>CM062805.1:21323815-21820490 GCA_031772625.1 Pinus tabuliformis
GCGACCCTACCTAATGGAAAGACACTTCAAGGTAAAAATGGATCATGATAGCCTTAAATACTTTTTAGAACAAAGATTATCCTCTAAAGATCAACAAAAGTGGGTCACAAAAATGTTGGGTTATGACTTTGAAATCATCTACAAAAAAGGGAAGCAAAATGTGGTGGTAGATGCACTCTCAAGAAAGGATGAGGATGTGGAAGCATTGTTGTGCGCCATTTCTATTATCCAACCAGATTGGATAAACAAAGAAAGGGAGGAGTGGAAGAATGACGAAGAAGTGTGGGCTCTTATTCGAAAGTTACAACAAGATTCTAGTACGTCTGATACATTTAGCTAGAAAAATGATTCATTATGGTACAAAGATCACTTATAACTCTGTAATAATTCCCAACTAAAACAAAAGATTCTTATGGAATTGCACACTTCTCCCTTAGGAGGGCACTGAGGATTTTTAAAAACTTACCACAGGGTTAAGAAGGAATTTTTTTGGGATGGCCTTAAATCGGATATTCAAAAGTTTGTGACGGAATGTTTGGTTTGCCAACAAAATAAAGTTGAAACAATTAAGACACCAGGTCTATTACAACCTTTATCCATTCCAAACCAACGTTGGGAGGAGGTTTCAATGGATTTCATCACAGGTTTACCCAAGTCTCAGGGAAAGAGTGTCATCATGGTGGTAGTTGACAAACTTCCCAAGTATGCACACTTTTGTGCATTATCACATCCATTTAAAGCCAGTACGGTTTCTACTACATTTATGGAAACAATTCAAAAGCTACATGGAAACCCAAAGATTATTGTAAGTGACAGAGATCCAATTTGCACTAGAAATTTTTGGACAAAATTATTTTCTTGTCTTGGTACTTAGTTAGCTCATAGCCCATCTTATCATCCTCAATCTGATGGGCAAACTGAGATAGTAAACAAATGTTTGGAAGGATATCTTCGTTGCTTTGTATCTGATAAACATACATAATGGGTCAAATGGTTGCCTCTGGTTGAATGGTGGTATAACACTTCCTTCCATACAGCAACAAAAATGACCCCATTTATGGCACTTTATGGATATCAGCCACCATCCATCACATCATATTTAAGAGAAAATTCTAAGGTTCAAGCAGTGGAACATCACATCGAACATCAAAAACAAGTCCTCCAACTCTTAAAGGATAACCTTGTGTTGGCATAGAATAGAATGAAACAACAAGTAGATCAACATCGTAGTGAAAGAAGTTTTGATTTAGGTGATTGGGTATTCCTACGGCTACAACCATATAAGAAAATGTCCCTCAATCATGCTAAGAAGGATAATAAATTATCACCCAAGTATTATGGTCCGTACAAGGTGTTGCAAAATATTGGTACTATGGCGTACAAATTGGAGCTTCATGAAGCTTCTCTATTGCAGCCAGTTTTCCATGTTTCATGTTTACAGAACGTTATAGGCGACAAGCTCCTAGTTCAAGTAATATTGCCAGAAATTGACGAGGAAGGAAAAATTATATTGGAACCAGAAGCAGTCACAGAAACAAGAACTCGATAGCTACGAAATCGATCAATTTCGGAGTATCTTATCAAGCAGAAGAACTTATCCGCTGAAGATTCCACATGGGAGGATGAGAATTTTATACAGAAGCATCTAGAACTACTCAAGTGTTGAGGACAACACATTTTTGAAGGAGAGGGCATGTTGGGTCCCTATAATAATAGTGATTACCCCATTGCTATTGTAGTTGTATCCCTTATTAATATTGTTGTGCCCCTATTGTCCCCATATTGTTATTATTGTGCCCCATAGAATCCCTCTATTGTTATTTTTGTGGCTTTATATTATTATTGTTAGGTCGGCTGGGTTATATTGTGACTTCTTAAACTCCTATATATAGAAAGGAGGTTTTTTCATTTGAATCATGGAAGAATTGTTCATTTATGTAATGTAAAGGAGGTTGCCCCCTCGAAGAGGTTGAATTCTAAGGCATTGATCTATCTTTTCTATCTTTTTTTTTGAGCTGGTTTCATAACAAACAGAGCTCGTAGACAAGTATGATGGCCATAATGATCCTAGGGACCATATACATCTTTGTATGGCAGCTTGGTGACAAATTTCGCGAGAAGAATGGGTGCATGGCTTCATCCATATCTTGGAGGCAATTCCTTCAAATTGATATCTGGAAACCGAGCTGACATAGCACTGCTAGCTGGGCAAAGATGGTTGATGGATTCATAATGACATTCAGATTTGAAGATGATTGTCCACATATAGATGCAGCTATGACTATAGTTAAGAAGAATATTTTTTAAAATGAATTTCCATTTATCTAGCAACCTATTTGGGTTGCGCAGATACGCAATGTAATATAATGCTATAATCTCACTGCGGAAGAGGATGTAGATCCTCACAACATTGAAATTAGAGAGTCAAAATGTCATTGTGAAGTAAACAGACTTGAGATAGAGATGCCTAATATAACGAAGCCATTGAAGACGAGAAAGGTGAATATAGGATAAGAGGCTGAACCAAAATACGCAACCATAGGGGATTACTAGGATGAAGACACAGCCATCAAGATAACAGATCTCTTGCATAAATATCAATAGTTGTTCCCTACTAAGTTTTCAGATATGAAGGGCATATTAGGAGATTTGGGAGTCATGAGGATTCCTCTGAAGCCTAATGTGAAGCCTGTCAAACTAAGACCTTATAGACTAAATCCAAAATTCAAGGAGAAGGTGAAAGAATAATTAGACAAGATGTTAGCAGTCGAGATAATTGTACCTATTGAAGAGTCTGAATGGGTAATTCCCATGGTGGTTTGGGAAAAGAAGGAAAAAGGAAAAATAAGAATCTATGTTGACTTAAGGAAGTTGAATGATGCATGCCTACATGATCCCTTCCCTACACCATTTACAGATTAATTATTGGACAATGTAGGATGACAAGAGGTTTATTCTTTCACAGATGGATTTTCAGGGTACCATCAGATCATAATTTCACCAAAGGATAGAGGTAAAATGAATTTTGCGACAGAATGGGGCTCTTATCAATACACAGTGATTCCTTTTGGACTAAAGAATGTGCCTGCTATATTTTCCAGAGTTGTAACTATGGCCTTCAAAGAATATATACACAAGTTTCTAGAAGTATACTTTGACATTGGATAGTCTTTGGTCTCTTAAAGAAACATGTCGCAACCTTAAGGTTGATGTTGAATATGTGTAGGCAGCACTAGATCTCGCTGAACTTTAAGAGGTGCATCTTTTGTGCACCATTTGGTATATAGTTGGGACATGTAGTCTGTAAATAGGGATTAAAGGTGGATCCCGTGAAGATCGTAGTTATTGTGAACCTTCGAGCACAAAAAATAGTAATACAACTACGCATGACATTAGGACACACTGGATACTACAGGAAGTTTATAAAGGGGTATGTGTCGATGGATACATTGCTGAAGAAAGATGTGACGTTTCAATGGAGTGAAGAGTGCTAGAAAAGATTGGATGTATTGAAAGAGAAGATGGTAATTGTGCCTATTCTATTTTTCCCAGACTTGAAGAAGGAATTCCATGTACATGTTGATGCATCTCGCATAGCATTAGGTGTAGTGCTAGCGTAACTAAGAGTAGGGGGAATTGATCACCCGATAGCATTTTCAAGTAGGAAACTATCCAATGTGGAAAAGAACTATAGCACGACAGAAAGAGAAAGATTAGCTATGGTGTGTGCATTACAAAAGTTCAGGCAATAATTTTTGGGGGCACATTTCAAAATGTTCACTGATCATTCCACGCTGAAATATCTGGTGAGTAAACCTATTTTAGGAGGAAAGATCTGTCAATGGTTTTTATTATTCTAGGAGTATGACTTAGAAGTTATAGTAAATCCAGGGAAATTGAATGCTAGACCTGATCATATATCAAGAATAGAGACAGAAGAAGAACCCGCAAATATCGAAGATAACCTGCCTGATGCATAGTTATTCGAAATTAGAGTCACAGATGATCACTTCATAGATATTATTCAGTTTCTCACCACAGGAATGGCACTCGTGGAGTACATTATGAAGCAAATGAAGGAGTTGGTAGTTCGAGCAGTTGATTTATCATTGATTGTTGGATAGCTATACAAAATGGGACCGAATGAAGTACTATGCATATACATCCCTGAACATGAATGATAGAGTATTCTGACAGAAGCTCATGGAGGAGTCGCAGGAGGCCACTATGAAGGAAAAGCCATTGCACAAAAAATCTTGAGAGATGGGTTATGGTGGCCCACAATAAATAAGGATGCAAAAGGATTCTGCCAAGCATGTGATGTATGTCAAAGAACATGAAAGCCATCTAGGAGAGACGAGCTGTTGTTGGTACCCCAGGTAAATTTCGAGGATTTTGACAAATGGGCGATTAAATTTGTTGGACCTATCAGTCTTCCCGGAAAGAAGACTGGCGCGAGGTATATAATCACTGCAGCTGATTATTTGACGAGATGGGTTGAGGCACAACTAGTGAAACATTGTAGCATAGAAACGACTATGAATTTCATCTTTGAATATATATTGTCCAGGTTTCGATGTCCAAATATCTTGATGAGTGACCAAGGCACACATTTCTTGAATAATACTATTGAAGCACAAACTGAGGAATTCCAGGTTTATCACCAAAAGAGCACTCCTTATCATCCTCTGGAAAATGGAATAGTGGAAGCTTTCAATAAGATTCTGGAGAATGCATTGACCAAGGTATGCAATGTGAATAGTGATTGCTGGGATTTTAGAATTCGAGCGGTCTTGTGGGCATATAGAACAACATGCAAGAAATTGACAGGGCAGACACTGTTTAGGCTGGTATCTGGATAAGAGACAGTTATGCCTATGAAATACATTATGCCAACCTTAAGAATTGTAGTTGTCTTAGATATGGCAGACCCTGACATTATGAAGGAAATAATGTCGCAGATACTAGCTCTAGAAGAAGACAGGTTCATAGCAGGGTTCCATCAACAAGTACAAAAAGCAAGGGAGAAAGACTGGCATGACTGGCACATCAAGAAGAATGCATTCAAAGAAGAATCTCTTGTATTATTATATGATATCAAATTCGTGAAGTTCCTAGGAAAATTTAAAACACATTATTTAGGACCATATATCATCAAGGACATCTCTGATGGTGGTGCAGTTCAACTCACAAAGTTGAATGATCAGCTGATTTTGGGATGAGTGAATGGTAGTATATTGAAGATACATAGGGATGTCACTGTCCATGGAACTTTGCACTGAAAATTTAAAGGAAGGAAGCTGTAGTGCCACTTGCAGTTGGAAGTGAGCATGAGACTATAAAATACTCTATAGAAAGGGACTTCGCCGAAGGAATATTACTATGAGACATTCAGGAATAAGACGAAGTACAAAGGAATTATGACAAAGAAAAGGTGATTGCACCACGATGAAGGGTTCATCGAAGTTGCCCAGAAATATGACCGTTGGAAGGAAAAATCTACCATTAAAAGGAAATTTTTGTTAAGGGACGCAGAAAAAGAGCATTTATGAAGCATAGTTGGTTGTATCTAGCCCCATACATGCATTAAATGAGAAAATATTGAAGCAATCATGACGATGGAATTCAAATTTTTTTATAAAAACCACATCCCGCACCACATTTGACACTTTGTTGTCTGGAGAAATTGAGAAATTGCTTAGAATGGAGCTATTGTATGTCTAAGAGGAGTTTTGAAGTACTTATTGGAATATTTGCAAAGAAAGGATTAGCAGGTATTATGGAGACACAAGGAGCGAAGACACCCATGTCCCTAAGACACCTAAGGTCGCCAAGAAAATAGGTTCCCACAAAACCACAACCATAGAAGAAGTAGGAGAAGAGACCAACTAAGGTCTCTGGGACGGAACTTAGAACATCCCCGAGGAAGAAAACACATACAAAAGTGTACACAAAGAACAAAGAAGACAAGGGGAAGAAGTCAATGTAGAAAGGGAAGAATCTGATACAATAGAAGGTGCCTCAGCTGATATAGCTCCAAATATCACCCTTGATATTTGTGACGTTGCATTTATGGCCTAGGGCAACCCCTCCTTTCAAACCTGGTCCAAATACTTAAAAAACAGTGTTTTACTCCTTGTACGTGACATTGCCCTAAGCTAAATGCGTGTGTGCACGGGTCAGTGTATACCCAACTAGCGTATATGTCTTAAAACACTTAAAAAAATTAAATCTCCTTAATTTCAGGCGGAGATCACGGGTTTTACTTGTTGATTACCTATTAGTTCCCGAGGCCCAACTTTTCCCAACGAATTCCCAACTAAAAAACTGCTTTGGGAGAAGTATAAAAAGGATTCAATGGGAAGGCCTAAGGGAGGAGAGAATAGAGAGAAAATTACTCCACTGAGATTATCCCTGATCAGGTCTGAAGATCCTTGCACTTCCAGAACCTCCCCCATTACAGGAAACCATTTCACTAGTTGAGATATCTTTGTGTGAGTCATGGAAGGATCCTTTTGAAGACTTGGGATTGGATGGATCTGGAGGACGGTTCCGCTTGGAGGCAGCAAGAGGAAGATTCAGGTGATATCATTCCTTGCTTTATTTTAGTTATCTGCAATAAAGAAACATTTTTCTTGTTCCTGAAATCAATCTTCTTCATGCATATGATGTTATTGTTATGGTTTACATATGAATAATTGTTTCAATTGTATAACTAATCACCTTTCAATATGTTATGAAGTTGATTTCTAAATGATACTTGGTCCATATATTTCTATGCTTCTTTTAATTAGTTGTTTTGCAAGTTCAAGGATCGAGAGGAACTCCAAGAGGGTTTGGACCCTGGCTGGATCTACCCAAATGAAGGACCCCCAGGTGCACCTCTCTTCACGTAGTTTTCTTATTTAAGTATCATGGCTATGTGGAATGCTTGTTTTTTTACTCTAGATAACCCCCGCTTTGCTAGGGTGTTGACCCAAAACCCTAGGGGACTTTGTCCCTCAACAGAATTGGCGACTCCACTCGGGACAATAGTATTATTTTCCTAGTTTGGGTTATTTTAAGCCAATCAGGGCTCAACCATAGTTGTTCTTGCTGTAACTGGGTTGTTTGTTCCTGTAAGAACTTAGACATTAAGTCTGAGCAGTTTCTTCAGACCTCTTTTTTTCTTTTTCTTGTGAACTATTATATACGCATTTTTGTCAGGTTACAGTAGCGTCTGTACGCAATTTTCCCCATATGAATCCACGTATACGCAGGTTTCTTTGGGTTGAATCACGTATACACACAGTTGTGTATTGACACAGTCGCATATACCCTAATTTTCCAAGATTTTGTCAAGTCTTTCTATTTCAGAAGATGTGTTTGCTGGTCTGAGTATTTCCTGAGCAGTCAATTTTTGTTGTCAATCTTTGGTTTTGCGGCAAGTTTCTAGTTTTGAATTCTCTCCTTTTGTGGAAAGTTTTTGTCTTGTTTTTTTTTTTTTTTGTCGCAAGTGTCATCATTTGTGTTTGAACACACGAGATTTCTTTTTGAGAATCTTGGTTGTTCTAGTCTTCCAGAGTAGAAATATTGGTTTCAATCTTTATGACAAACTTTATCTTTGTGATCTTCTTACTTTGTGTCAAAACTGCATCTTGTGGCCATTTGCTTTTCTCACATTTTGAAAGTTGTCGAGTGACGATTTCGAAAGTTGTCTTTCTTGGTCTTTTGATCATTGTCACCAAACTCTTTTTGCTGCTTTTTGGTCGTTAAAGAGCATCTTGGAACACCTATTTTGTTGATTTTTCGCCCATTTTGAGTTGATAACTTGCAAAGTGTTTTTGTTGCCTATTTTTTGGTCTCAAAGTTTTCAATAGTATTTGGAGCACTTTTGAAAAGTTGTTTTTTGTTTTTGCTTTTGAAGAAAACTTCTTGAAAACTTGGTTTTTGCTTTCTTTTGCCTTGTTTTGATTTGGTTTCTTTTCGCGAGTGAAAGTGAATTTTGTTTGTCTTGATATTTGTTTTTAGTGTTTGGACATAAATGAGCATTATCAACTTATATTCTATCTAAACATCTTAAGTGGCTATTTAGAAGCGATAAAAAAGTTACTTTCATTCCTTGCTTTAGAGTAGTCTTAAGTTTTTGCATCAGCATATACTCATTGCATTAGGATAGTTTGTGCATCTTTTAGGGAATCCATAGTTTTTGTTAGTTTTTGTGAGTGTGAAGCTTGTTAAAAGAAAAGAAAAGAAAAGAGAAATTTATTACTTTCTTAGAAGTTCCTTAGAACCTGGTAGAAATTTCTTTCATCGAAGAACAAAACGATTGCGTTTGCATATAGTTTGGTTTTTATTAATTTCTTTTGAGTCGAAAAACACCACAAGTTTCATTTCTGTTTATCCCTTAACTAAAGAACAACCCATTTAAAAAAAAGCGCTAACTAAAATATACTAGAACCTTTTCATATTGTTAATCTTGTGTTAAGGGACAAATTCCCCTAGGGTCTTGGGTTGATACCCTAGCAGATCAAAGGTTGTCTATACAGAGAAACACACATTCCATACAACCATCATGCTTGTGATGCAGGAAAGTGTTCCCTTTGCGAACAGAGGCAACCCCTCTAGCCCTAGAGTGGGTCTAGTCACAAACAAGGACAAATCAACAACAATATTCCTTAAATAGTTCAAGTTGGAGGCCTACCTCAACCGGTGGTCGTTGGAGTTCCGTTGCGCCGCTCCAGCTTCCGCTTCTTTCTCCCAATGAGTAATCAACCTGAAACAAAGCAAAGGAAGTACAAAAAAGCACGTAACCAGATACAACAATGATCTATTTACCCATAAAGTCAAGAAATCATGAGCTATCTAGTACATTGCATACAAGACATAGGAAAACATCATTGATTACATTAATTATGAAACAGAGTAAGCTTACAACCAAGGTCTTGACATCACAACCCTCCTCAGAAGGGTCTAGACAGCATGTTCCTCAAGAATTCACTCTTAGAGATGGATCTCCCAATACACAGGTCTCTCTCACCCACAAGTTTTACACAAGATCAAAGGCACTTCACAACCTTCCTCAAGCCCTCAACAAACCCACACTTGTCACACTCTCACCAGCTATCTAGCAAACTCATAGTACTAACAGCAACACTCCAAAGACTAAGAATTCAAAAAAACTAGCAGCTCATAGCAATGGTGAGAGCTTAAATAGGAGAAGGAGTCTCCATGAATGGTGGGAGGATGAGCTTATCTCCAAGGAAGGTAGCACAAATTACGGAACAGCCATGCCAGAGGAAGGAGGGTGACATAAACAAGACCAACAACCAGGTCTGGAGTCATCTAGAAGGCCAACTGCTGGAACAAATTCACCCAATATGGATCATCGCGGATGCATAACTGGTCTGCCGCGCTGACATCGCTATTGAACAACATAGCTAGTCATGTCATCGCGGGAAAATACAAGAGACAGTTTCACTGTCACATGAAATTCGACCATCGCAGAAATCACGTGTACTTCCGCGATGGCAGTGCTTCTGTACTGTTTTAGAGCGCCTATCAGCGCGTTTATTTGGAAAACAGACGCGATGATGCAGAAACCTTTGGAAAAGTGGGTCATTTGGCAACATCAGAGAGCACTTGTCTAACATGAGCATGTACAACTTGGACACATGACACAGTAGGGAGACTAGAGTGAAGACAGTGAAAAATTATAGTGTAACAGATGCCCCCTAAAGACTGAAGCCCGAGAAAGTGGGAGGGGTGAAATGCTTTACGAAACTGACTGAACTGGAACACCATCTGGAAGAACATGCACACAAGTACAACTGATATCTCTGATAATGAAGTACATGTAGTCTGGGCATGGGCGCAGCCATCCAAAAGACATACGAAATAGGTCTGTGGTATGGATGCAGCCACCCAGCTAATGAGACCATGATGATGATAAAGGTATGGTCACAGCCATCCATCAATGAGTCATGTAATCATAAATCCAATCCACGCAGCCCGAACATATGTAATCTGAGTTCAAGGTCTTGAACCCTTTCGATCATAGTACAAATCCTAACATGCGAATAGATGTGTTGATGTCGAGCATGATAGAATAGCACTTGATTACCACTCAATGATGAAAACCGTTAACAAGCGCGAGAGAAACCACCAATAATGCCAATGGCTCTCAAGGTACTGTCCAGCACAATCCGCGAAGTGTGAAAAAGGATCTGAAGTCGAACACCCATGGAATCACCCAATCGATGACCAATGATGAAAGTCGACTGTCAGGTGCGAAGAACTTGCCATTGAGGCATGCAAGCTCTAAGGTACCAAAGGGGATCTCTAGATCAATCTCCTGGATAATGAGCTGATGTCGACAGGAGATGACCCATCGCAGGAGGGCCATAATGTTTCCCCCATCAATGACACGAGATAAGGAACAAGAGGCAGATGGCGAAGCAAAGTACCAGAGGAAAAGCCGATGGTGTAAACTACAGAAGGATTATACTCTTGAACATATCGGCGACATGACTCTGGAGGGAGGGTTGGCAACATTCAGGCATCAATGGATCAGAGGCTCGAAGAAGACAGCATGAATTGAATGGAATGAGGCTAGAATGATAACCCAACCTGCAGAAGGCCAAATGACGATGTATGGATGTCCCAACCCGACAAGAAGCAAAAGTGTCGATGTTCAAGAGTGACTAGCTGCCATAGACAATCAATGATAAACCCGTTATTAAGTCCACCCTAGTAATATTTTAATGAGCCCTAGGAAGGAGAAGCTCGAGTCTCGTCATGGTGACATGTCCAATGTCGTCAGGGTTTAACGACTCTGACATAGGTAAAACTCGGAGTCTTTTTCATGTTTAGAGAGTTTGAAAAAGACACAGAAAAGAAAACTCCAGGGGGGTTCTTTTTCATAGAGTTGTGTCTCTCGAGCCCAAAAAAGTATAAAACGATACTCGAAAGAACTGCCCGACCATTACGATCGAGGAGTACTTTTCGTAAGTAGTAACTTTGACCCGAAAAAGTAAAAAAGCGGTCAGAAGCACGTTGTTTCGCAACCAATAACGAGCCTAAAACGACAAAAGCCCGACGATCTTTTTTGTGTTTAAACGATCGAAAAAAGAGCTTAAATGCGACTGCCTCTCGTTTCTTTTAACGAGTCAAGAGGAAAACTCGGCCATCTTTTCATGTTTCGAGTTGAAAAAGAGCTTAAAGACGACCTTCCGGGATCAAGTGTATATGAAATCGTCGTAATTCCACCACCTGAAGATCTGCACAAAAACACGTCACACGTAACCCCATTCGATATAAAATGAACAATATTCATAAAAACATAGTTAAAAAACATATTTTGACTCTGCATATGGTAAAACTATGAGAAAAAACCCACATTTATAAAATGTAACTTTTTAATTTGCAAAAATCACTATAAAAAGGAATTAACACATTAATTTTTACTATAGCACTATTCAATTCACCGTGGAGCAACTTGGAGCACTGAAGTTGGTGAGCGAAATTTGGCACCGTCCGTGCATCATTCGTCCCGAAACTCATTCTAGGTAGACAAACGTTGCCCTGCGCTTCAATTTGCTGCTTTTTCATGCGTTTTGAACGTTCCAAGTGGTAGTTTAGGCGTGTTTTAAAACCGCGCTCTGCCGCTCGGTCATCGCGGGTTCACCCTATCGGGTCCGCAATGGCAGAAAATTTTTTACACTAGGTGCACCCCGATCATCGCGGAAAAGTAGTGTACTTCCGTGATGACCGCAGAAAAAATGAACTAAATGCTTCGCGTCATCACGTCTGTTTTTAAAACAGATGCGATGGCGATTCAAACTCATGTTTTAATGCAAATTCGATGTCAAAATTTTCAAACGAAGTACTAATTCAATTCTCCTCGTCCTACAGGGTATAATGGCATTCGTCTGGCAAGAATGCACGCATGATAACAATGATATAGAAGCTTTCACCGATGCGGGGTGCCAAAACACACTATGGTCATGCGGATTGCTCAAATTCTTCCTAACACCACACCTGCGGTCACAACCTGACTTGTTGGAGCTACTGATCAGGGCCTGGAATCCCACAGATGGGAAATTTATCATCCAAGGCCGCGATATCGAGTTTGACTATACAGATATATATTTTTTGACCGGGTTGTCTCGTCAAGGTGAGAGGCCCATTCTGGAGGGGCAGCGACTCGGGGGTGATTCCTTAGATATGTTGATAGCTCAAGTGTGCCCACGGGCACGCAAGACAAGGAGTGGGAAGGTGGCAATCCCAACAGCGGACGATGTAGTGCTTCGTGCTATGCTTTTCATGGTGACACGGGCAGCGGGTTCTCTAGCCCAACATGAGGCTTTGAAGACTCAGCTCCGGCTGGCTCTCAAGTGTCTCAATCTGTTGTGCTCTACAACAACCCCCCATTTCATATCATCTTTATTTATAAATATTAACGTATGAAATGGGTCCCTTTAAAGTTTAATTGGTATCAATACTTTTATTGTTCAAAAGAGGTCCGATAATCAAATGAACTCATTTTATAAAACCCTTTTTGAAAAACCCATTTAAAGAAATAAGGCAAATCTTTGTCATTGCGATAAAGCGATCGCAAGATTGCATATCGCAGTGACATAAGAAATATAAATAAACGACACATTGATTTCCACCGATGCGATATCGCAATCGGCGATCGACAAAACTTCATGCACATTTTAAAAGCGCCCCATGCCATTAGCCCCGATGCGATGCGAAATCGGCGATTGGATATCGGCGGTAATCTTTACTTAAGTCTTAATATGCTCAAAGCTTTTCCCCCGATGCGATGCAATCGGCAGTCGGCAATCGGCAATATCCAATGCACATCATTAAGGCGCACAGGTCATACCCCCGATGCGATCCGATATCGCTATCAGTGATCGGCGATACACTATATGTGCACTTTATAATCCTCATTCCCCCGACGTGATGCGATAAAGCGCAGTTTTCAATAAAAAGCCGTTAAGTGATGGGATATCACAATTCATTCATATTTAAAGCTTGATCAGTTAAGCAGTCATTTACCTGCACTCAACCGCCAAAACGCCCACTGCACACTTAAGTGAATCATTCAGCCGAATAACGATATAATGGGCATTTAAGGGATGACAGGTTTTAAACGGCCAATCAATGAGATCATAATTCTTAAAATCTTTCCATGGATTGTGTCCGCGCCTATTTCTAAAAACTAATCCCTTATTACTCACCTATGCATATGTTCTCATTACTTGCAAGTTTTCATTGCTGTCTCTGTATTACGCACATTTGTCTCTCTGTGCAGAATCCATCCGAAAGAGAAAACTCAAACAAGATGGGGAAGAAATCAAAGAAGACCGCAGGCACCTCCACTACATCAGTAGCAGGTCAAGCTCTTGTGGACAAGAAAAAGGGTTTAATTTCTGATACTACATGCACGAGCCTCACTAGAGTCACTTGGCAAGGCACTTACAATTTGATTGAAGCCGAACAACCAGAAAAGACAGTAATAGAAGCTACTGCGGATCCTACTCGCAAGTCTGATTGTACTCTCAAAGATTTAGCCGACTCTTTCCTTCACAGAATAGCGGCTAGGGAGCAAATTCTACCATACACAGATGTAGTGCGATGGGCGATTCAAGAAATCCCAATTTTGGACAGAAATTTCAACACCAGAGATGGGAGAATCTTCGGATCGTTCAGGCCGGAAGATCTAAGACAAATGTATCATTTTCCCGAGCCAAAGAAGATATATAATAAAGCATTCCTGGAGAAGTTTGCAAATGAAAATGAAGTTGAATCCGAACCCATCCGGGATTGGAGACAAAATCCAGCCAAACACAAGCACGAATCTTCGGGTAAGTACTCAGTTGACTCTCTGGCTTCTCCTTATTGCTATGTGGGGATAATGATGTGTAGATTATGGGGATTGCATGACTCTGCTAATTTTACCATAGAGATGGTTCCTCTAATGGAGGCAGCTGTAAACGGTATAATTATGGATTGGGCCACCATCCTTTCTGACAAATTAGCACAGGCTGTACGTGACTTTAGACATCAGACTATCGTCACAGAAAGGAAAATTCCCCCATTTTATTACAGTGCATATATCTTAGATACACTATGTTTCAATTCTGAATTCCCCATGCTCGACTGGAGGTGGACGCCACAAGATCCCACGGCCATCCACATATACCATCAGAAACTATGGAAGACCTCTTACAAGCACCATCTGTACCAAGTCTGCAATGGCTTTATGGTGCCTATTCACTATTCTATTTTTGACAAACCCATTCCCAAGATTTCCTATCAAGCTTCGTTTGATATAACAGCGGTAGCAAGTTGGTTTGGGGAGGAGAGATTTACCTACATAAGAGTTTTCGGCAGCCAAGCCGACCCACATGTTCTCCCTTTGTATATACTAGACAAACTGCTAGCAAGAGAAATTCCCTATCAGATTATGGCTGAGAGTGTTACACAAACTCTCAAGAAAGAAAAGAAGAGGGGATGGCCCTCTTTTCCCTTCAGGTGTGGTGTCTATACTCTGCATGATCTCAAACATGCAGAAAAGGAAGCCACAAAGCTTCAATCTTTAACTCTGGCGACTATCCCAAACAGGCCATATGATCCAAAGAAAGTTGCCTACAATGCGCTAGAACAGGCCAAATTAACAAAATTCGAGCACAAAGAAGATTGGTTTGACGACCTATTCGTTTCAATCGAAACAATAGGTCAGGCTAAAGAACTCGCTCGAATGAAATATAATGATGAAGGGCTGACTGAGTTTAATAAGCTTAGAGAACAGAGGTTGCAAACTCTGCCTCTAGATTTACTAGCAACAACCCCAGCGACATCATCAAGCGGGCCTGTTCGGCAACAATCAAAGGAACCTCCGGTGGTAACAAAGGATCATAAAAAGGAACAGGAGGAAAGGCAGAGAAAAGAAAAAGAAGAACGGCAGAAGAGAGCACACGAGGAGCAACAGAGGAAAGAGAAAGAGGAACAGCTAAAGAAAGAACATGAGGAAAGGCAACAGAGGGAACAAGAGGAGCAACAGAAGAAAGAGCAGGAAAAAGAACGGGAAGAGTCCCAAACCGAAAAGGAGAAACAGACCACCACCGATGTCAATGTGGACACTACCAAAGACCCCAAACTATTCCAGGAATGACAACAGTTTCATTCCATCATCAGTGGATTGGAATGTTCAAAAGATGGGGACACTTCCAAGACAAATGATACGCAGGACATCACTTCACCTCCGGTTCTAAGTGGAACTAGCGGCCCACCCATTTCTAAGGATGTTGAAGTAATACCAAAGGACCCCTCTGATCAAATCATTCTTCAGGTAGAAGATATTCCTCCCCTGGATGTTTTCTACAGCCCAAGGCATAGAGCAGTTGTAAAGCGATCAAGGAAAAGACGAAGGACTGATCAACCTTCTATCTTTCCAGAGCAAACAATCACGGGTAATGTAGTATGGAAGGAGGAATTGGACCCCTACGATGACCTAACAAAGCTATCACAGTATGCAGGAGCCTATTCTGCAGCAACAATCGACAAGGCATCGGAGGTAAGTCTTCTACTAAAGACTAAGGACCAAGAAATTTTTGCACTACAGGCAGAATTGACCGAGACAAAGCAGAAGGCAGCGCAAGCAGAGGAGCAGTTGCTGGCACAACAGCAAATGAATGATCAATTAACCCAACAATTGCAGGAAGAAAGGCAAAGGATTGACCAAAATGCAATCCAGAAACAAAAGGAATTGTCGGAGGCATTGGCACAATTGAGAGCAGCAAATGAGCAAATGATGAAAACGAAAGATGAGCAAATCGCTCAATTGTCATCGCAGCTTGAAATAATCAAAGGCGCTCCACAGGTGGATGAGTTCAGAAAGGAAGCATCACTAATAAACAATGCATTGATATCACAAATTAGGTTCCTTTGTCAACAACTCACTGAGGCAGAGCCATTGTGTGAGTTAACTACATCCATTAATCAGCAGGTAGAGAAGGCCAGGAATGAGTTAGACCAGGCCGAAGAGATCATAAGTGGATATCTTGACTGGCAAGATTCTGATCAAGGGAGAGAAGCAAATTTGCCCAAGATTTCAGAAACATATAAAGACATACTTTTTACAGAATGGCACACTCAGGTGATGAAAGCAGAAAGGGCAGCTTCAAGGTGTAAATCAACCTCCAGCAACCTAGTTGATGTGGTTAATAACACTCTCTACTTAGCGAATATGATCTCCCAATGTACGCCTGGAAAGATAACAACAACAAACATGTTGGAGCAAACGTGTTATCTTGACTTGGAGGAAAAGGGGAGATTAATCGCTGGGGTTAACAGTTTGACCTTCGATGCATATTGGCTTTTCCTGATTAAGCCGCACACACAGAGAGCCGCCCTTAAGTGTTTAACAGATGCAATCGGGTGTATAATTCCTGACATTCAGGATGCCACCTATGCTGCCCAGCTCAGTTCGCTTCTCAACAAACCACCTGAAGTAGAGCCAATGCTTGCGACAAGTCAGCTCAGGTTTAAAGGCAAGCAACCTACCTGATGAATCATGTCGCCGATTGCTAGATCGCTCCAGGAAATAGGATCAATATTTATTGATGCCAATTTTGTAGGATTTCTGTTTATTAGATATTTAGATTAGTTTAGTATTTATAGACCCTTTTGTTGTTTTGGAAAGGGTCGTAAAGTTTTGTAACAGACTTAATAGACTGAATTTTGCACTATTGTGCTTCAATCAATATTCTTTTATGAAACTGGGCCAATTGTTCTTAATTTAACAAGGAAGCTTCTTTATGCAATTGTGCACTATTGTCGTTGTTGAGGATGTTTTTGCGTTGAAGGAAGAACTACAAATAGCGATTGATATTTGGGAGTGTCAAGCAGCTCATATGGTATTTCTATCTATGTCTGAATTCATTCCTTTTATATGAATTGTTATATGATTATTCTTGCTATTGTTGATTATATGCATGCGCTGTAACAGCAGATCTTTATTCATTCCACTATTGGATGTTTTACGATGTGCCTTTCCTTTCAATCATGCATGTGACAATGATATAAATGATGAAGTGTGGTAATTTTGTTTTAATCGCTTTGTTTAACTATTTAGGCACAGCAATCTTGAATGAATTAACATCTATGCCTTAAAGATGGAGTCATCTATATGCCTGTCTTTAGGCACAGACCACCTAACGCCACGCTTTAGAGCTCAATAAGTCCCCGGGATAGATCATAGTTATTATATTCTTGCTGATAGTTTTAGTTATTCGCTCGTCGCTAGCGTAGTTTATAATCATCCATCCATCCCATTTATCTACTTCTGGGAAACTGGTCCCATTATCCCCAGTCGGAGCCACTATTCCAAACGGAAAAGGAGCTGTACTAAGGTCTAGACCGGGTGGTTATCCCCGATGTTGTTGCAGCGATTTTCGAGGCATCAACATTTTTGGCGCTAGAAGGAGGGCCATCAACTGTGAATGGCACATAAGTCAAAACCTATAAGCCATTCTAAGAGTAATTCTCCCTCCGTATCCCCTCGATCTTCCCATTTGCATACTGGTTCGCCGGTATCCAAACAAGGAGAAGGGGAATCAACTACCACTGCTCAAACTCATCATACTCCAGAATAATTAAGTCTTGAATCACCTGAAGTCCAGTCTCTTATCCACAAACTTCAAAGCTTCTCGATTTCACCACAGAAATCTGAGGTATCACAAAGCAGTGCGACTTCGCAGTTCAATTTAACTCATCCTCTCACCAGACTTCAGAGCGAAAAACTCGGTATTGAACCTACCGAGTTCCCTTTACCCAGAAGGAAAAAGGCGAGGAAAATTACTGAAGGATCTGATAGTGGAGAGCTTTCATCCACATCCTCCATTGCATCTTCCCCTCTGCAAAGTCAACCATCCACTCCCCCATTACATATTGTCATTCACCATGGATTAGAAGCCTCAACATCCCAACCTGCTCACTCCTCAGCATTAGTTCCTTCCCAGACATCTGGAATTCCAACAGTAGTATCAACCACTGTTGCTATTATAATGGCAGATCTATGGACCAGGCCAGGTGCAGTCAACATGCCTGCACCATTGCATCCTTTACCAGATGCTCCTGAAAAATGGCTACCTAAATTTAACCCAGATGACGGGACCCAGGCTGAAAAACACATTAATAATTTTATGTTAGCAGTTAACTTGAAAGGAGTGACAGAACAAGATGTTGTTGTTAGACTCTTCCCTTACACCTTGCAAGGATCGGCAGGATCCTGGTATTTTTCTTTACCCTCTGGTTCCATTACCAGTTGGAACACTTGCCAAGAGCAGTTTCTTACCAAATATGGAGATGATAGGTCCTTAGCTACTTTAATAAACGACCTCTCCAATCTGAGAATAGAGCATAGGGAACCAATAAAGGAATTCAATGCTAGATTTAATAAACTCCTGAATAAAATCCCTACAGCTTCCAAACCAAGTGAACAAATTCGAAGCGAATGGTATATTACCGCCCTACCTGCCAATATAACCATTTTTGTAGACAGGGCTGGGAAACCTACCTTAGCTGAAAACATGAGAGAAGCACTTGCTGTGGAAAAGCGCATCAATTCTCTAGAGAAGAAAGCTGCTTTGGAAGACAGAAAAGCCAAAAAAGTCTCATTTAAAGAAGATTCCAAGAAGAAAACCCCAAAAGACCCATATGACATGGAGGGTTTGCAAAAGGTCCTCAAAACTTTGTCTAACGAAATGGTTGAAATAAAGAAGCAGGTGGCCGAAACCTCAAACAAAAGACCATTTAGGACTTATAAGAAAACTGAAACAAAGCCACCGAATGTTATATCTAACGCAGATTCAGAGCAAGAAGAAGAGGAAGAGGAAACAACCTCACAAACTGATGATGAAGAAGAAGTAGTTGAATGCCACGGAATGTGGGATTTTATACTCCCCAACTCTGATACCGATAATGAAGAAGAAGCCTTTCCGGTTACTACATGAAGTAAAAGTACTTCTGAACCTGCCCAGGCAACTTCAAAGAAAAGGAGTGCAGGTGCTACCACAACAAAGGAAAAAGTTCCTCCAAAGAAATCACCTGTAATAGTTCCCCAAAACCAGCCTTCAACTTCTAATTCTCCTTCAACATCCAAAACATTAGTGGTATCCGATTCAATGGAATATAACATTGTTGATGACATGAAGAAAACTAAAGCAAACATAACCATGTTTGAACTTAGTAAATTAAAACATCAGCAAAAATTACTTCTTAAAGAATTGAATGTCGTTCCCTCTACACCCCTTCCCAGTGCAAAAGCTGCTAATGATTCAGGCCAACCTCCTCCAGGTATGGTTGAAGCTACCGATTCAGTTCTAATTGGAGATAGATCGAATTCTCATACTCCACCCTTCCTGCTGACCTATGAGATTTATAACAGAAACCTGCACAACTGTTTAATTGACTCAGGGGCATCATCTAACATAATGCCAGCTTCATTTTGCTCTAAACTGAACATTGAACCCCAGAAGTCTGCTATTCATATTGTACAGTTGGACAGGACCAAAGTGCAGGTTGTGGGAGAAATTAATTCCGTAACTATCAGGTTGTCTGCTGATCCCAGGGTTGTACAGAGAATTGACATCCTAGTAGCCGATATACCTGAATTTTATGGTTTAATTTTGAGTAGGGATTGGTCCGAAAAATTGCATGGGTATATTTCCACAGATTGGTCACATATGTGGCTTCCCTACAAGGGCAAGCCAAATAAAATAAGGATCGATTGAGAGAAACACATGACCCACACAGTTACTGAATTTGAGCAAGAAAACCAACCTGTAGCATTCAACAACAACATTTTGGGGAATTATTCGTCAGAGTCATTCTTTGGCAACTTTGTTGCCCAACCATCTCCTTTTTAAGTCAATCATTTTACATCTCAGATTGAAAATTTTTCACAAACTGATAAGTCTAGATGTTTTAATGATACTGAGGAAAATGTAAATACTTTTGTTAATACTTCTTTATTTTGGTCTTTATATTTTGATGGCTCTAAGTCCAGCGAGGGCTCAGGAGCAGGTTGCATTTTGGTTAGTCCACAAGGAGAAAAGACAATGTTGTCTTGTAGGTTAGAATTTGAATGCACTAACAACATAGCCGAATATGAAGCTTTAGTCCAGGGATTATATAAAGCAATCGGCCTTAACGTGCAATATCTAAAAGTATTCGGCGATTCTGAAATTATTGTTAAACAGGTGAGGAATGCAATTTATTGTCTTTCAAATCACCTCAAGCATTATCAATCGCTAGTACAGGATCTTACCTCACACTTTTCAGCATTTAACATTTCCTCCATTCCTAGGTCGCAAAACTCAGCAGCCGACCTACTAGCCAATGTAGCTTCCAAGCTTCTACCTTCTGAAGACTACAGCCCTGATAGATTTTCCGTAGAATTACTTTTTAGGCCTTCAATTCCCGACAATGTCACTAATTGGAGAGTATTTAACCATGATGAAGATATTTTACAATTTCTAACTTCTGAAAAGTCCTATGACGATCAAATTATTGAGGAGAATGACCACGATCTACAAATGAAAGAAAAACCTCAGGAAAATTCAATTCCTAAACCAGTGGTAAAGCTCGAAGATCTTTATGATATCAAAGACAAGTTTAAACCTGTAATTAATGCAAAGCTCCAAAGTTCTACCCTTAGGTTTGAATTAATAAATCTAGGCACTGACCATGCTCCTCAAAACATTAATTTAGGATTAGGACTTTCCTTGGAAGAGAAGGAGGCATTCATTAAACTGTTAAGAAAAAACAAACAGGTCTTTGCTTGGAAGTATGATGATTTGAAGACATATGATACATCCATTATCCAGCACACCATTCCTATGCTTCCTGATCAGAAACCAATTCAGCAGAAGTTAAGAAAAATACATCCAAATTTAGAGAGCCAGATAAAGTCGGAACTTAACAAACTCTTGAAAGCCAAAATTATTTTTCCTGTCTGACACTCAAACTGGGTCTCTAATATGGTGCCAGTCAGAAAGAAAAATGGCGACATTCGAATTTGTATTGATTTCAGAAATTTAAACAAAGCGAGCTTGAAAGACAATTTCCGATTACCTACTATGGAGCAAATACTCCAATCAGTAGCAGGCTCTGAATTGATGTCTTTTCTTGATGGATTTTCAGGATATAACCAAGTTCTGGTTCATCCTGATAACCAACTTAAAACCACATTCAGAACAAAATGGGGAACATATGCGTATCAGAAAATGCCTTTCGGACTTATAAATGCAGGAGCGACATTCCAAAGAGCTATGGACATAGCCTTTAGAGGGTTGATTAATAGAACAGTAGTCGTCTATCTAGACGATATTACTGTATTCTCTAAGAAGAGGAATAATCATTTGCATGATCTAAATCAAATCTTTCAGCGTTGCAAAAGATATGGTATTTCTCTTAACCCAAAAAAGTCTTTCTTTGCTCTTGATCAAGGAAAACCCTTAGGTTTTATTGTATCCAAAGATGGCATTTATATCGATCCTGATCGGATCAAAGAAATCTCTGAAATCCCTTTCCCACACAATAAAAAGTCGATGCAATCATTTTTAGGCCAGATCAATTTTGTTAAAAGATTTGTTCCTGATTTTTCTCAAATTATATTACCACTTCAAACAATGATCAAGAATAATTCAGTCTTCAAGTGGGGAACAGCAGAAAAACAAGCTTTTGATATAATCAAACAATCAATAATCAATGCCCCAGCCTTGAATACTCCAAATTTTTCTAATCATTTTACATTGTATACAATTGCATCCGATGTATCTTATGCTGCAATACTCACGCAACTAAATGAACACAATTTGGAAGCACCCATTTCGTTCTTCAGCTCAAATCTCCAGGGTGCTGAATTAAATTACTCCGATGTAGAAAAACAAGCCTTTGCTGTTTTTAAAGCAGTCAAACATTATAGACCCTTCCTTTTGAAAACCCACACAAAAGTGATAGTTCCTTTCCCGGCAGTTAGGCAACTATTAATCCAAAAAGAGCTGGGTGAAAAAAGGGCAAATTGGGTCACAGCGCTTCAAGAGTATGACTTAGAAATTAGGCCAACAAAGATTGTTAGGGGCCAAGGTTTTTGCAGGATATTGGCAGGAGCATCCAACATTCCAGAATCAAGCGATACAGATCAAACTCAAGAAATCAATCAGATAAGTGTTACTGATTCTGGATCTCAATATGCAGATTTAATCTTTTATTTAAAGAATGGTTATGCACCTCCGAATTTGTCTTACAAAAACAAAAGGGCCATTAGGTTAAAAGCGAAGAATTTTACAATTATTGATGACGTGCTTTTTAGGCAAAATTATGATTCAATCTTGTTAAGATGCCTTGAGAAACCTGAAGCCCAAAATGTTTTGCAGGAGTTACATGATGGACCAGCAGGAGGACATTTCGGAGCTGACACAACAGCTCACAAAATTATTCATGCTGGTTACTATTGGCCTACTTTGTTTAAAGATGCCCACGAGTATGTAAGGAAATGTCTCAATTATCAAACTGCTAGTGGAAGACAACGTAAATCAGCTTTCCCTCTGCAACCAATCAACATTGAACAACCATTTGAACAATGGGGATTGGATATCATTGGGGAAATCACTCCATCGTCTTCAAAACAGCACAAGTATATCCTTACTGCTACCGATTATTTTACTAAGTGGGTTGAGGCAATCCCTTTAAAGACAGCAAATTCTGAAGCAATCATTGAATTCATAGATCAATTCATTATTACCAGGTTTGGTGTCCCAAATCCTCTTGTTTTTGATAATGCATCTTACTTTTCAGGCAATGCTATGTTTGATTTCACTATTAAAAGAGGATTTAAGTTAAAATATTCTTCTAATTACTATCCCCAAGGAAATGGTTTAGCGGAATCCACTAATAAGAATTTGATTAAAATCATTAAGCGAACTATCGAACAAAATCAGAAAAATTGGCACAAATCCTTAGTGTTTGCATTATGGGCTGACAGGATAACACAAAAAGCTTCTATTGGAACTTCTTCGTTTAATCTTGTGTATGGAAAAGAAGGAGTACTTCCCACAAATCTTGTTCTTCCTTCTTTAGCCCTAGTTCAGTTCATTGAGGAAAATCCTTCCTCTTCTATTCAGTTTAGACATGACCATATTCTAAAATTAGAGGAGGAAAGAGAAAAAGCCAAGGTTATCCATGCAAAGCATCAGCAAGTCATCAAAGCAGCTTTTGATTCAGTCTCATCCGGTTCAAAACAATTCCAAGTCAGTGATTTAGTTCTGAAATGGGACAAAGCCCATGAGGACAAGGGTAAACACTCCAAGTTCTAGAAGTTGTGGCTTGGACCATTTCAGATCTGTGAAAAGATAGGCCATTCAACCTTTATATTGCAAGATTTATCAGGTTTGAGAGATTCTCTCCCTGTTAATGGCCTTATCTTGAAGAAATTCTTTAACTGAGGAGGTAACCCCTTCTCCTTTCATTTCAGTAGGATTTTATAGTTTGTAGGATTCTTAGAAAATAAGGTTGTGAGATATCTTCCATTGACCTTTTGTTGTGTTTGAAAAGTTGTCCCACAGAACTAGTATGAACATTTGCTTTCAAATAATAGAACTTTTAACCAAAAAAGGATAATTTCTAGGAAATTAGATATCATTATATTCTGAAACCACAATTCAAGTTTTGTCAACTCCTCTCAAAGCATAGAAATATTGTAAATCATTTTCTGTTTTCAAATTGGTCTCAAAAGGTTATCAATATCAAGATAGAAATCAATCCAATTTCAGCATCTTCAACTTTTACCCTGTCATCCATTTACTCTTAAGGAGAAATTTGTTCACCCCATTCACCAAAGTTTATGATTATTCAGAGTGTAATTCTAAAATATAAGATATTAAAGATAAGAGGTCTAATTACAAGCCTGCTTACCATGTTCATAGGGAAATAGTTTATCTGACATTACCAATACTGCAAACCAAAACAGGGTAATGGCTTGAAATTACAAGACAAGGGGTCTCATCACGAGCCAGCTTGTTCAGTTAGACTACTACCAGTGAATGGCATTGTCAATAACTGGCCACCAAACCAGGACAATGACTTTTTATCTTATCAACAACAGAAAAGGAAATGAAGTACAAAATATGAAAACATATTTTGAATTCATTCTGTTAATCACACTCTTAATTGGATGGGACAATGGACAATCACATGGTTAAAAGGTATCCCTGTCGAGACTATAGATGTCTGCTGGCAGCAGAGGCTCTACCTATGACAGAGGAGTTTATTTTAAAATCTGATTTGGAAAGATTTTCTGTTTTATCATTATAAACTTATAAAGGCCTATTTTAAAGCTTAGAATGTTTTTGTTCTCTTAGAAAGAGGAGGAAGTTAACAAAAAAGTTTCATTTTATTCAGAATACATATATATCTGGTTATATTAGAATTTTCCCCTTTTGATTGAAACTCTATTTTTTTTTGAAAAAGCTTAAGTGTTTCTATCATTTCCAGAGATAACTAGTTCTTCCAGCGAATCGCCAATTGTTGTGCTCTGTAACAACCCCCCATTTCATATCATCTTTATTTATAAATATTAACGTATGAAATGGGTCCCTTTAAAGTTTAATTGGTATCAATACTTTTATTGTTCAAAAGAGGTCCGATAATCAAATGAACTCATTTTATAAAACCCTTTTTGAAAAACCCATTTAAAGAAATAAGGCAAATCTTTGTCATTGCGATAAAGCGATCGCAAGATCGCATATCGCAGTGACATAAGAAATATAAATAAACGACACATTGATTCCCGCCGATGCGATATCGCAATCGGCGATCGGCAAAACTTCATGCACATTTTAAAAGCGCCCCATGCCATTAGCCCTGATGCGATGCGAAATCGGCGATTGGATATCGGCGGTAATCTTTACTTAAGTCTTAATATGCTCGAAGCTTTTCCCCCGATGCGATGCAATCGGCAGTCGGCAATCGGCAATATCCAATGCACATCATTAAGGCGCACAGGTCATACCCCCGATGCGATCCGATATCGCTATCGGCGATCGGCGATACACTATATGTGCACTTTATAATCCTCATTCCCCCGACGCGATGCGATAAAGCGCAGTTTTCAATAAAAAGCTGTTAAGTGATGGGATATCACAATTCATTCATATTTAAAGCTTGATCGGTTAAGCAGTCATTTACCTACACTCAACCGCCAAAACGCCCACTGCACGCTTAAGTGAATCATTCAGCCGAATAACGATATAATGGGCATTTAAGGGATGACAGGTTTTAAACGGCCAATCAATGAGATCATAATTCTTAAAATCTTTCCATGGATTGTGTCCGCGCCTATTTCTAAAAACTAATCCCTTATTACTCACCTATGCATATGTTCTCATTACTTGCAAGTTTTCATTGCTGTCTCTGTATTACGCACATTTGTCTCTTTGTGCAGAATCCATCCGAAAGAGAAAACTCAAACAAGATGAGGAAGAAATCAAAGAAGACCGCAGGCGCCTCCACTACATCAGCAGCAGGTCAAGATCTTGTGGACAAGAAAAAGGGTTTAATTTCTGATACTACATGCACGGGCCTCACTAGAGTCACTTGGCAAGGCACTTACAATTTGATTGAAGCCGAACAACCAGAAAAGACAGTAATAGAAGCTACTGCGGATCCTACTCGAAAGTCTGATTGTACTCTCAAATATTTAGCCGACTCTTTCCTTCACAGAATAGCGGCTAGGGAGAAAATTCTACCATACACAGATGTAGTGCGATGGGCGATTCAAGAAATCCCAATTTTGGACAGAACTTTCAACACCAGAGATGGGAGAATCTTCGGATCGTTCAGGCCGGATGATCTAAGACAAATGTATCATTTGCCCGAGCCGGAGAAGATATATAATAAAGCATTCCTGGAGAAGTTTGCAAATGAAAATGAAGTTGAATCCGAACCCATCCGGGATTGGAGACAAAATCCAGCCAAACACAAGCACGAATCTTCGGGTAAGTACTCAGTTGACTCTCTGGCTTCTCCTTATTGCTATGTGGGGATAATGATGTGTAGATTATGGGGATTGCATGACTTTGCTAATTTTACCATAGAGATGGTTCCTCTAATGGAGGCAGCTGTAAACGGTATAATTATGGATTGGGCCACCATCCTTTCTGACAAATTAGCACAGGCTGTACGTGACTTTAGACATCAGACTATCGTCACAGAAAGGAAAATTCCCCCATTTTATTACAGTGCATATATCTTAGATACACTATGTTTCAATTCTGAATTCCCCATGCTCGGCTGGAGGTGGACGCCACAAGATCCCACGGCCATCCACATATACCATTAGAAACTATGGAAGACCTCTTACAAGCACCATCTGTACCAAGTCTGCAATGGCTTTATGGTGCCTATTCACTATTCTATTTTTGACAAACCCATTCCCAAGATTTCCTATCAAGCTTCGTTTGATATAACAGCAGTAGCAAGTTGGTTTGGGGAGGAGAGATTTACCTACATAAGAGTTTTCGGCAGCCAAGCCGACCCACATGTTCTCCCTTTGTATATACCAGACAAACTGCTAGCAAGAGAAATCGCCTATCAGATTATGGCTGAGAGTGTTACACAAACTCTCAAGAAAGAAAAGAAGAGGGGATGGCCCTCTTTTCCCTTCAGGTGTGGTGTCTATACTCTGCATGATCTCAAACATGCAGAAAAGGAAGCCACAAAGCTTCAATCTTTAACTCTGGCGACTATCCCAAACAGGCCATATGATCCAAAGAAAGTTGCCTACAATGCGCTAGAACAGGCCAAATTAACAAAATTCGAGCACAAAGAAGATTGGTTTGACGACCTATTCGTTTCAATCGAAACAATAGGTCAGGCTAAAGAACTCGCTCGAATGAAATATAATGATGAAGGGCTGACTGAGTTTAATAAGCTTAGAGAACAGAGGTTGCAAACTCTGCCTCTAGATTTACTAGCAACAACCCCAGCGACATCATCAAGCGGGCCTGTTCGGCAACAATCAAAGGAACCTCCGGTGGTAACAAAGGATTATAAAAAGGAACAGGAGGAAAGGCAGAGAAAAGAAAAAGAAGAACGGCAGAAGAGAGCACACGAGGAGCAACAGAGGAAAGAGAAAGAGGAACAACTAAAGAAAGAACATGAGGAAAGGAAACAGAGGGAACAAGAGGAGCAACAGAAGAAAGAGCAGGAAAAAGAACGGGAAGAGTCCCAAACCGAAAAGGAGAAACAGACCACCACCGATGTCAATGTGGACACTACCATAGACCCCAAACTATTCCAGGAATGGCAGCAGTTTCATTCCATCATCAGTGGATTGGAATGTTCAAAAGATGGGGACACTTCCAAGGCAAATGATACGCAGGACATCACTTCACCTCCGGTTCTAAGTGGAACCAGCGGCCCACCCATTTCTAAGGATGTTGAAGTAATACCAAAGGACCCCTCCGATCAAATCATTCTTCAGGCAGAAGATATTCCTCCCCTGGATGTTTTCTACAGCCCAAGGCATAGAGCAGTTGTAAAGCGATCAAGGAAAAGACGAAGGACTGATCAACCTTCTATCTTTCCAGAGCAAACAGTCACGGGTAATGTAGTATGGAAGGAGGAATTGGACCCCTCCGATGACCTAACAAAGCTGTCACAGTATGCAGGAGCCTATTCCGCAGCAACAATCGACAAGGCATCGGAGGTAAGACTTCTACTAAAGACTAAGGACCAAGAAGTTTTTGCACTACATGCAGAATTGACCGAGAAAAAGCAGAAGGCAGCGCAAGCAGAGGAGCAGTTGCTGGCACAACAGCAAATGAATGATCAATTAACCTAGCAATTGCAGGAAGAAAGGCAAAGGATTGACCAAAATGCAATCCAGAAACAAAAGGAATTGTCGGAGGCATTGGCACAATTGAGAGCAGCAAATGAGCAAATGATGAAAACGAAAGATGAGAAAATCGCTCAATTGTCATCGCAGCTTGAAATAATCAAAGGCGCTCCACAGGTGGATGAGTTCAGAAAGGAAGCATCACTAATAAACAATGCATTGATATCACAAATTAGGCTCCTTTGTCAACAACTCACTGAGGCAGAGCCATTGTGTGAGTTAACTACATCCATTAATCAGCAGGTAGAGAAGGCCAGGAATGAGTTAGACCAGGCCGAAGAGATCATAAGTGGATATCTTGACTGGCAAGATTCTGATCAAGGGAGAGAAGCAAATTTGCCCAAGATTTCAGAAACATATAAAGACATACTTTTTACAGAATGGCACACTCAGGTGATGAAAGCAGAAAGGGCAGCTTCAAGGTGTAAATCAACCTCCAGCAACCTAGTTGATCTGGTTAATAACACTCTCTACTTAGAGAATATGATCTCCCAATGTACGCCTGGAAAGATAACAACAACAAACATGTTGGAGCAAACGTGTTATCCTGACTTGGAGGAAAAGGGGAGATTAATCGCTGGGGTTAACAGTTTGACCTTCGATGCATATTGGCTTTTCCTGATTAAGCCGCACACACAGAGAGTTGCCCTTAAGTGTTTAACAGATGCAATCGGGTGTATAATTCCCGACATTCAGGATGCCACCTATGCTGCCCAGCTCAGTTCGCTTCTCAGCAAACCACCTGAAGTAGAGCCAATGCTTGCGACAAGTCAGCTCAGGTTTAAAGGCAAGCAGCCTACCTGATGAATCATGTCGCCGATTGCCAGATCGCTCCAGGAAATAGGATCAATATTTATTGATGCCAATTTTGTAGGATTTCTGTTTATTAGATATTTAGATTAGTTTAGTATTTATAGACCCTTTCGTTGTTTTGGAAAGGGTCGTAAAGTTTTGTAACAGACTTAATAGACTGAAGTTTGCACTATTGTGCTTCAGTCAATATTCTTTTATGAAACTGGGCCAATTGTTCTTAATTTAACAAGGAAGCTTCTTTATGCAATTGTGCACTATTGTCATTGTTGAGGATGTTTTTGCGTTGAAGGAAGAACTACAAATAGCACAGACCACCTAACGCCATGCTTTA
Source organism: Pinus tabuliformis (assembly GCA_031772625.1). Lineage (NCBI taxonomy): Eukaryota > Viridiplantae > Streptophyta > Pinopsida > Pinales > Pinaceae > Pinus > Pinus tabuliformis. The sequence continues at coordinate 21,352,912 of CM062805.1, forward strand.
GAGCTCAATAAGTCCCCGGGATAGATCATAGTTATTATATTCTTGCTGATAGTTTTAGTTATTTGCTCGTCGCTAGCGTAGTTTATAATCATCCATCCATCCCATTTATCTACTTCTGGGAAACTGGTCCCATTATCCCCAGTCGGAGCCACTATTCCAAACGGAAAAGGAGTTGTACTAAGGTCCGGACCGGGTGGTTATCCCCGATGTTGTTGCAGCGATTTTCGAGGCATCAACACAATCCCACCATGTTCAGCTGGGCAGAGACGGTGATGGAAAACATGAAGAGACAACTCACCAACTACCGTCAAGGAGAGGTGAAGCAGTTTGGTTATGGATCCATCTTAGTCCCGCTCATGTTGGCGCGGGTGCTGGCACTGTAGTTGCAAGACATGGATTTGGACTTACCCAGGCCATGTGAGACGAGGGCCACGCGATGGGCTCACGTCATGCCACGAGGAGGTGGTGGACGGCTAGTGGCGTGGGGGACATTTTTCCAGGAGTGGCTGGAGCGACAGACGATCTTCGTGGAGGATTTGCCATATGTCAGCATGGACTTCCGTGGAGATCCTGACATGCAGCTACCTGCTGGAGAGCAGTGGGATGACGGAGGTAAGACACTTGATCACACTTTTTGAATTTTATTTTTATGATTTTTTTTATTTTTTCATGTACATGTTCCAATGACAAACGCTATGGGTATGCAGATGTAGGACCAGTGAGACCCCTTGGACTGGCCCCAGAGGTGCAGAGGGACGTGCAGGGCGTTGCAGCACTAGCCCTGGCTCCTCCAAAAGATGATACAATGGAGACAGTGATCCAGAACCTTGAGGTCCTGCTCGCAGGGATTCTAGATTACACGGGGATCGAGGAGGCCCCCAGAGTGTCCCAGATCCACACAGAAGTAGTGGAACCTAGGATGGACCGCTTGTTGAGGCGGGTGGCACGAGCAGCGGTGCACTATAGGGAGCACAACCCACCGCAGTAGACACCTAGGTTTTTATTTCCTGCTGGTGATTTATGAGAGACATGTGTCTCAGATGTACGGAGAACACAGACTCTATTTAGACATGTACACTTATTTTTTGAGCGCCTCGGTGCGCCACACGATATATATCTATATATATATATATATATATATACATATTCCTATGGTCTATTATTGTGCTTTATATACTTTCTTGTATGATGTTTTGATTATATGTTACGCAAATGACTGTCTAATACATGATTAGCCAATGCATCAGCTAACGTGTTTAACCGTCGTGGAATATGCTGATATGTAATGAAATCAAAATTCCTCTCTAACAATTTAACATGTAAATTCAACCTTAAAATGTGATGGTCTCTGACGGAATATCGCCCATTAAGCTGGTGGACAACAAGTTGAGAGTCCAGGTTCACAACCAATGCACGAATACCGAGATTAATTGTCTCGGCCAGTAATTCAATCACAGCACTATATTTAGCTACATTGTTTGTGGTACAACCTAAACACACACCTTGAAGATCTATCAACTCACCATGAGGATCATAGATCACCCACGCCGCAAAGGACAAGCTGCGGGTACTGCGGCAGGAACCATCAGTGAAACGAACGTAAGGTGCACCAGACATCTTCACAAGAAGCAAAAAACACAATAAGCGGAAATCACGCCTTCACACCAAGCCAAAAACATGGAAACACACACACAACACACTTACTAAGAACACACATATGTACAAACCAAAGTGCATGGAATTCACGCATAGTACTTTTTCAAGTACAACCCATTTCGGGGCTTATCGAGAGGATTCCCTTCGTAATCAATTAGCTCGTAGGCCCCTTTCTGCAAAACTCTCTTTACAATATAAGGCCCCAGCCACACAGGTCTCGTCTAGTCGTTCTAGGTAAAGAAGGTGTTCTTCTACCTAATCAGCAGGGGGAAGAACCCATGGATCAGAGCAAACAGAAATCATATTGATAGGAGCGATGTTAGGAGGTGGGAGTGAAAACACACCGATGAGGGCAGGATCTTTAAAAAGTCCAGCTCCCACACTCTCATATGGGGTAGAGGTATGCTCCATAAAAGGCACGTTGCCTTCGGAAGAGGAGGCGAAGAAGGATAGCTGGTCTATAGTGACGATCTTCCCCTGATGAGGGAAACAAATGACACGAAACAAAGATGAAGCCACGGCTTGCATGGCGTATGTCCAGCTACGTCCCAGAAGGAGGTTGTAGGTAAGATTAGCATCAACAACTTCAACTTCCACTTCGACCATCTTCCCTTCCAAATAAATGGGCAAACGTTGGAGTATACCATAGGGACGAGACTCTCGCCCATCAAAGGCTTCCAAGGTTGTAGGAGACTGGCTCAGAGTCGAAGAACCAATAGCCTTCCAACAGGCAATAGACATGATGCAAGTTGAAGTGCATTCATCAATGACTGTATGATGAATTGTTTTGGAATTGATGATGACCTGTATGAGGAAGGAAATTTTGTGAGGCATTCTCGGTATATGGCTTTCCAGGTCAAAAGTAATCAGATCTGAGTCAGTCGGGTCTATGCCACCGATGGCTGATAGCAAGGACTTCCTCTGAGAGGGGCAGCTCTGGAGCACTTCTAAAGTGGACATAGCTGACGGAGCCTGGGCTAAGTCCTCAATGATGTTGTAGTGCTGGGCAGCATGAGCATTAGGGTTGTAAGAAGATTTCCAGAGTACACCTTTTGGAGGGGGTCGGACGGGCGTCTCAGTGCTAGGTCTCTCGATATGGAGCGGGCCAGAACTGGACGGAGGAGCGCTAGAGGGGACCTTAGGCTCTTTCCCGGTAGGTGACGGATATTCTTTTGCTTGAATACTGATGTGGACGGGAATCGTACCAACCATAAATACTTGAGAACCAAAGGAAGAAGAGGGTTGCGATGGGTCAGCCACCATTTGCATTTGTTGTGAGGGAAAAGGTTCTTAGAGCACAGTAGGACTCCTGGGAGCACCTTTCAACAAACGACTAACTTCAGACCGCCTTGGGCAGTCTTTGGTATAGTGATCCTCGTCACAGATAAGACAAAGGTACTTGGGCTTGCGTTTGGCGCCTTCCTCGGGTGGAAGTTTAGGGGAATCCTGCTTAGGTTGATCCGCTTTATTCTTTCCTTTTCCCTTCTTCTTTCCTTTTGAGGCTTTGTTCGCCGTGGTGGACTGGACGGCGTTAACTTCGGAAGTATTACCAGAATTGGATACAACCTAAGAAGTATTTTCATTCGGAGCATTCGACTTTTGCTTCCCAGGGTTCGTGGAATTTTTCTTTGAGGGTGGATTAACGAAACCAATGATACCATCAACAGATGGTGTTGGCAGGGCTTTGGAAGTTCCTGGTCTCGGGGCATCAGGAAAATAATCATATAACGTACCAGACTGGGAGTAAACCAAGTCAAGGTACTGAATGCGCGCAATAGCTTGCTCTTCAGTTACACATGCCCCCATAACAATGTCCCGTGCTATCGGACCGACGAATGAAGTCGTGAACCAGTCGGTAAGAAGCTGATTGGGAATCCAAAACTTAATCAAACGACGACGCTATCTCCATTCATGGATATGATCAGAGATATGCGTAGCTGTTGTCTGTTTTAAGGATGTCAGGAGGTGTGTGCTCATTTCATATCGAATCAGCAACTGAAAATGAGTTAAAAATGCCATAGCCAACGAGTTAAAATCCTAAAAAGATCCGTGAGATAACTCAATATACCATTTAGCAATAGAGCCAGTGAGAGTCATTTGAAAAAGGCGGAGCCGAATCGAATCATCAAGCCACGAATTCGATGAACACCATAGATGATAAGTCATGACGTGAGCTTGAGGATCTTCTCCAGCTTTACCATCAAATTTGGGACAATCACCGGGAATCTTAGTTGGAACCGGTGGCCAATACGGATTATGAAAAATGGGATCATTGGTCAGTTTGGACACATCCAATAATTCCAATGTTGCCAAAAAGGGTAATTGAGGGTTAAAGGAAATCTGGGGCTGCAGGTAGGAAGGAGTACCAGAGTTCCAGCCAGCTGGTGGCTGCCCCCACTGATTTTGTCCAAACGGATTTGGCCCCGGAGGGCTTGTCCATAGGGATTATAAGATGACTGACCCTGGATTTGCCCCCCAGCATTCCATTGATTACCAACTTGGCCTGTAGGAGCAACATAAGGTTGCTGGTAATTCTGATAAGGACTCACCTGCAGTTGTTGATAATTTTTATACGGGGCAAATTGAGTTTGCCCTTGGGATTGCTGGAAACCATAAGGCGGATGGGCTCCAAACTTAGCCTGCGAGGTAGGCTGCGTTTGATAGCCTAGTTGGGATTGAGGTCCAACCTACATTTGAAAACCGGATTGGGTCTGGGGCCCAACCTAAGGCTGAAAACTGGGTTGAGCTTGAGAAGAAACAATCATTTGAGTGCCCGGTTGAGCAGGCCCAGAAGGATGTCCTTTAGAGAACTGAGGCTGAGCCATCTGGCTAGAAGGTTGACCCAGTTGAGATTGAGATTGACCCATCTGCCCAGAAGGTTGAGCTTGCTAGGTGTTGGCCTGTCCTTGCACAACTGAGGGTTGTCCTGATAGACTGGATGGCTAAGCGGACTGGACAGTTGGTTGCCCTGATTAGATTTGAGGTTGACCCACCTGCCTAGATGTTTGACCATACTGGATAGTGGGTTGGCCTTGCTGAACGTAAGGTTGACCGACTTGCCTTGAAGGATAACCTTGCTGGACACCAGGTTGACCTTATTGCATGTAAGGTTGTCCCAGATTACCAGAAGGTTGCGCAAAATAGGTAAAAGACAGACCACCAGAGGCCGAAGGTTGTCCCTGAAAGGGTTGTCCTTGTGGGCCTCCAGGTTGCCCTGGATAAGACTGCCCGTAATACTGCTGCCCTTGAGAGTTTTGCATGTAAGATGGTTGGCCTTGATTAGGTGGTCCTTGAAGATGTGCAGGCTATACTTGGCCACCGCCATAACAAGTGGGGGTCCAAGCAACGGATAACGAGACCATGACCTCCACCGCAGGCTGAGGTGGCAGAGGTTCGCGGTGTAGGTTTTAACCCTGTACAGAAATTACTTGCATACGAATTCTTAAATAAAGAAAATAAACAATGCGAGAGCATAACCCATAAAACACATATGCATAGAGATTTTTCCCTGGATCCCAAAACCGGGACTACCAGCTTGATTTTTCATTATGTTCCTTTCAATGTTACAATACATATTTATACATGCCGAAGCATCCAATACCATGGACCGAAAACCGTCGCGTCCAATACCATGGACCGTAAACCATCGTGTCCAAAAAACATGTGCGAAAATCATGCACAAAACCATAGGTGGGTCCGCCTAACCTAACATATGGTCCAAAACCAAAATTTTCCGGGGCACTGCCCTGGACCCCATAAAGTGGGGTTACGGGTGCCCTTCAAACCCCCTATTAACTACGTGGAAAGAATATAACACAACCCAACAATCTCCCACTTGTTGTTTTCTTTCCACAGGGGGCCACAGGAGAGCTTAGTCATTTTTTCAGCCCTGAGATTCCCATTGCTTCTCTACACCAAGAGAACTTCTCAGAGCTCACAGATTTTATCAATGCATCTGCAGTATTCTTCAAAGTGTCCACCTTTACCAGCAACACCTTTCTGTCTTCTATCATATCCCTCACAAAGTGATACTGAACATCAATGTGCTTTGTCTTTGAATGATAAGCAGGGTTCTTTGCCAAGAAAATTGCACTTTGGCTGTCACAGTCTATTCTTATAGCTCCCTGTACTAACCCCATACTTGAACACAATCTCTGCAACCAAACTGCTTCCTTGCTTGCATGAGTGGCTGCCATGTATTCTGCCTCTGTAGTTGATAGTGCCACTACAGATTGTTTCTTACTCATCCAACTGACTGCACCTCCAAATAGGTTAAACACATACCCACTTGTAGATATTCTCCGATCCAGATCTCCAGCCCAGTCTGCATCAACAAAGCCATGAATATCCAACACTCTGTCCAATCCTGGTCTTCCTTAGTAGCACAAACCATAATCACTAGTGCCACGCAAATACCTGAAAAACCCGCTTCACTGATGTCCAATGCTCCTTCCCAGGTTTTGACATAAACCTGCTCAATACTCCCACTGCATGTGCAATGTCTGGTCTAGTACAGACCATTGCATACATCAGGCTACCCACTACACTTGCATATGGAACACGGGACATGTCCTCTTCCTCTTCTTGTGTCTTGGGACACTGTTCAACAGATAACCTCACACCTACAGGAATAGGAACCTTCACCGGTTTACTATCCTGCATATTAAACCTTTGGAGTATTGTCTCGACATACTTCCTCTGGTTTAACCAGAGCTTCCTCTTTGACTGATCTCTTTTAATTTCCATGCCCAAAATATAGTTTGCAGCACCAAGATCTTTCATGTCGAATTTGGAGGACAATTGGGTCTTCAAATCCTGGATAATTTCTTTGTCATTTCCAACCAGCAACATATCATCCACATACAAGACCAGATAAATAATACGGTCACCAATTAATTTAAAATACACACAATGATCTTCTTTGCTTCTGGTGAAGCCAAGTCCCTGTATAAATGTATCAAATTTCTGATACCACATCCTTGGTGACTGTTTTAACCCATACAGAGACTTCTTTAACTTGCATACCAGTTCTTTCTTACCCTTCACCGCAAAGCCTTCAGGTTGCTTCATGTAGATTTCCTCTTCCAAATCCCCATGAAGAAATGTTGTCTTCACATCCATCTGTTCTACCTCAAAATCAAAAGCAGCAGCAACATATAAAAGTAATCTAATAGAAGTTACCTTGGCAACAGGAGAAAAAAATATCACCAAAATCAATTCCCGGCACCTGGGAATAACCTTTTGCTACCAACCGAGCTTTGTATTTCTCCACCTTTCCTTCTGCATTTGTCTTCTTCTTGAACACCCATTTGCTGCCAATGGGTTTCCTTCTAGCCGGCAACTCCACCAAATCCCAAGCCTCATTTTTGTGCAAATATTCCATTTCATCGACCATGGCCTCTTTCCAGAGTTTTCCATCCTCTAAATCCACTGCTTCCTTCACAGTTCTGGGATCATTATCAGTAACAGACAAAGCAAAATTTGAACTGAAAGCAGATGGACTATACCTTTCTGGCTGCCTTCTTTCTCGAACTGATCTTCTCACAGCCAGAGTTTGTGGCTCTTCATCTTCTGATTCCTCCTCTGCTGCAGAGTCTGATTCTTCCTCCTTTGGCTCAAACTCTATCTTCTCAGGTTCCTTTGGTTGGACTTCATGTTGAATAACATCTTTTACCTCTCTGAACAACACATCTCGGCTGTACAAAACCTTCCGTGTGACTGGGTTCCAAATCTTATAACCCTTTAAACCATCCTTATACCCAATAAAGATGCACTTTTCAGATTTACTATCCAACTTGGTTCGTTTCTCCTTTGGAACATGTACATATGCATCACATCCAAATACCCTTAGATGTGAAAGAGAGGGTTTCTTACCAGTCCATACTTCTTGTGGAGTCTTATCCTCCAACGCTGATGAAGGTGATCTGTTGATCAGGTAACATGCAGTATCCACCGCCTCTGCCCAGAATTCCTGTCCTAACCCGGCACCACTGAGCATGCTTCTTGCCCTTTCCATCAACGTCTTGTTCATTCTTTCTGCGACTCCATTTTGCTGAGGTGTATATGGAGTAGTCTTCTGTCGTGCTATACCACACTTCTTACAAAATTCTTCAAATTCCTTGCTGCAAAATTCTCCACCATTATCTGTCCTCAGCACCTTTATCTTCTTCTCTGTCTGATTTTCCACCAGAGCCTTAAATTCTTTAAACCTGTCAAAGACTTCAGATTTCTTCTTAAGAAAATATATCCATGTATTCCTTGAGAAGTCATCTATGAATGATACATAGTACACAGACTTACCCAGTGATAGAACCTTCACAGGTCCAAACACATCACTGTGCACAAGCTCTAATATCTATTTCGTCCTCTTAGCACCAGAGGGTAAACTCACCCGATTCTGCTTCCCATATACACAATTTTCACAGAAATCAAAATCCAGAGAGCTATTATTCATACCTTCTACCATACCTTTACCATGAAGTATTCGAAGTCCCTTCTCTCCAATATGTCCAAGCCTTTGATGCCACAACATGGTCTTCTCTCCAGAGACCACTAGATTCTCTACTCCATTTTCAGGAACCATAGAACTATTGCACCCATCAACAACAGTGCTACCTTGCAGCTTGTACAGAGTTCCAATCCGAACTCCCCGCATTAATATCAGTGCTCCTCGAACCATCTTGCAGGTATCTTTCTCGAACACCGTCTTTACACCTGCATCATCCAACTTGCTTACAGAAATCAGATTTCTGGCCAATGCAGGGATATGTAGAACAACCGGAAGTGTTCTCACCCTTCCACCTTGAAACTTCAATTTTACTTTTCCCTGACCAATGATTCTAGCCTTCCTATCATCTCCTAAGAAGACATCACCACCATCGTATTTCTCATACTCGCAGAACCACTCTCTATGGGGAGTGAAGTGAAAGGATGCACCTGAGTCAATCAACCATGCCTCATGATATACATGTGTACTTGAAGAAGCCAAGTACACATCCCCACCTTCATCTGAGGTGGTTTTCACCTCTGCAGAAGGAGCATCATCAGATCCCTTTCCTTTATCAGGAGCTTTAGATTTACAATCCCTTCTGAAGTGCCCTTCCTTTCCGCATTTCCAGCACACCAACTTTGTAGGTTTTCCTGGAGATTTAGATCTCCCTCTAGATTTAGATCTCCCACTCGATGACTTATTTTTGTTTCTGTTCTGGGACCGTCCTCGTACAGACAAGGCATCACCATTCTGGTTGTCCATATTTTTCCGTCTCATCTCCTCCGTCAGCAAGGCTGAGACTATTTCATCAAACTGCAAAGCAGTTGCATTGCTACCTATTGCAATAACCAGACTATACCACGAATCTGGTAGAGAACACAACAGACTGATGCACTTATCTTCATCTGAAATTTTAATATCAATAGATAATAACTGACTTACCACAGTATTAAACACATTCAGATGCTCTGTCACCGAGTCTCCATCTTTCATCCTCAGGTTATACAGCTTTTTCCGCAGGAACAATTTATTCACCAGAGACTTAGATTGGTACAAAGTCCCTAACTTGACCCACAAAGCCTTTGCCGTAGCTTCCCCTGATACATTCAGTAATACTAAATCCGAGACACACAATCGTATTGTGCTCTTTGCCTTCCGATCCAACTTCTTCCATTCTTCATCGGTCACTCCCGATGGTTTAGTACCCGGATCTACCGCGATCCACTGATCTTTATCCACCAACAGATCCTCCATCTTGAGTTTCCACAACTCAAAATTCTGACCATTGAACTTCTCAATCTCTATCTTTCCACTGCTCGCCATCTTCTTTCACCACCAGAATCGATCTCGCAGATCTCCCACTGAACAGGGTCTACCACAGGCCCGAGCAAAACCCCTCAGCAACAAAGGCGTCCCCTTGAAGCCAAAACAGCTCTGATACCAAATGTAGGTTTTAACCCTGTACAGAAATTACCTGCATACAAATTCTTAAACAAAGAAAATGAACAATGCGAGAGCATAACCCATAAAACACATATGCACAGAGATTTTTCCCTGGATCCCAAAACCGGGACTACCAGCTTGATTTTTCATTATGTTCCTTTCAATGTTACAATACATATTTATACATGCCGAAGCATCCAATACCATGGACCGAAAACCATCGCGTCCAATACCATGGACCGAAAACCATCGCGTCCAAAAAACATGTGCGAAAATCATGCACAAAACCATAGGTGGGTCCGCCCAACCTAACATATGGTCCAAAACCAAAATTTTCCGGGGCGCTGCCCCGGACCCCATAAAGTGGGGTTACGGATGCCCTTCAAACCCCCTATTAACTACGTGGAAAGAATATAACACAACCCAACACGCGGTAATAGATATGAGCTCCTCTAGAATCATAATAATGAAACGGATTTTGATGGTCTGTGTTCTAAAGAGAATGCAAATATTCATCGTATGCCCCCCTGCTGGGATAGAACCAGAAGAAGGTGGGGCACCTAGTGTGGGGTCAATAACTCTGGGTACGGATGCAAATGGTCCATTGTAAGCTGACCCTGAAGAAGGTCCAACAGCAGTGGTTACAACTGAGGATGTAGTAACGACATCGACAATGGGGGTTGAAGAAGCCACACAAACAGTTGGAATAGTCGGGATGGAAGTGACAGGCATATTGTGAATCTGAGGAATAAATGACTCCGAGGTCGGAGTGATGGTGTGTGACCACATAGAACTCATGGAGGGAGTCCTAGAAGACAAAACATCCCTTAACGCCTTATAGCGTAAAGGCAACGTAACACCAAGAGGGTTGATACGAAAAGGTGGAGTTTCTGTTGAGGTGGGAATTTCACCGCTCGTCACAACGGAATCTTCACTTGTGACAGGGGATGTGTCCTCCATATCAGAAGAAGACATTCAGACCAAAACACCAGGAGGAGTAGGAGGGATATCTTCTTCAGAAGGCTCCGAAATGGGGTTCCAGTGAATTTCGTAAGTCTCGTCGTCTAGAGAGCAAGAGTTAATCGGTTGGATACTCGGAATAACAGGGAGAGTATCACTCACAACCGATACCTCAGGAGCAACAGAGGATGGAGACCCTCGGTCACTTGGAACGGGAGACAGAATCGGTGATTCCGCCAGGATGACAACTTCAAAAGATCCTAGGCAAACTAACGAGAAAGGACCCTACTCAAGCTAACGCAAACAAGATCTAATTGGGTAAATGTGAATCATGGCCAAATAAATTTTATGACACAGGAACAAAACTTGACCTTTTCATTTTTAAAGAGTCAAGAAAAGGACAAAAGATGACTCTAGTCGCCTTCGAATATTTAATGAGCCAGAAGTGACAAGTGCTCGGATGGACCTTTTCTTTTAGGGAGTCTGAAAAGGAACGAAAGTGACTACTCTTGAGAACTAGACAAAAAGGTTTACCAGAAAAATCCATAAAACTGCATATACACCTTGGCAGTCATATGAAAACCAAGGACTTTCCGTACGGTAGTCAATCTTCCCGAATGTTGTGTTTGGTGCGTTACGACTTGTAAGGCGGCAGACAAAGCTTCCTATGGATAAAGGATGATAACCTAGTGGGGTCTCCCCATATACTCGACGGTACATGGGAGAACAATTCCGTACTAGACCACTATTGAGTCATAAAAGGAGAATCACCCAACCTTGCGTGGAAACAAAAGTGACTAGGTTTAACGACTCTGGAGCACGTCTCTAGCCTAGACCTATAAATGTGTGCGTTATGTTCCAATGTGTTGTTAGATTTATTCAGTTCATTTTAAAGTTGATCTTGGATTATGTTTCAGTTGTCAGGCCTTATCGTATGTATATAAAAAATCCTAGCATGCAGCTAGAATGAGTAAATCATCTTTCATTTCGATGAAAACCTACTTATGGGAGGGTAGAGAGATCATTCCCAAACCAAGAAAACCAAGGCAAAAAAACAGTCACTCAATGCAAGCAGACATCAATTCTTAAAGTGCACGGATACTACTAATGAGATATCTAACCATTCGCTTTTCAATATGCAACTTGAAATGAAAATTTACTTTCACTTTCACATGCCAAATGAAATGCAATCCTTTTGATTTTGATGCCTTTAATCTAAAGAAACCAATAAGCAACAAACAAATGCTAAAAAACGGTAGATCCAAACAATTGTAATCTATGTCCAGGTAGTGAAGAGAAATCGAAACAATACCACGATTAGTCCAATAACAATCACTAAACAATCAACCAAAAGTAAGCAAAGGGGAAGGCTCAATCAAACTAACAGCAAGCAGCAAATGAAACCTTACAAACAGGCAACCAAGCAAAATTGATCCAAAGGACTTGAAACAATGAAACTAGGTCACGAAGCAATAAAAACAAGATTCATTTAACAAAGCTTACAATAGAGTGCCTCAACCTTTAAATAGTGAAAAACAAGTCACCAAACAAGCGAGATCAGCAAGGGGCTAGCAAGACTGACGGATTCATGAGGCAAAATTGAAAAAATTCAATTCTACAGCAATCAGCGCGGGCAATACACTGGCAATAAAGTGCTGATAAAGAACAACACGCAGCAACAAAGCAACGTCAGCGCGGAAGTACACGCCTTTCCCGCAATGGTCCGTCAGTGTGACTGTTAGGTGTAATAACGCAATGGACAGGATATTACAAAAAGGGTGACACGATGATAGCACGACTGTTAAATTAAAAAACGCGATGATGTTCAAAACAGCAACAGGCGAGCCAAAAAATCCCAAATCAAAAACAATCAATCTTTAAGCAAATAAGGACATTTCCCAGATCAGGCTAGGAAACTCAGAAAACAGATAACCAGTCCCCAAAAACTTTAAAAGAGATCAAACAAAAACTCAAGGCAAGAGTGAAAAAAAAAAAAAGGCCAGCTCCCCAGCGGAGTCGCCAATTTGTGATGCAGGAAAGTGTTCCCTCTGTGGACAGAGGTAACCCTTCTAGCCCTAGAGTGGGTCTAGTCACAAACAAGGACAAATCAACAACAATTTTCCTTAAATAGTTCAAGTTGGAGGCCTACCTCAATCGGTGGTTGATGGAATTCCGTTGCGCTGCTCCAGCTTCCGCTTCTTTCTCCCAATGAGTAATCAACCTCAAACAAAGCAAAGGAAGTACACAAAAGCACGTAACCAGATACAACAATGATCTATTTACCCATAAAGTCAAGAAATCATGAGCTATCTAGTACATTGCATACAAGACATAGGAAAACATCATTGATTGCATTAATTATGAAACAGAGTAAGCTTACAACCAAGGTCTTGACGTCACAAGCCTCCTCAGAAGGGTCTAGCCAGCATGTTCCTCAAGCATTCACTCTTAGAGATGGATCTCCCAATACACAAGTCTCTCTCACTCACAAGTTTTACATAAGATCAAAGGCACTTCACAACCTTCCTCAAGCCCTCAACAAACCCACACTTGTCACACTCACACCAGCTGTCTAGCAAACTCACAGTACTAACAGCAACACTCCAAAGACTAAGAATTCCAAAAAACTAGCAGCTCATAGCAATGGTGAGACCTTAAATAGGAGAAGGAGTCTCCATGAATGGTGGGAGGATGAGCTTATCTCCAAGGAAGGTAGCACAAATGACGGAACAGCCATGCCAAAGAAAGGAGGGCGACATAAACAAGACCAACAACCAGGTCTGAAGTCATCTGGAAGGCCGAATGTTGGAACAAATTCGCCCAATCTAGATCATCGCGGGCACATAACTGGTCTGTCGTGCTGACATCGCTATTGAACAACGTAGCTAGCCATGTCATCGCGAGAAACTACAAGAGACAGTTGTGCTGTCACATGAAATTCGAGCATCGTGGGAATCATGTGTACTTCTGCAATGGCAACGCTTCTATACTGTTTTAGAGTGCCTATCAGCACGTATATTTGGAAAACAGACGCGATGATGTAGAAACCTTTGGAAAAGTGGGTCATTTGGCAACATCAAAGCTAACTTGTCTAACATGAGCATGTATAACTTGGACACATGACACAGTAGGGAGACTGGAGTGAAGACAGTGACAAATTACTGTGTAACAATGCTAATATAAGCAAACTATACGATAAGGGGCGTACCTGGGGGTCCTTCGTTTGAGAAGATCCTTCCAGGGTCCAAACCCTCTTGGAGTTCCTTTTGCTCCTTCAACTTGCAAAACAATCAATTCAAGAAAGTACAGTAGTATATGGACTAAACATCATAAATAAATCATCTTCATAGTATATTGAAAGGTAGTTAGTTATACAATTAAAAAACCATTCATATATGAATCATAACATGGATATCATAAACATGAAGAAGATTTATATCAGGAACAAAGACAAGTGTTTCTTTTATTATAGACAAATAAAGTACAGAAAGGAATAATTTCACCTGATTCTTCCTTTCGTAGGCTCCAAGTGGAACTGTCCTTCGGATTCGTCCAGTCTCAAGCCTTTAACAAACTCCTTCCATGACTTACTCCATGATATCTCAAGTAGTAGATAGACATCATCTCACAAGGAAACAAGGGTTTCCTGTAAATGGGGAAGTGCAGGAGGCACTAGGATCTTCAGACCTGGTCAGGGAAATCTCAGCATGATAACCTTTCTCTCTCTTCTCTCTTCCCTTAAGCCTTCCCATTGAAGCCTTTTTATACTTCTCCCAAAGTAGTTTTTTAGTTGGGAATTTGTTGGGAACAGTTGGGCCACGGGCACTAACAGGTGATCAGCAGGTAAAACTCGTGATCTCCACCTGAAATTAACGAGATTTAATTTTTTTTAAGTGTTTTAAGACATATACGTGGGTTGGGTATACACAAACCCACGTACACACGCGTTTAGCTTAGGGTAATGTCGCGTATAGGGAATAAAACATTGTTTTTTAAATTTGGACCAGGAATGGAAGGAGGGGTTTCCCTGGGCCATGAGTGCAGCATCACAAACCTCAAGAGTGAGACTTGGAGCTATAACAGATGCCCCCTAATATATGAGGTCAAAAGGGGTACATGATGGCCGAAATGTATTAAGTAAGTTCATGGAAAGGAAATCTGTCAAAAATCGAGAAGGACTTCACCAGAGTTCAGCCTGCCAAGCCAAAAAAGGAGATCAGAAAGAAACACTGTCTGTGGCGGGCATACCCATGCTCAGAGAAAGTACAACATGTCCGCATATCAAGGTACAAGCGGATCCACTAAGTATACAAGTATAAAAGACTGGAAAATACATAATGGATCATCTGATCATGATCAAACAAGTACATGTCTGAATATCACATATAAGAATGTCAATGATGCTGAAGAATGAACCGGATCACTGATATCAAAGACTGATCACAAAAGGTACCAAATGAACATGATGGAATAGGATGGTACTACACTGCAAACTCAAGTGTCAGCATATAGAATGTCACCATGAATGACTGCAACATATAAGGTGGGGTGGTATCAACTAGCAACAATAGGAGCAACTGTCAAGTGAACCAATGAATGTTGATGCAACCTGAGGTCTTCACTGACTGTCATGGTACATTTCTGCACTATGGGAATAAATGATCTGGAGTCGACCATGTGATAAATCATTTGATTACCGGTCATTGACGTATATTGTTAACAAACGCGAGACTACTCACCGATAATGATAATGAGCGTCAAGGTACCCAGTACAATCTAACAAGTGTGAATAGATGAGCTGGAGTCGAACACTTGTAAGAATCTATCAATAAGGAGACAATGATGGTTTCCCACTGTCAATAGCGAAGGATCTGCCACTAATGACTGCAAAGCCCAAGGTACTACCAATGGACTCTAGATCTCTGGCCCAAAGCAATGAGTCATAGTTGATGGGGAAATATCTGCTAGAAGGAAGGCATTAAGGCATCCTTCATCAATCTAGCGCGAGTGTAACCCGTAGGCCAATAATGTGGAAGGAATCAAACGAAAAAGATGCAGTAACCCGACCAAAACACATTTCCGGTGTACACAAGATGTAGCTGACATAGAGGCGAGGTATCCATCAATAGATTCAAGTGGAAACCAAGGTACTGCATGAATCCCAATGTGTGATAATGTAACCTGATGTCGAACACAAGGGAAACCACTCAGTCAAAGACCCATGATACTGATCAATGTTGAGCACAAGGTGACCTATCAATAATGAAAATAGGGCCAGGGTGTAGCTCTAGGCCTGTCCTCAGAGCAAGATGTTGTCATCGATAAGGACAAGACCCACCAGCAAGAATCAATGGAGACCTTCTCAAACTGGCATGAGTAAAGGACCAATATAGCTGATGTGATGATAGACATGATACTAACAACCAGGGATGATCGACTGAAAAATGAGTCAAGAGACACCGTAGAGAGGCCGACTCAGGTTAACTTCCCTTGAACAAAAGCACGACTCAATGTGACTATGTGGCAGCATATGATGACTCTGTATAAGTTCATCATGCAAGAGGCGCGAATGAACCCTCCATATGATTGGAAGAGATAACCAATCGGGAGAGAACTGACTTAATAACAAGGTTAAGGCATGCCTAAGTCAAACTAAATCCCGCCCAAACGGAGGAGAATTTGCTTTTGAGTGCTTTGTTCAAGGGTGACACGACTGACTCTAGCTGCCAACAATAAATGGAAATATTGTCCCGTTCCCTCTCTTTTTTGGAATATATAATTTTTTTGTCTTTTTCTTTTAAGCTGGAAAAAGAATAAAAGAATGCTATAGTACAGTGGAAAGAATGAGTGTCGGTGAAACAGATGATCTAGTTCCTGGGATTGGAACGTTCCTATGCTCAATGCAGGGAGGTGAAAACTGGTCAATGACACTCAAAGGTGTGTTCCTTCCACGGGTCAGGGTGTGTCAAGTTGCAGAAGTCAAAGATATGCAAGTTTGATTTTGTAGTCATCATGGTCAAAATTTGGCTTAAACACGAGTCCAAGTGAAGCCAGCTCAAGGCCAAAAGGTGCAAATGGTCAACATGCAATGCAGTAGTACAACTCAACACAAAGGAGCCTCTAGGGTACAAGGCCAGAATGAAGTGAAGAAGCAAAGAGGAATGAGTCTTCATCGCATAAGTCATGGCAGGACTACAGAGGACTCCCAACCCTACTCAGATCAAAGAATCATGGGCAACAAATGTTATTGAGGTGCTAACTACGATGCCCATGTAAAGGATGGCTTCTACCATCGTGTCACGATTTAAAGAATCTGCGAGTGAAGATGGTTTACGAACCATAACACGATGGGATTGACCCTATGGCAAATGTATCGATAAATGGAGGTTAGTATGCATAATGCAACGGAAAAATGGCTTCCCTAACCTATATTCCAGTGAGAAAACGATACCTGCCATGACGGGCCAGCAGTCATGGAACTGTCTTGAAATCATCAAAAAAATTCCAAAATGTCCTGAAAATCAAACCATTCTTGACATTCCAAGCTCCCAAGTTAAAAGTTACATGGGGCCAAACAAAATAAAATTTTGAAAAAATTTTGCATTTTCAAAACCTATAAAAGAGTTTTTGGACTCACCATTTTCACCATTTGAGTTTGAGAGCAGAGAAGTGGAGCAAAAGGAGAAAACATTTCATATGCCAAATTCAACCTTTAAGATTCTTCCAAAATCCCCAGGTAACTCTGTACTTGTCTTGCAATCAATTGTGACTAGTTTTAGAATTTTTAATTTATGTTTTACCATTGAATTTTTTGTCAATAATTTGACTGCGGCGTATACGCGGGTTGGAAATATGAAACCCACGTACACTCAGGCCCTACACGCGACTGTGTGTAAATGGACCCATGTATATGCCGCGAACATTTCAAACAAAAAAAACTAATGGTCTAAAATCATTTTTTCTTTAGGATGCCAATCACTTGGCGAGAAAGAGAGCATACCTCAGTGGATGATGAGATCATGAACGATCCTAATGCTTTGGATGCCTTACGGGGATGTGGTTTGCTAAAATTCTTCAAATTTCCAAATATGAAAGAAAACACACGTCTGCTTGAGATGCTCATTGATTACTAGAGTATCGATGATGATTCGTTTATGATTGACCAGATGCAACTCAAGATAGAAGTGGACGACATTTATTTCGTCACAGGCCTTTCTCGAAGGGGAGAGGTAGTACATTCCGGGGGCAGGACACAAGGCAGTCTCTCTATCGACGACTACGTACATATATATTACCCGAGACATCCAAAAAAGGTTGGAAGTTAGATTTCAATCACACATGTGGAGATTCTATCGCTAAGGATAATCTTGTTCACCATAGCTAGAATGAATGAATCTGCTTCTCTGCACCAGGCATGACAGCTAACCATGAGCTTGGCGGTAGACTGTCTCACCACCATGTTTGACTAGTGTACTCCTCTTTTGGCCAGCTTGAAAAGCTAGCTCACTTCCATCAAGAGAGGGCAGACCAAAAACTTCGGATATGGGACTATTTTGTGTTCTTTCTTTTTTAAGAGGGTCCCTGCACTCCGCCCTAGAGTAGCGGTTTCCATCAGCACCCCACGAGATCCACGCATGGGCAGGTGGGCTAACATGATGAAATGTCTAGGAGGTGGGGACGTCCCATGGACTGCATTTGATGATGACTTCTTTTCCTGGTGGGATCAGAAGATCATTGCCATAGATGACTACCCTTATGATGGGTTGGATTTCAGAGGAGATCCTGATCTAGTATTACCACCAACCGCAGCATGGGGCGACATTGTTAAGTGTTTTTTGATTTTATGATTTTTTTGTTATTTTTAAAATATAATAATAAATTTTGAAAAATGTTTTGATAGGATTCAAATGACTAATATGATGATCATGTTCCAAATATTGGGCCGGTACGACTAGATGAGTTCCCACGGTACAGTTGTCGTGGTCGAGGGGTCGAAGAGGCAGCTGCAGACACAGAGCGACTACTTCACACAGTCTAGCAACACTTGGTGAGACTCACTCACGGAGTACCGATGGCGGCGGTAGAGGATCTTCCTAAGGATATGCAGCGTCATGTGGTTGGCATGCCACATGACTGGGTTCACACTTTTAGGCATGTGGCCAATGCGATAGTTACCTACTTAGCCGCTCATCCTAAGCTAGGGCATTAGATGTACTAGACATGATTATGGGCATTTGAGTCCCAACTTTGTATATTATTTTTGGACAGACTTATGTACACTCGAGATGTTTTATGATATCTATATACAGTTCGACTTTTTGATGCTTGATTTTATTGTGATGAATGATTGATGTGCCAGTCTAATGCTTGATTAGCAATAGAATTATCTAACCAATTATGAGATCTTGGAATGTGGAAATAATTAATATAAGTAAATGATCTTTGCAACAACCTCACCCTTAAATACTGGCGATATAAACATGGATCCCTTACCCGATAAATGTTATTCAATTGTGACACTATCAATTGTGAATCAAGATAAACTACTAACGAGTCGATTTCATGAGAAATTGCCTCGGATAGTAAATTAATGATGGCAGTATACTCAGCCATATTATTTGAAGCGGGACCAATGCATACTCCCCTTGATACCATCAACTGACTAGTTGGATAGTGGAGTACCCAAGCTGCGGAAGCGAGGTTCCGAGTGTTCCAACTAGCACCATCGGCGAATCCAAAATAGACCAAGTCATCCATCAACACCTACCATAGCAGACCAAAAAGTGTTGATATCAAAAACTCTCGATGAGATATGTACAAATATACACAATGTACAAAGAAGCCATTGCCTAGCTGCTAAGCAAAGTACTTCTTAAGGTAGAGCCCGTCAGGGGGCTCCGCCCACTTGCTCCTAGGGGTGTTTATCATTACGATTATCGAACCAATCAATATACTTCCTTTAGCGAATGACTGTATTGGAGCCAAAGGAACCATACAAACATCGTTATTCAGACTGGAGGACCTGGATTCAACTTCATGCAAAGGGGAATGAAAACATGACCGATGATGTAAATCTTCCAAAGGTCGATCTACAGCCGTAATTGCTTCGAATATCGCTTCATCAAATGGAAAAACAATATCCAAGCAATCCAACGCAGAAGTGGAATCAAGGGTCGGAGGATGAGCCACATCATCATCTATCTCTTTCTTAGAGGAAGGAGTAGAATGGTTATCTGCAGAGTTGATGATAGATTCACATCTAGGCTCTAGTGCAAACATAAGAGATTCTACTCCACCCACCTTGCCGTCATCTGATGTGGTCACAGATGAAGATAAGGTTCCAGGATTCGAAAAATAATGAGCTTGAACAAACTCTTTCCGTAAGGGGTCCTTGGAGGATGAAATTGTATCTATTCTAGCCATAGGAGGGGGAATATCAAACGTACCCATCAATGAAGAGTACATCCCGACTCCTAAATTCTCAATAGGAGGACGGGGGTTATCCACTAAAGGAACAGTAGAGTCCGAAGTTGCCCGAGGATCAACTAGAGAATAATCCAATTGATCGACCTTAACGATTTTCCCTTTATGAGGAAAGCAAATGAAACGAAACAGAGTCGAAACAACGGCATCCATTTCATATACCCAGTTCCTTCCTAAGAGGAGATTGTAGGCTAGGTTAGCATCAATGACTTCTACTTCAATATTAACGACCTTCCCCCCAACACATATAGGAAAGGCCGGGATAATCCCGTATGGCCTATGAGAATGACCATCAAATGCTGTCAAGAGGGTAGGTGAAGGAACAACTGAAGGTGATCCAATGGCCTTCCAACATGACATAGACACGACACATGTGGAAGCTCTCTCATCAATAACTGTCCAAAAAATATTAGTTTTCTAGTAGGTAGACTTTATCTAGAAAGCCATATGATGAGGAAGTCTCTTTTGGACATTATGCATATCAAAAGTGAGAGCTAAAGAATTATTTGGATCCACTGCCCCCATTTCCGACAACAAGGCACTTCTTTGAGCGGGACATGACAGGAGCACCTCTAAAGTGGACATAGCACATGGACTCTACGCTAGATCCTCAACAATGGAGTAATTTTGGGCTGCCCTAGCATTAGGATTAATAGTCGCACGTTTAGCAGAACCTTTCGGTATCCGTGGTATAGTCTCAACAGAGGGTCACTCAATATGAAGTGGTTTGTTAGTTTTGGGAACTGTTTTATCCTTGAAAGTTTCTGCTTCACCATAATCACATGACCGAGTGGCCACATGGACATTAGAACCCATCATGAAAACATTTGATGATTTTTCCCCTTCCTGGCTGCCCCCTACGGAGGTACTAGGGTTCGAACTCGTGCCAGCAAGAAGTTGCTGCCTTTGGAGAAAAGGATTGGTTAACACAGCTTGAGAGCTAGAAGTCCCTTGCTGCCCTAACAAGTGCTGAGCATCTTGAATCTTGGGGCAGAGATGAGTTAAATGGTCTCCACTGCATAACATGCATGGAAACTTGACTTTATTTTTAGACTCATTTCTACCACCACTAGCATTATTTCCGGATTTATTTGCGTCAGCCTTCCCATCCTGACTCTTTTTCTTACCTCGTCCTTTCTTTTTCCCATTGGAATTTTGATTTCCTTTGTGGTTATCAGATTGGACGGCATTAATCGAAGAGGGTTGGGAAGACGAAGGGTTAGACGATGTGACTTGGTTGTTAGAAGCAGTTTGTAAAGACAACTATTGCAGTTGGCTCAACAAGTTCACCGCATTTGTGTCTACCGATCCAACAAAACCATCTGCATGGGGACCTGTCTTCGACTTGGCTATATCAACCTTAGACCCAGGAGCATCTGGCAAGATTTTTTGTAGGATCCCATACTGAGAGTAAATCAATTCTAATTGTTGGGCCCTAAAAATAGTTTTCTCCTCATAATAGACTCCGGACATGGAGACATCCTTAGAGATTTTAGGTTGTAAAGATTTCAAACACCATTCGAGACGGTATTCCGAGGAATTTCAGCTTTAATGAGCCTCTTTCTCCGTCTCCATTCCTAAATGTGATCAGAAATGTGAGTTGTCGTATCTTGATGAAAAGTGGCCAGAAGTTCAGTTCCGGCATCATAACGGACAGGCAATTGGAAATGATTTAAGAAAATATTAGCTAAGTCAGGGAAAGATGTAAAGCTGCCCCCTAGCAACTCTATATACCACTTGGCAGCATTACCAGTTAAGGTGCATTGAAAAGGTCTCAACCTAATCAAGTCATTAATAAGGGAGTTTGATGAGCACCACAAATGGAATGTGGTTACATGGTTGCCTGGGTCTTCACCGCCCTTCCCTTCGAATTTTGGAATGTTCGAAGGGAGTTTGGTTGGGACCGGAGGCCAAGCCAGGTTGTATTTGATTGGATCGTTTGTCAATTTCGTGAGATCTGGCAAGTTCAAAGTTGCCAGAAAAGGAAGCCTAGTAGGACCTTGGGGGTTCCACCCTGACTGGGCGGAGCTCCCAAAGTTCTGAAAATATTGGCATGGATTTTGAAAGGCACCAGGCTGCCTGAAGTATCCAGCAGAACCAGCTGAATCAAAAGGCAAGCCTTGTGATCGAGCAAAACTCGGAGTTTGACCAACTCCGGCCGCAAAACCTCCATAATCGGCGAAGCTTCCTCATAAAGGATTATAAGGAGTCAATAACCCCTGATAAGGATTCCAAGCAGAAGCTAAGGGAGGAATACTTCGAAATGAACTAACTGTGGAATACGGCCCATTCCCTTGTTGGCCAAAAAACGGATTCCCAGTTCCCATGCCACTAACCGCAGGGTTAGTCCAACCTTGAAAAGGATTGCTGCTTTGTCCTGTAGAAGAAAAAGGCATAGATCCTACTGTCAGGTTGGAATGTGGTATATGACCACTTCCGAAAGGAAAACCCTGAAATGAAGCCAATCCACCCATCATGGATGTGGAGGCACTAAATGGAACTAATGGAATACCCTATGAATGGGCGCCAAATGGGAAGAATCCAGTACTAAAAGCATTGGCTTGGGAATTTCCACTTGTAGAAGGAATGTAGGTAGGCCCAACAAAATATGTGCTAGCAAAAGACCCAAATAAAGATGCAGAGGGGATGGAAATAGTTCCTCTCCCCTGTATTGATGTTGGAGTCTGCATAGTTGTAGCACTTGTAGTAGAAGCCATGCTTCTAGTAGTGGTCATCGATGGTAAGTGTGTAATGTGACCTGGACTTGACGGTCTATTCGTCGGAGTCCCAACGTATTGTAATACTTCTGGATAATGAGAAGGTGTTTGGTCAATTTAGTGTGTTCTAAATTGCTATTTAAAATGTCAATCCGGGGTTCGTAAACTGACGAAGTGAAGTGTACTATATGTACTAGATAACCATTTCCTTAGTCTTTTGTCGTTTTTGAGTTCTTTTTGGTTGTTTATGGATTTATCTTTCCCTAATGTGTGATGGCGAAAATGAAAGTTAAGTATGAAATATGGATGGATGGTGATGGTGATTTCTACAGTGATTTTTCAAAACTTAAAAGTGCTCAAAAAGAAAGCTTTAAAACAACTGTAATGGAATCAATTCTTAAGAAAAACAGTGAACTAATGACAATGGCCTAGTATCCTTGCTACTGAATGAAAAGAAAGTAAAAACTGAACTTAAAGCAACTCAAAGTAAAGCAACTAATTCACACTACTTTAACTTTTCTGATCCTTTACCCTTCAGCTCAATCTACCTTGTGGGAAGCAATCATGAACAAGTCAAGCAATATGATATCTAAATGGCAAGAAATTAAATTGCAGAAAAGAAACTAGTCACACTACTTCAACTCTTCTGATCCTTTACCCTTCAGCTCAATCTACCTTGTGGGAAGCAATCATGAATAAGTTTAAGCAATATGATAACTAAATTGCAAGAAATTAAATTGCAGAAAGGAAACTAATCACACTACTTTAACTCTTCTGATCCTTTACCCTTCAGCTCAATCTACCTTGTGGGAAGCAATCATGAATAAGTTTAAGCAAGATGATAACTAAATTGCAAGAAATTAAATTGCAGAAAGGAAACTAATCACACTACTTTAACTCTTCTGATCCTTTACCCTTCAGCTCAATCTACCTTGTGGGAAGCAATCATGAATAAGTTTAAGCAATATGATAACTAAATCACACTACAATAAGTAATATTCTGATTTCTTACTAATAGAGTCACTTGACTATAGAAAGAAACCATAAACTAATGAGTAGTATGATGTCTAAATAACAAAAAAAACAAATCACAACTTGAAAAAGGACAGTGCTGGAATTAAACTTCAGAAAATGAAAGTTAGCAGGAAGGACAAGATGATCTCATATGCCAATAGTTATCAAAAAGATGAAAATTTGCCCGGGCTGCCTAAGAAAACCTGCAGAAAAACATTGATCAGCTGACAGCTACAAGAAAGCAGAAGTGAAAATATAAATAGCAGTGAATTAAGAAGCATCAAAACAGCGTATTATGTACAGACTAATGATTATGAAAACAGAAACGTAAGGAAATCAAATAACAACTATACAGGGCTTTAGTGCGCAGGGGCCCTCTGCCACCTCAGCCAGTCAATGAACAGTCACAAGAACGAGCTCAACAAAGTAGTCTTCTCATGTATTACAGCAGCAACATATATAAAGCAAAGTACAGTGGGGTAATAATGACAACAGTTCAGAAATTACATATCAAAAAGCTCTTCCACAGCGTTCATCAACGCGTTATTTATAATGAAAAAAAGTGATGAAACTAACTAACTGAATCCTACGCCATTGACTGTGTTGCCAAAGACACGTAGATCTCCTCAGCCGAGATCTAGCGTAACTGTCATCATGTCTATTAAATCTTTGGAGTGGTAGCTGTTGGATTCAGGTTACGGGGATGATCTCCAGGTGTGCCGGTGTCTTCGTGGGCTGAGGACTGTGCCACGTAAACGTTCACATGCTCAAAACAGAGACATGCCACCACTAAATTCCTTGTTTGGCTTTGCCTTTGACCCTTGTTGACCGTGACCTTCCATGGATGATTTGGCTGATTTGAAGGGACACGTTCCATGTACCCGTCACCTGTAGCTTGCCCATGTGGCTCATTTCTTCATAGGACACCTGTAGCACAGCTTTTAACAAAATAGCTGCGGAATCCTATGCTGGCTACGGAAACCTATGCTGGCTGTGGAAACTGACAAGTTTCCATAGCTGCATGAACAAAAACTAAACCAAACAACAGTCATAAGCATAGTCAGAAAACCATGTAAAAAGTTCTTTTTAGACTATAATGCAATGATTTAACAGCTAGGTGGATGAAGTAAGTGGAAAAAGAAGGCTGAGAGGGTGTATAGGAAGGTGCAGGTTTTAGGCTCAACATACCCCCACTGTGAAAGTGTTGCATGTCCTCATGCAACAAAAATTGAGTTATTTCCCTCTAATCCACATGTTCTGAGGCTTCTGCAAGGACATCTAGCCCTCTTTTCTTCTTCTTTGATGCTAACATCATCATCCTTGGCTTCCTGACTAGACATTTGAACTTGAGGTTAATCAATGCTCTGCTTAACTTTTTGCACTTCTTCTTCAGTTTTCTGTTTTTCTTTTCCCACAGTCCTAAATGAAGCATAGTGTTATCATGGACAATCTTGTCTACCTTACTCTGCTCTTTGAGTGCTTCATTTTCCTGTTTGATATGCCTATTTAGGACTTATAACTCAAATACCTCCTGTTTTAAAGACTGAACTTGTGCATCAAGTGGCAGAGTGGTACTCGGTCCTGCAGCTGATTGTTCTAAGGATTCCAGGTAGTTATATGCCTCTTGCTGATTAGGATCTACCTCAGGTGTCTTTCTCGGACTAGGCTCAAAATCTGGTGGAGGAGGAAGACTGCTCTCTCTTTCCGGCCGAAAAGGGCTTTCCTCACGTGGAGGACTTGATTCAATGCTTGGCTGAGCTGGAGATTTCTCAAGTGTCTCTTCACCTAAATCAATAAAGTGAGACTGTTTTTCTTTGGTTTTATTCCCCTTCCCTTTTAGCCTATTGCTCCTTCTTAAGTATGAACTAGTACTCTTCTCTTGTGCACTCTGTTTTCCTTTTTGATTTTTCTTGGCTATAGCAGCAGCCTGAAGATCTATTAATCTTTCTGACAGAGGCTGATAATCCTCTTCTATGGATTGTTCAGGGGATGGATAAACTTCTTGGATGGTTCTTTTGCCTTTTTCTTTCCTCTGTTTCTTACTTTTAGCTCTATCTTCTTCTTCTTTTTGGACAGTTTCTTGAATTTCTATTTTAGGGGAATCTTGGACTGTAATGTTCTTTTGTTTCCTCCTACTTTTCCTTGGCATCTTTGGTGGACTGCTTCCAGAGGCCTCAGACGGCTCTTGGAAGTAGTTTCTTGTCAAGAATTGCTCCCAAGTATTCTTAGTTTTATTTAACTGGTCCTCAATAAGAATTTTTATGAGCCCATGATGGTAGAGATGAGGTTCAATATTGCCTACGTGTTTTTGAACTGTAAAACTCATCTTTTTCAAACTTAATAGCAGAAAATGAGGAAAATTAAGAGTGTGACCGTCTATGAAATTCATCATTAGTCTAACATGATACATATACATAGAGCCAAAACGACCTTCACACGTGATAAATTTCTGGATGACTAACAGTAGACTAGACCATTCTTCTTTTAGTGCATGAACAGGGATGCCTCTTGTAAATACGGTGGTATCCATACCTTGGTTTTGTAGCATGATTCTCCATATTTGATCGTCCACACTTCTATTTTTAAACCACCTTTCACCTTCTTGAGGTAGGCCCATGGCAGCTGCTATAGTGGCCTCGGTCACTGTGAATTTCAAGTCTCCAATCTCCACTGTTTGTCCATCAAAAGACCTCGCAAAAGCTTTGGTCACCTCCTTGTTATGGCCTTTAAACTTCTGGATGAATCGTAGCCATCTGACTTTCTTCAGCAATTCCTTAGTTTGAGGATAACCCTCCAAGTATTTCGGTCCTTCCGGCTCAGCTCTCAGTAATTTTCCCATCCTCTGTTTTAAATTCCAACTGAGAGTTTTTCTGCGTGTGAGGGTTAAGGGAAAAAAAATAGCTCTGTTACAGGGTTTAGGATAGACTGTAGTGACTGCAAGCGGGGTTTAGGATGACTGTAGTGACTGCAGTCAGGGTTTAGGATGACTGTAGTGACTGCAGTCAGGGTTTAGAACGAACTGTAGTGGCTACAGTTAGAAATGGAGAACAGGGGATGGAAGTATCCAAATTACCAGAGGAACAGAGGGTGAGCAGCAGTGAAAAAGTTTAAAATAAAATGTGGATGCATGCGAGGAGTATGGTATAAGTGGAGTTGATAAACGAGTGGAGTAACGACGGAATTCTTCGAATCGGATGACTGTGTATGAAATTTTACACGTCTCAATAGACAGCTGCGGAAATTACGGCTAAGAAGAGCCGTAACACAATAGGTCATGTCTCAAGAGTACGGGTAATAAATGGAAGTGCAGTCAATCTTGAGTTTAAACTCGGAATAATCATGAGACCGTTAGGGAGGAGTATGGTATAAGTGGAGTTGATAAAAGAGTGGAGTAACGACGGAATTCTTCGAATCGGATGACTGTGTATGAAATTTTACACGTCTCAACAGACGGCTGCGGAAATTACGGCTAAGAAGAGCCGTAACACAATAGGTCACGTCTCAAGAGTACGGGTAATAAATGGAAGTGCAGTCAATCTTGAGTTTAAACTCGAAATAATCATGAGACTGTTAGGGAAATGAATGCGAGGTGTGTGGAGTGGTATCGTGGAATAGGAGTGGTATTGGAGCTATCGTATCAAATCATTGCACATAGTAGAACTTGTTATGGTTTAATGACTATGCGTAATTATGACTTGAATTGTTATTTGATAAAGATTTTTGATCATACCTTTGTAAATTTTGTCATTTCTTGCTCAAGGCTTCTAACCAATTGCTTTTCTTTGTTGTCTTGGAGATGCCCCATGTCTTTAGCTCAATTACACCTGCATTTTATGATTATGGCACTAACAGTTGATTGTAAATTTTGAAAACAGAGTGATGCCGGCTGCGAAAATCGTTTATGGATGCGGAAACTGTTTCTGGCTGCAGAAACGGTCTCCAGCTGCGGAAACTGAGACAGCACCCGCTTAACTGCACAAAGATAGTTAGAGGAAAACCAACTGAATGAAAATAGTCCTGAAGGGGACTTTTATTGATGGAGTGAAATGGAATGAGTGGAGTGAAATGAAAGTAAAGTGGAGTGAAGTGAAATGGAAATGAGATGAGATGGAGGTGAAGTGAAATGGTAAGTGAGATGAAGTGAAGATGAAAAGAGAAGGAGAGGAGATATTTTTTTTTTGGAAAATATAGAGTGTCAGGTGTCCCTGATTTTCACTCTATATTTTCTGTATAAGACCGCAAATCTATGATTGGTTTTCGGGCTTATACACAATTTCTTTTTTATTTTTATTTTTTCAAAAACTGAAAGAAACAAAGATTAGGCTGGTGGGGGAGAAGGATTCTTCTCCACCAGCCTGATTGCAGAATTCTCTTGGAACATTTTGACAAACTCCTCTTTTGAAAGTGGCTTATGATAAATTTTCAATCGGTGGCCATTCACAATAAGAGGAGTCTGAAATTCATCAATGGTCTTAATTCTTACCGCTCCATTGTTAAAGACTTTGTCAATCTCATATGGCCCAAGCCAATGAGTCTGAAATTTTCCTTTGAAGTCTTTAAACTTGGAATCAAACAGTAAAGCCCAATCTCCCTCTTGAAACTTTCTTTATTTGATATATTTGGTATGCCACTTAGCTCTTTGATGTTGAACTAGATCAGTCCTTAAAATTGCATCTTGTCTGATCTCATCTAGCTCATTCAGCTGCTCCATTCTGTGCTTTGGGCTTCTAATAGATTCATCCCCAACTGAACTGCCATCTTGAAAGTCTTGACTTGAAACTCAATTGGGAGCAGGACTTCTTTCCCATAAACAAGTTCATAGGGAGAATGTCATGTCGTGTTCCTCCATGTAGTTCTATAGGCCCATAAGGCTTCAGGAAGCCTTTCTGCCCAATCTCTTCTGTGTAGATGAAAAGTTTTGGTGATGATGTTCTCAAGAACTTTGTTTGTAGATTCTACTTGGCCATTTTCTTGCGGATGGTAAGGAGTAGATTTTTTGTGCTTGATTTTGTATTCTTCCATCAGCTTCTCCATCAAATTAGATGTAAATTGACTTCCCTGATCTGTCACAATTTCTCTTGGGACACCAAAACGAGTAAAAATATCCTCAAAAAGAAATTGAACAACTGAATTTTCAGTGGCAGAAGGCAATGCTTTGGCTTCTACCGATTTAGTGACATAATCAGTGCAAACCAATATATATTTCTTTTGTCTAGATGGTGGATTAATGGGTCCAATGAAATCTAAAGCCCATTTTTCAAAGGGTTCGATGAGTACCTGTGGCTGTAATGGCATTTCATTTAAAAGAGTCGGTCTCCCAACTCTCTGGCAGCTGTCACATCTTCTGACATATTGTTTTGCATCTTTGAAGAGAGAAGGCCAATAATATCCTAAAGAAAGGATTTTATAGGCCGTCCTCTTGTCAGCAAAGTGTCCACCGCATGGTTCATCATGACATGCCTTGAGGATGTCAGGCATTTCATCTTCCCGAACACATCTTCTGATCACACAATCTAGCCCTGTTTTAAACAATTCATTAGAAATCCATGAATAACTTGAACTCTCCTGAATAATTTTTCTCTTTTCATTAGGAAATAAATGTGGAGGTAGCTTCCCTATAACCAAATAGTTAGCAATATCTGCATACCAAGGAGTCTTAGTAGTTACTGCAAACAAATATTCATCTGGAAACTTATCCTCTACAGGAGAATCTTCGTTAGTATTTTGGATTCTAGACAAGAAATCAGCTACTGTATTTTGTTTCCCTGGCCTATCCAACACAGTAATATTGAATTCTTGTAAAAGTAAAAGCCATCTTGTAACTCTGCCATTAGTAACAGGTTTGTTCATGAGATATCTCATTGCAGAATGATCAGTATGGACAAAAGTTTCATAGCCTGTTATATAATGTCTAAACTTGTCGATTGCATGAACAATAGCTAAGAACTCTTTCTCAGTCACAGTATAGTTTAATTCAGTGGGATTCAAATTTTTACTGGTGTAGTAAATGGCATAAGGAACTAAATCCTTTTGACCCAACACAGCTCCTAGAGCTGTATCTGAAGCATCTGTAGAAATATGGAAAGGAAGTTTCCAATTTGGCCCTCTCAAAATGGGTGCTTCAGATATTCTTGTTTTCAAAGTTTCAAATGCAGATTGACAATCAGGATCCCATTTGAAGTCACAGTCTTTTGTAAGTAATTTGAAGAGTGGATATGCTATTTTGGTGAAGTTTTCAATAAATCTTCTATAGTATCCAGTAAATCCAAGAAAACTTCTAACATATTTTTGACAATTTGGAATAGGCAACTTAGAGATGACCTCAACTTTTGATCTATCAACTTTAATCCCATCTCCTGAAATATGATGTCCTAAAACAATCCCTTCATTAAACATCATAAAGCATTTTTCATGACTTAATGATAGGTTTGTTTCTTTACATATTATAAGGACTTTTTCCAAATTCTCTAATGCCTCTGCAAACGAATTACCATAAACTGTAAAATCATCCATATAAACCTCTACACAAACATGGATTAGATCGGAAAAGATTCCTAGTACTGCTCTTTGAAATGTTGCGGGTGCATTACATAACCCAAAAGGAAGTACTCGGTAAGCAAAAGTTCCCCATGGACAGGTAAATGTGGTCTTGTCTTGATCTTCAGGTGCTACCTAAATCTGATTGTAACCACTAAAACCATCTAGAAATGAAAAATACTTTTGCCTGCTAAAGTATCTAATACCTGATCAATAAAGGGTAAAGGAAAGTGATCCTTCAAAGTTGCTTTGTTCAATTCCCTATAATCAATGCATACCCTCCATTTACCATTCTTTTTAGGTACTATAACCAAAGGAGAAACCCATCGGCTATCTGAAATTGGATAAATGAAGTTCACATTAAGTAACTTTTGGAGCTCTTCTTTCACTATCTCCCTAAGGTTTGGATTCATCCTTCTTTGAGGTTGTCTGATTGGTCTACTGTTTTCCTCAATGTAGATGTGGTGAATGCAAGTCTTAGGGTCAATACCTTTCATATCAGTATACTCCCATGCAAATGCAGTAGAATGTTTTTGCAAGATTTTGGTTAGCTCTTCCTGTTGTGATCTTTCCAAGTTTTTGTTGATATTCAATGTTTTACCTGGAAAGATCTCAATGGCGGAACTACCAAAATCTTCCATAGAGAAAAGAGACATTTGTCTAGATGATAGATACTCAATGTCAGAATCTAACTGAAATTGTGTGTGGTCATATTCTGAAGATGTTTCAAAATTTTCTAATGTGTTCAGGATTTGACTATCTTCATTAACTTCAGAAATGGTAAAGACCGGTTGTATAGTATCTTCATCATCAACCCACTCATTATCTCCTATTTCTGTAATTGCTTTTGCTGGAGGATACAGATTGAATTTCTTTGTCGAATTACCATCATAAATATACATATCCCTAGACCTACAACTGATAAAAGCATCAGCTGTGGCTAGCCAAGGTCTTCCTAAGATGAGAGGGTGTCCTCCTAAATTACTCTTGGGAGTTAAAATCATGAAATCTACTGGATATTCCCAAGAGTCTAAGGAGACTGAAATGTCTTCTAATACACCATCTGGTTTAATAATTGATCGATCTGCAAGTTGCAGTAAAGTAGGTGTAAAGAGAAGGTTAGGAAGTTTGAACTGTTCCATAGTTTGTCTACTCATAATGTTGATAGCAGCCCCTAAATCAATCAGAGTATTTGGAATTTCTACCCCATTGATATGTGTTTTGACAATTGGACTACCGGGATCTACATACTTCTGCATAGTAATTTTTCCCATCATGATGTCTGCAATTTTCCCTACCAGGTGGATTCTCCTTGTATCTCTCGGTTTCCTTCCTGGTCTTTTAAGACTCAACTCCTTTATTGTTTTTGCTAGAATAGAAATCTCTTTAATGGCTTGTAACAAGGGAATCTTGATACAGACATTCTTCAATTCATCTAGAAAATCATAGTCGGGCAACAAGATTTGTTTTTCCACCCCTTTGACAATTTGTAATCTTTCAAGAAAAAGAGGTGTGGATGAAGATGCAGGTTGCTCAACTATAGGAGTTGTGGGGGTTAGTTCTTTTTCTTTTTCTTTCTGAGTGTTTGGGTTTTGAAGAGATGCTTCAGAACCCTTATTGGCTTCAAGAGGTTCTTCCTCAGAAATTCTTTGATTTTGGGCATCTATAGAAGGTTTATCTAAAACTCTACCAGATCTGAGTTGCACATCATTGAGAGGAACAATCATATAGGCAGGAAATTGTTGACCTTCTATCATGTAAGCATTTTTAGGGTTTTTATTATTGGGGTTTGGCAATGGCTGAGAAGGAAGTTGATTTGACTTCTGTTGGAATGGGAGCAAGAGTTGAGAATTTGGATTCTGTTGAGAAGGTTGTTGTTGTTGTGGAAATGGCAATGATAATTGCGGATTTTGATTTGGAAGTTGTGGAGCTTGTTGATTTTGAAAAGATGGAGGATATTGATAAAATTGAGCAAATCTCCCATAAGGATTTTACATACCTTGTACCCATGATTGAAAAGGATTTTTAGGTTGGGACCAAGGTTGTTGCCAAGGATTCCAATTTGGTGGGGGTTGAAAATTCATAGAGTTGTTAAACCCTTGATTTTGCTGCCCCTGCCAAGGTCTCCTTGCAACAAAACGGAGAGACTCAATTCTATTTGGATCTTCTTGAAAGACAGCTTTGAGCCCAGGAATTGAAGGAAAATCCTTGGTCTCATGATTCTCTGAACATATCACACATGTTTCTACAACTTTTGCATCCAAGGGACATTCCCTGAGAGCATGTTTTTTTCTACATTTTGGGCAAAAGATGGCTAAAGCTTTAGCTTCTGCTTTCTGTTTATTGTGGATCTTAAGAGTGTCTAGTTGCTCACTAAGACTCCCTAAGATATCAGTTTTGAATTCATCAAGCATGTTGCCAATCTCAGCCCTACCTACTGATCCAGTTGCAGATTTGTTTGCTCTGATGAGAGAAGGATCTCTAGGCCCTTTTTGAGTTTTAGATTTCCCCCTTGAGAGATGGACACACAGTTCTGCAATATCATGAAGTGGAAGTTGAGATATGTCTCCTTTTCCCATAATGTTCAAAATATCTATCCATTCATCTCTAATGGCTTTTAATAAAAGGGCTTTCAAGGTTTCCTCATCTAAGTTACTCATTTTTGCTCTTTTCAGATTGTATTGAAATCTTTCAAGTAAATCCTCCAAGTTTTCGTCTTCTTTTTGTACCATTTTGAGTACCT
The DNA here is from genome assembly GCA_031772625.1 of Pinus tabuliformis. Classification (NCBI taxonomy): domain Eukaryota; kingdom Viridiplantae; phylum Streptophyta; class Pinopsida; order Pinales; family Pinaceae; genus Pinus; species Pinus tabuliformis. Next base: position 21,385,955 of record CM062805.1, read on the forward strand.
CATCCTTGTGATTGGTGGGCATACAATAGTCCAGATACCTATCCAAAAATGTTTGTTTCATATCATTCCAAGTCCTAATGGATTGAGTGAGTAATACCATGAACCATTTCAAAGCTACTCCTTTCAATGTTGAAGGAAACAGTTTGAGTTTTTTAGAGTCTTCCAAATTATCATAGGTTCGACACACGACCTCAAAATCAAATAGAAATGTTTCAGGATCCTCGTTTCTTAACCCATGAAAGTTTGGGAGGACAGATGGTGAAATATTTTTCATTGTTGCTCGAGAATACTCATCGACTATAGGAAATCCAAATGAGTTATTTCCATCCCTATTTCCCCCATTGTTACCTCTACCTCCTCCATTATTTCCTCCTCCTCCTCTACCTCTACCAAATCCGTTTACTCCTTCTTCTGTCATGGTAGTTTCCCTAGAGACTTCAGAGTCCTCTGGTTCCTCTACTAAGGGCAAACGAGGAGGAATTTCTCCCTCTTCTTCCTCAGGTGATTCTACCTCTTCAATTACAATTTGTCTCCCTGTAGAAGGAAGGAAAGGATCTCTTCCTAATTCAGATTCGATGGATGGTGTGGGAGAGTCAACTACTGCCTCTTGAATTCCAGGAATCCTAGGGCTAGGAGTGTAAGTTGGAGATGATGGAGGTGTCTCTTGTCTATTCCTTGAAGTAGATGGAGTTGTAAAAATCGAACTCTTGGCTCTAGCTAAAAATATTCCCCTAGAATCTCTTGCTCTATGCATGTCATTTTTTTTATTTTTCTTCAAGTCGGGCTAATAATTCTCTTTCTGATCTTCCAGGTCACTCTAGGTGCAAGAAGAGAGCATACTCAAGAAACTATTAAACCCATAACTTTCTCTTTTTTTATCCTCCAGATCACACTAAGTGCAAGAGGAGAGCATACTTTGAGAGGTTATCAATTTCCCTTCCTTGAAATTTTCTTGTTTTTTTTTAAGAAATTGGCTACCTAATTTCACTTCCCCGGCAACGGCGCCAAAATGTTTGGTCAATTTAGTGTGTTCTAAATTGCTATTTAAAATGTCAATCCGGGGTTCGTAAACTGACGAAGTGAAGTGTACTATATGTACTAGATAACCATTTCCTTAGTCTTTTGTCGTTTTTGAGTTATTTTTGGTTGTTTATGGATTTATTTTTCCCTAATGTGTGATGGCGAAAATGAAAGTTAAGTATGAAATATGGATGGATAGTGATGGTGATTTCTACAGTGATTTTTCAAAACTTAAAAGTGCTCAAAAAGAAAGCTTTAAAACAACTGTAATAGAATCAATTCTTAAGAAAAACAGTGAACTAATGACAATGGCCCAGTATCCTTGCTGCTGAATGAAAAGAAAGTAAAAACTGAACTTAAAGCAACTCAAAGTAAAGCAACTAATTCACACTACTTTAACTTTTCTGATCCTTTACCCTTCAGCTCAATCTACCTTGTGGGAAGCAATCATGAACAAGTCAAGCAATATGATATCTAAATGGCAAGAAATTAAATTGCAGAAAAGAAACTAGTCACACTACTTCAACTCTTCTGATCCTTTACCCTTCAGCTCAATCTACCTTGTGGGAAGTGTAGAGCCTCTAACTTACACTTGATTATCCATCATTACCTACAGCTTTTCTTCACTTATCCCTCTCTTTTGCCTTATTTTCCTTGTAAACCTACCCAGATCATTACATTTGATGTCTTTAAGCATGATTAAGTGAACTTTGCTAATGTGTGACTGTTTTGTTTAGATTTTGACATATTTACAGAGATTCCGCAGCTGTTTGGCAATTCCGCAGCCATTCAGCGATTCCGCAGCCTTTTTGTTAATCTCAAGGTTCCACGTGTCATTTTGCAAAACGAGCCACATGGGCACGTGGGAATAAAGGTGCTCAAGGTTCCTATGCTATTGGTTCGGTCAGCCACATCATCTACACCTCCGGTCAACGAGGGTCAAGCCACGGTCAACAAAGGCAGCTTAAATGGTGTTGCGTAAGCTGTTGGGTCACGTCAATGCAACTGGTGATTTGTCCATGTTACGCAGGTTGTGGGAAACATAATCCAACACTGGATTCAATTCCCATAACGACCAGAACCTCCAGCTCATCCACGAGGCTCATGACGTGTTGCTGAACCTTTATTACGCATGACAGATTAGTTAATTTTCAGTTTCTAGCTTTACGCATTAGGCAATCGTTTAGATGCCTATAAAAACTAGCGTCTGTGTACGCTTAATGTTACTTTTTAGTTGCTGTGTTTTATGAACTTGTTATAATTTTAATGCATTTCAAGACTCTATTTTGATAGTGCTGTTCTAGCACTCTTGACTGTAATATTCTGCATATGGAGTAATAGAAGACAGTGCTGTTCTGACGTTTTCAAATCCTTGAGTCTTCTTTGGGTTGTATGAATGGAGGGCCCCCGTTCATGACCGCCCTTGTATAGTATTTTATGTTCATATTCTTGCTATTTCCTTATTTTCCATTCAGCATTTCCTTTTCTTTGAAACATGTACAGCTTGATTCACTTTCATTGTCATTTCATTTGCAGCATTCACTTAAACTGATCAGTATTGTTCTTTTGCAGGTTTTTAACCCGGGATTGTTTTTGTCTTTATGTATTTGCTTTATATCTGATGGTATTTTCAGTTGACAGATTCAAAGTTGCTGCCTTTACTTTATTTTCATAGCTGATTTCTAGTTTAGTTTCTCAAAGTTGTCTGCTAACATATTGATGGTCTCTTTATCACAAATTGTTCATCTTTTAGAGATCAGAATACTAATAAATTACAGCTGGCTTTGAGTACTTTTTAGACTAATCTTTAACTACTTTCTAATCGTGCTTTACATAGTACCATATGTTAGAAGCAGAGAGTTAGGAAGAGCTGAACATTATAACTAGTCTTTAAAGTAGATTTTTCTCATTTTTTTATCACTTTTTAAACTCATCTCTAGCTACTTCCTAATCGTGTTTTACACAGTACTATGTGTTAGAAGCAGAGAGTTAGGAAGAGATAAACATTATCATTGGTTTTTAAAGTGATTTTCTTACCTTTTATTTGCAGCAGCATGAATGGTGTCTAGTGCCATTAGAAAGTGGTTCTTTGCTTTCAGTTCATTTCAAGTTATTTATTTCTTTCAAAGCTTTTCCTTTTCAGCAAGTAGTTAGAAATCACCTTACACACACACTCACTCATCTGTTTATAAAAACTCCATTCCATCTTAGGAAGATAAATTAACCACAAACAACACCCCAAACGACAAAAAGCTCTAAGAGGTTGCTTAAGTACATATAGTACACCTTCACTTCATCAGCTTACGAGCCCCGGGTTGACAATTAATGACATCAATTTAGGAACACTAAATTGACTAAACAGGTAGCAATCATGAATAAGTTTAAGCAACATGATAACTAAATTGCAAGAAATTAAATTGTAGAAAGGAAACTAATCACACTACTTTAACTCTTCTGATCCCTAGGAGAAATCTCTTCTCATTCACCTTTTGTAGAGGAACCAGAAGATTTTGAAATCCCTAGGAGAATCATCATGGCAGAAGAAGAAGGAGGTGGTAGGGGTAGAGGTAGAGGTAGAGGAGGAGGAAACAACAATAACAATAATGGAGGTAGAGGTCCCCTTGGAGGAGGAAATAGGGATGGGGATAATTCATTTGGGTTTCCCATTGTTAATGAGGATTCCCGAGCCACTATGAAAAACATATCACCATCTGTCCTTCCTAATTTCCATGGGTTAAGGACTGAGGACCCTGAAACATTATTATTTGAGTTTGAAGTGGTGTGTCGAACTTATGACTACCTGGATGACTCTCAGAAACTCAAATTGTTCCCTTCAACACTGAAGGATCAAGCCTTGAAATGGTTCATGGGGTTACTCACTCAATCCATTAGGACTTGGGATGAAATGAAACAGACATTTTTGGATAGGTATTTGGACTATTGTATGCCTACTAATCACAAGGACGAGGTTTTTAAAATGATACAAAGAGAAGATGAGAGCTTAGAAGATTTACTTGAAAGATTTCAATATAACTTGAAAAGAGCAAAAATGAGTAGCTTGGATGAAGAGACCTTTAAAGCCCTCTTATTAAAAGCCATTAGGGATGAATGGATAGATATCTTAAACATGATGGGGAAAGGTGATATTTCTCAACTTTCACTCAATGATATAGCAGAACTCTGTATCCATCTCTCAAGGGGCAAATCAAAAACTCAAAAAGGGCCTAGAGATCCTTCTCTCCTTAGGGCAAATAAATCTGCAACAGGATCGGTAAGTAGGGCTGAAATCGGCAATATGCTTGATGAATTTAAAACTGACATCTTAGGGAGTCTTAGTGAACAACTTGATACCCTTAAGATTCACAATAAACAAAAATCAGAAGCTGAGGCTTTGGCTATCTTTTGCCCGAAATGTAGAAAGAAACATGCTTTAAGGGAATGTCCCTTAGATGCACACGTTGTAGAAACATGTGTAATTTGCTCAGAAACTCATGAGACCAAGGATTGTCCTTCAATTCCTGGCCTCAAAGCAGTCTTTCAAGAGGATCCAGATACGCTTGAATCTCTCTGTTTTATTGCAAGGAGACCTTGGCAAGGACAACAGAATCAAGGGTTTAACAACTCTATGAATTCTCAAACCCAACCAAATTGGAATCCTTGGCAACAACCTTGGCCTCAACCTCAAAATGCTTTTCAAGCATGGATGCAAAGCATGCAAAATCCTTATGGGAGATTTGCTCAATTCTATCAATATCCTCCATCATTTCAGAATCAGCAGGCTCCACAACTTCCAAATCAAGGTCAACAACTATCATTGCCATACCCTCAACAACAACAACCTCCTCCACAAAATCAAAATTCTCAATTATCGCTTCAATCCCAGCAGAAATCAAATCAACTTCCCTCTCAGCCATTACCAAATCCAAATAATAGGAACCCTCAAAATGCTTACATGATGGAAGGTCAACCATTCCCTACCTATATGGTTGTTCCTCTCAATGAAGTACAACTCAGATCAGGTAGAATCTTAGATCAACCTTCATAGTATATTGAAAGGTAGTTAGTTATACAATTAAAAAACCATTCATATATGAATCATAACATGGATATCATAAACATGAAGAAGATTTATATCAGGAACAAAGACAAGTGTTTCTTTTATTATAGACAAATAAAGTACAGAAAGGAATAATTTCACCTGATTCTTCCTTTCGTAGGCTCCAAGTGGAACTGTCCTTCGGATTCGTCCAGTCTCAAGCCTTTAACAAACTCCTTCCATGACTTACTCCATGATATCTCAAGTAGTAGATAGACATCATCTCACAAGGAAACAAGGGTTTCCTGTAAATGGGGAAGTGCAGGAGGCACTAGGATCTTCAGACCTGGTCAGGGAAATCTCAGCATGATAACCTTTCTCTCTCTTCTCTCTTCCCTTAAGCCTTCCCATTGAAGCCTTTTTATACTTCTCCCAAAGTAGTTTTTTAGTTGGGAATTCGTTGGGAACAGTTGGGCCACGGGCACTAACAGGTGATCAGCAGGTAAAACTCGCGATCTCCACCTGAAATTAACGAGATTTAATTTTTTTTAAGTGTTTTAAGACATATACGTGGGTTGGGTATACAAAAACCCGCGTACACACGCGTTTAGCTTAGGGCAATGTCGCATATAGGGAATAAAACATTGTTTTTTAAATTTGGACCAGGAATGGAAGGAGGGGTTTCCCTGGGCCATGAGTGCAGCATCACAAACCTCAAGAGTGAGACTTGGAGCTATAACAGATGCCCCCTAATATATGAGGTCAAAAGGGGTACATGATGGCCGAAATGTATTAAGTAAGTTCATGGAAAGGAAATCTGTCAAAAATCGAGAAGGACTTCACCAGAGTTCAGCCTGCCAAGCCAAAAAAGGAGATCAGAAAGAAACACTGTCTGTGGCGGGCATACCCATGCTCAGAGAAAGTACAACATGTCCGCATATCAAGGTACAAGCGGATCCACTAAGTATACAAGTATAAAAGACTGGAAAATACATAATGGATCATCTGATCATGATCAAACAAGTACATGTCTGAATATCACATATAAGAATGTCAATGATGCTGAAGAATGAACCGGATCACTGATATCAAAGACTGATCACAAAAGGTACCAAATGAACATGATGGAATAGGATGGTACTACACTGCAAACTCAAGTGCCAGCATATAGAATGTCACCATGAATGACTGCAACATATAAGGTGGGGTGGTATCAACTAGCAACAATAGGAGCAACTGTCAAGTGAACCAATGAATGTTGATGCAACCTGAGGTCTTCACTGACTGTCATGGTACATTTCTGCACTATGGGAATAAATGATCTGGAGTCGACCATGTGATAAATCATTTGATTACCGGTCATTGACGTATATTGTTAACAAACGCGAGACTACTCACCGATAATGATAATGAGCGTCAAGGTACCCAGTACAATCTAACAAGTGTGAATAGATGAGCTGGAGTCGAACACCTGTAAGAATCTATCAATAAGGAGACAATGATGGTTTCCCACTGTCAATAGCGAAGGATCTGCCACTAATGACTGCAAAGCCCAAGGTACTACCAAATGGACTCTAGATCTCTGCCCCAAAGCAATGAGTCATAGTTGATGGGGAAATATCTGCTAGAAGGAAGGCATCAAGGCATCATTCATCAATCTAGCGCGAGTGTAACCCGTAGGCAAATAATGTGGAAGGAATCAGACGAAAAAGATGCAGTAACCCGACCAAAACACATTTCCGGTGTACACAAGATGTAGCTGGCATAGAGGCGAGGTATCCATCAATAGATTCAAGTGGAAACCAAGGTACTGCATGAATCCCAATGTGTGATAATGTAACCTGATGTCGAACACAAGGGAAACCACTCAGTCAAAGACCCATGATACTGATCAATGTTGAGCACAAGGTGACCTATCAATAATGAAAATAGGGCCAGGGTGTAGCTCTAGGCCTGTCCTCAGAGCAAGATGTTGTCATCGATAAGGACAAGACCCACCAGCAAGAATCAATGGAGACCTTCTCAAACTGGCATGAGTAAAGGACCAATATAGCTGATGTGATGATAGACATGATACTAACAACCAGGGATGATCGACTGAAAAATGAGTCAAGAGACACCGCAGAGAGGCCGACTCAGGTTAACTTCCCTTGAACAAAGGCACGACTCAATGTGACTATGTGGCAGCATATGATGACTCTGTATAAGTTCATCATGCAAGAGGCGCGAATGAACCCTCCATATGATTGGAAGAGATAACCAATCGGGAGAGAACTGACTTAATAACAAGGTTAAGGCATGCCTAAGTCAAACTAAATCCCGCCCAAACGGAGGAGAATTTGCTTTTGAGTGCTTTGTTCAAGGGTGACACGACTGACTCTAGCTGCCAACAATAAATGGAAAATTGTCCCGTTCCCTCTCTTTTTTGGAATATATAATTTTTTTGTCTTTTTCTTTTAAGCTGGAAAAAGAATAAAAGAATACTATAGTACAGTGGAAAGAATGAGTGTCGGTGAAACAGATGATCTAGTTCCTGGGATTGGAACGTTCCTATGCTCAATGCAGGGAGGTGAAAACTGGTCGATGACACTCAAAGGTGTGTTCCTTCCACGGGTCAGGGTGTGTCAAGTTGCAGAAGTCAAAGATATGCAAGTTTGATTTTGTAGTCATCATGGTCAAAATTTGGCTTAAACACGAGTCCAAGTGAAGCCAGCTCAAGGCCAAAAGGTGCAAATGGTCAACATGCAATGCAGTAGTACAACTCAACACAAAGGAGCCTCTAGGGTACAAGGCCAGAACGAAGTGAAGAAGCAAAGAGGAATGAGTCTTCATCGCATAAGTCATGGCAGGACTACAGAGGACTCCCAACCCTACTCAGATCAAAGAATCATGGGCAACAAATGTTATTGAGGTGCTAACTACGATGCCCATGTAAAGGATGGCTTCTACCATCGTGTCACGATTTAAAGAATCTGCGAGTGAAGATGGTTTACGAACCATAACACGATGGGATTGACCCTATGGCAAATGTATCGATAAATGGAGGTTAGTATGCATAATGCAACGGAAAAATGGCTTCCCTAACCTATATTCCAGTGAGAAAACGATACCTGCCATGACGGGCCAGCAGTCATGGAACCGTCTTGAAATCATCAAAAAAATTCCAAAATGTCCTGAAAATCAAACCATTCTTGACATTCCAAGCTCCCAAGTTAAAAGTTACATGGGGCCAAACAAAATAAAATTTTGAAAAAATTTTGCATTTTCAAAACCTATAAAAGAGTTTTTGGACTCACCATTTTCACCATTTGAGTTTGAGAGCAGAGAAGTGGAGCAAAAGGAGAAAACATTTCATATGCCAAATTCAACCTTTAAGATTCTTCCAAAATCCCCAGGTAACTCTGTACTTGTCTTGCAATCAATTGTGACTAGTTTTAGAATTTTTAATTTATGTTTTACCATTGAATTTTTTGTCAATAATTTGACTGCGGCGTATACGCGGGTTGGAAATATGAAACCCACGTACACTCAGGCCCTACACGCGACTGTGTGTAAATGGACCCATGTATATGCCGCGAACATTTCAAACAAAAAAAACTAATGGTCTAAAATCATTTTTTCTTTAGGATGCCAATCACTTGGCGAGAAAGAGAGCATACCTCAGTGGATGATGAGATCATGAACGATCCTAATGCTTTGGATGCCTTACGGGGATGTGGTTTGCTAAAATTCTTCAAATTTCCAAATATGAAAGAAAACACACGTCTGCTTGAGATGCTCATTGATTACTAGAGTATCGATGATGATTCGTTTATGATTGACCAGATGCAACTCAAGATAGAAGTGGACGACATTTATTTCGTCACAGGCCTTTCTCGAAGGGGAGAGGTAGTACATTCCGGGGGCAGGACACAAGGCAGTCTCTCTATCGACGACTACGTACATATATATTACCCGAGACATCCAAAAAAGGTTGGAAGTTAGATTTCAATCACACATGTGGAGATTCTATCGCTAAGGATAATCTTGTTCACCATAGCTAGAATGAATGAATCTGCTTCTCTGCACCAGGCATGACAGCTAACCATGAGCTTGGCGGTAGACTGTCTCACCACCATGTTTGACTAGTGTACTCCTCTTTTGGCCAGCTTGAAAAGCTAGCTCACTTCCATCAAGAGAGGGCAGACCAAAAACTTCGGATATGGGACTATTTTGTGTTCTTTCTTTTTTGAGAGGGTCCCTGCACTCCGCCCTAGAGTAGCGGTTTCCATCAGCACCCCACGAGATCCACGCATGGGCAGGTGGGCTAACCTGATGAAATGTCTAGGAGGTGGGGACGTCCCATGGACTGCATTTGATGATGACTTCTTTTCCTGGTGGGATCAGAAGATCATTGCCATAGATGACTACCCTTATGATGGGTTGGATTTCAGAGGAGATCCTGATCTAGTATTACCACCAACCGCAGCATGGGGCGACATTGTTAAGTGTTTTTTGATTTTATGATTTTTTTGTTATTTTTAAAATATAATAATAAATTTTGAAAAATGTTTTGATAGGATTCAAATGACTAATATGATGATCATGTTCCAAATATTGGGCCGGTACGACTAGATGAGTTCCCACGGTACAGTTGTCGTGGTCGAGGGGTCGAAGAGGCAGCTGCAGACACAGAGCGACTACTTCACACAGTCCAGCAACACTTGGTGAGACTCACTCACGGAGTACCGATGGCGGCGGTAGAGGATCTTCCTGAGGATATGCAGCGTCATGTGGTTGGCATGCCACATGACTGGGTTCACACTTTTAGGCATGTGGCCAATGCGATAGTTACCTACTTAGCCGCTCATCCTAAGCTAGGGCATTAGATGTACTAGACATGATTATGGGCATTTGAGTCCCAATTTTGTATATTATTTTTGGACAGACTTATGTACACTCGAGATGTTTTATGATATATATATACAGTTCGACTTTTTGATGCTTGATTTTATTGTGATGAATGATTGATGTGCCAGTCTAATGCTTGATTAGCAATAGAATTATCTAACCAATTATGAGATCTTGGAATGTGCAAATAATTAATATAAGTAAATGATCTTTGCAACAACCTCACCCTTAAATACTGGCGATATAAACATGGATCCCTTACCCGATAAATGTTATTCAATTGTGACACTATCAATTGTGAATCAAGATAAACTACTAACGAGTCGATTTCATGAGAAATTGCCTCGGATAGTAAATTAATGATGGCAGTATACTCAGCCATATTATTTGAAGCGGGACCAATGCATACTCCCCTTGATACCATCAACTGACTAGTTGGATAGTGGAGTACCCAAGCTGCGGAAGCGAGGTTCCGAGTGTTCCAACTAGCACCATCGGCGAATCCAAAATAGACCAAGTCATCCATCAACACCTACCATAGCAGAACAAAAAGTGTTGATATCAAAAACTCTCGATGTGATATGTACAAATATACACAATGTACAAAGAAGCCATTGCCTAGCTGCTAAGCAAAGTACTTCTTAAGGTAGAGCCCGTCAGGGGACTCCGCCCACTTGCTCCTAGGGGTGTTTATCATTACGATTATCGAACCAATCAATATACTTCCTTCAGCGAATGACTGTATTGGAGCCAAAGGAACCATACAAACATCGTTATTCAGACTGGAGGACCTGGATTCAACTTCATGCAAAGGGGAATGAAAACATGACCGATGATGTAAATCTTCCAAAGGTCGATCTACAGCCGTAATTGCTTCGAATATCGCTTCATCAAATGGAAAAACAATATCCAAGCAATCCAACGCAGAAGTGGAATCAAGGGTCGGAGGATGAGCCACATCATCATCTATCTCTTTCTTAGAGGAAGGAGTAGAATGGTTATCTGCAGAGTTGATGATAGATTCACATCTAGGCTCTAGTGCAAACATAAGAGATTCTATTCCACCCACCTTGCCGTCATCTGATGTGGTCACAGATGAAGATAAGGTTCCAGGATTCGAAAAATAATGAGCTTGAACAAACTCTTTCCGTAAGGGGTCCTTGGAGGATGAAATTGTATCTATTCTAGCCATAGGAGGGGGAAGATCAAACGTACCCATCAATGAAGAGTACATCCCGACTCCTAAATTCTCAGTAGGCGGACGGGGGTTATCCACTAAAGGAACAGTAGAGTCCGAAGTTGCCCGAGGATCAACTAGAGAATAATCCAATTGATCGACCTTAACGATTTTCCCTTTATGAGGAAAGCAAATGAAACGAAACAGAGTCGAAACAACGGCATCCATTTCATATACCCAGTTCCTTCCTAAGAGGAGATTGTAGGCTAGGTTAGCATCAATGACTTCTACTTCAATATTAACGACCTTCCCCCCAACACATATAGGAAAGGCCGGGATAATCCCGTATGGCCTATGAGAATGACCATCAAATGTTGTCAAGAGGGTAGGTGAAGGAACAACTGAAGGTGATCCAATGGCCTTCCAACATGACATAGACACGACACATGTGGAAGCTCTCTCATCAATAACTGTCCAAAAAATATTAGTTTTCTAGTAGGTAGACTTTATCTAGAAAGCCATATGATGAGGAAGTCTCTTTTGGACATTATGCATATCAAAAGTGAGAGCTAAAGAATTATTTGGATCCACTGCCCCCATTTCCGACAGCAAGGCACTTCTTTGAGCGGGACATGACAGGAGCACCTCTAAAGTGGACATAGCACATGGACTCTACGCTAGATCCTCAACAATGGAGTAATTTTGGGCTACCCTAGCATTAGGATTAATAGTCGCACGTTTAGCAGAACCTTTCGGTATCCGTGGTATAGTCTCAACAGAGGGTCACTCAATATGAAGTGGTTTGTTAGTTTTGGGAACTGTTTTATCCTTGAAAGTTTCTGCTTCACCATAATCACATGACCGAGTGGCCACATGGACATTAGAACCCATCATGAAAACATTTGATGATTTTTCCCCTTCCTGGCTGCCCCCTACGGAGGTACTAGGGTTCGAACTCGTGCCAGCAAGAAGTTGCTGCCTTTGGAGAAAAGGATTGGTTAACACAGCTTGAGAGCTAGAAGTCCCTTGCTGCCCTAACAAGTGCTGAGCATCTTGAATCTTGGGGCAGAGATGAGTTAAATGGTCTCCACTGCATAACTTGCATGGAAACTTGACTTTCTTTTTAGACTCATTTCTACCACCACTAGCATTATTGCCGGATTTATTTGCGTCAGCCTTCCCATCCTGACTCTTTTTCTTACCTCGTCCTTTCTTTTTCCCATTGGAATTTTGATTTCCTTTGGGGTTATCAGATTGGACGGCATTAATCGAAGAGGGTTGGGAAGACGAAGGGTTAGACGATGTGACTTGGTTGTTAGAAGCAGTTTGTAAAGACAACTATTGCAGTTGGCTCAACAAGTTCACCGCATTTGTGTCTACCGATCCAACAAAACCATCTGCATGGGGACCTGGCTTCGACTTGGCTATATCAACCTTAGACCCAGGAGCATCTGGCAAGATTTTTTGTAGGATCCCATACTGAGAGTAAATCAATTCTAATTGTTGGGCCCTAAATATAGTTTGCTCCTCATAATAGACTCCGGACATGGAGACATCCTTAGAGATTTTAGGTTGTAAAGATTTCAAACACCATTCGAGACGGTATTCCGGAGGAATTTCAACTTTAATGAGCCTCTTTCTCCGTCTCCATTCCTAAATGTGATCAGAAATGTGAGTTGTCATATCTTGATGAAAAGTGGCCAGAAGTTCAGTTCCGGCATCATAACGGACAGGCAATTGGAAATGATTTAAGAAAATATTAGCTAAGTCAGGGAAAGATGTAAAGCTGCCCCCTAGCAACTCTATATACCACTTGGCAGCATTACCAGTTAAGGTGCATTGAAAAGGTCTCAACCTAATCAAGTCATCAATAAGGGAGTTTGATGAGCACCACAAATGGAATGTGGTTACATGGTTGCCTGGTTCTTCACCGCCCTTCCCTTCGAATTTTGGAATGTTCGAAGGGAGTTTGGTTGGGACCAGAGGCCAAGCCAGGTTGTATTTGATTGGATCGTTTGTCAATTTCGTGAGATCTGGCAAGTTCAAAGTTGCCAGAAAAGGAAGCCTAGGAGGACCTTGGGGGTTCCACCCTGACTGGGCGGAGCTCCCAAAGTTCTGAAAATATTGGCCTGGATTTTGAAAGGCACCAGGCTGCCTGAAGTATCCAGCAGAACCAGCTGAACCAAAAGGCAAGCCTTGTGATCCAGCAAAACTCGGAGTTTGACCAACTCCGGCCGCAAAACCTCCATAATCGGCGAAGCTTCCTCCTAAAGGATTATAAGGAGTCAATAACCCCTGATAAGGATTCCAAGCAGAAGCTAACGGAGGAATACTTCGAAATGAACTAACTGTGGAATACGGCCCATTCCCTTGTTGGCCAAAAAATGGATTCCCAGTTCCCATGCCACTAACCGCAGGGTTAGTCCAACCTTGAAAAGGATTGCTGCTTTGTCCTGTAGAAGAAAAAGGCATAGATCCTACTGTCAGGTTGGAATGTGGTATATGACCACTTCCGAAAGGAAAACCCTGAAATGAAGCCAATCCACCCATCATGGATGTGGAGGCACTAAATGGAACTAATGGAATACCCTATGAATGGGCGCCAAATGGGAAGAATCCAGTACTAAAAGCATTGGCTTGGGAATTTCCACTTGTAGAAGGAATGTAGGTAGGCCCAACAAAATATGTGCTAGCAAAAGACCCAAATAAAGATGCAGAGGGGATGGAAATAGTTCCTCTCCCCTGTATTGATGTTGGAGTCTGCATAGTTGTAGCACTTGTAGTAGAAGCCATGCTTCTAGTAGTGGTCATCGATGGTAAGTGTGTAATGTGACCTGGACTTGACGGTCTATTCGTCGGAGTCCCAACGTATCGTAATACTTCTGGATAATGAGAAGGTGTTTGGTCAATTTAGTGTGTTCTAAATTGCTATTTAAAATGTCAATCCGGGGTTCGTAAACTGACGAAGTGAAGTGTACTATATGTACTAGATAACCATTTCCTTAGTCTTTTGTCGTTTTTGAGTTCTTTTTGGTTGTTTATGGATTTATCTTTCCCTAATGTGTGATGGCGAAAATGAAAGTTAAGTATGAAATATGGATGGATGGTGATGGTGATTTCTACAGTGATTTTTCAAAACTTAAAAGTGCTCAAAAAGAAAGCTTTAAAACAACTGTAATGGAATCAATTCTTAAGAAAAACAGTGAACTAATGACAATGGCCTAGTATCCTTGCTACTGAATGAAAAGAAAGTAAAAACTGAACTTAAAGCAACTCAAAGTAAAGCAACTAATTCACACTACTTTAACTTTTCTGATCCTTTACCCTTCAGCTCAATCTACCTTGTGGGAAGCAATCATGAACAAGTCAAGCAATATGATATCTAAATGGCAAGAAATTAAATTGCAGAAAAGAAACTAGTCACACTACTTCAACTCTTCTGATCCTTTACCCTTCAGCTCAATCTACCTTGTGGGAAGCAATCATGAATAAGTTTAAGCAATATGATAACTAAATTGCAAGAAATTAAATTGCAGAAAGGAAACTAATCACACTACTTTAACTCTTCTGATCCTTTACCCTTCAGCTCAATCTACCTTGTGGGAAGCAATCATGAATAAGTTTAAGCAAGATGATAACTAAATTGCAAGAAATTAAATTGCAGAAAGGAAACTAATCACACTACTTTAACTCTTCTGATCCTTTACCCTTCAGCTCAATCTACCTTGTGGGAAGCAATCATGAATAAGTTTAAGCAATATGATAACTAAATCACACTACAATAAGTAATATTCTGATTTATTACTAATAGAGTCACTTGACTATAGAAAGAAACCATAAACTAATGAGTAGTATGATGTCTAAATAACAAAAAAAACAAATCACAACTTGAAAAAGGACAGTGCTGGAATTAAACTTCAGAAAATGAAAGTTAGCAGGAAGGACAAGATGATCTCATATGCCAATAGTTATCAAAAAGATGAAAATTTGCCCGGGCTGCCTAAGAAAACCTGCAGAAAAACATTGATCAGCTGATAGCTAGAAGAAAGCAGAAGTGAAAATATAAATAGCAGTGAATTAAGAAGCATCAAAACAGCGTATTATGTACAGACTAATGATTATGAAAACAGAAACGTAAGGAAATCAAATAACAACTATACAGGGCTTTAGTGCGCGGGGGCCCTCTGCCACCTCAGCCAGTCAATGAACAGTCACAAGAACGAGCTCAGCAAAGTAGTCTTCTCATGTATTACAACAACAACATATATAAAGCAAAGTACAGTGGGGTAATATTTACAACAGTTCAGAAATTACATATCAAAAAGCTCTTCCACAGCGTTCATCAACGCGTTATTTATAATGAAAAAAAGTGCTGAAACTAACTAACTGAATCCTACGCCATTGACTGTGTTGCCAAAGACACGTAGATCTCCTCAGCCGAGATATAGCATAACTGTCATCACGTCTATTAAATCTTTGGAGTGGTAGCTGTTGGATTCAGGTTACGGGGATGATCTCCAGGTGTGCCGGTGTCTTCGTGGGCTGAGGACTGTGCCACGTAAATGTTCACATGCTCAAAACAGAGACATGCCACCACTGAATTCCTTGTTTGGCTTTGCCTTTGACCCTTGTTGACCGTGACCTTCCATGGCTGATTTGGCTGATTTGAAGGGACACGTTCCATGTACCCGTCACCTGTAGCTTGCCCATGTGGCTCATTTCTTCATAGGACACCTGTAGCACAGCTTTTAACAAAATAGCTGTGGAATCCTATGCTGGCTGCGGAAACCTGTGCTGGCTGTGGAAACTGACAAGTTTCCATAGCTGCATGAACAAAAACTAAACCAAACAACAGTCATAAGCATAGTCAGAAAACCATGTAAAAAGTTCTTTTTAGACTATAATGCAATGATTTAACAGCTAGGTGGATGAAGTAAGTGGAAAAAGAAGGCTGAGAGGGTGTATAGGAAGGTGCAGGTTTGAGGCTCAACATACCCCCACTGTGAAAGTGTTGCATGTCCTCATGCAACAAAAATTGAGTTATTTCCCTCTAATCCACATGTTCTGAGGCTTCTGCAAGGACATCTAGCCCTCTTTTCTTCTTCTTTGATGCTAACATCATCATCCTTGGCTTCCTGACTAGACATTTGAACTTGAGGTTAATCAATGCTCTGCTTAACTTTTTGCACTTCTTCTTCAGTTTTCTGTTTTTCTTTTCCCACAGTCCTAAATGAAGCATAGTGTTATCATGGACAATCTTGTCTACCTTACTCTGCTCTTTGAGTGCTTCATTTTCCTGTTTGATATGCCTATTTAGGACTTATAACTCAAATACCTCCTGTTTTAAAGACTGAACTTGTGCATCAAGTGGCAGAGTGGTACTCGGTCCTGCAGCTGATTGTTCTAAGGATTCCAGGTAGTTATATGCCTCTTGCTAATTAGGATCTACCTCAGGTGTCTTTCTCGGACTAGGCTCAAAATCTGGTGGAGGAGGAAGACTGCTCTCTCTTTCCGGCCGAAAAGGGCTTTCCTCACGTGGAGGACTTGATTCAATGCTTGGCTGAGCTGGAGATTTCTCAAGTGTCTCTTCACCTAAATCAATAAAGTGAGACTATTTTTCTTTGGTTTTATTCCCCTTCCCTTTTAGCCTATTGCTCCTTCTTAAGTATGAACTAGTACTCTTCTATTGTGCACTCTGTTTTCCTTTTTGATTTTTCTTGGCTATAGCAGCAGCCTGAAGATCTATTAATCTTTCTGACAGAGGCTGATAATCCTCTTCTATGGATTGTTCAGGGGATGGATAAACTTCTTGGATGGTTCTTTTGCCTTTTTCTTTCCTCTGTTTCTTACTTTTAGCTCTATCTTCTTCTTCTTTTTGGACAGTTTCTTGAATTTCTATTGTAAGGGAATCTTGGACTGTAATGATCTTTTGTTTCCTCCTACTTTTCCTTGGCATCTTTGGTGGACTGCTTCCAGAGGCCTCAGACGGCTCTTGGAAGTAGTTTCTTGTCAAGAATTGCTCCCAAGTATTCTTAGTTTTATTTAACTGGTCCTCAATAAGAATTTTTATGAGCCCATGATGGTAGAGATGAGGTTCAATATTGCCTACGTGTTTTTGAACTGTAAAACTCATCTTTTTCAAACTTAATAGTAGAAAATGAGGAAAATTAAGAGTGTGACCGTCTATGAAATTCATCATTAGTCTAACATGATACATATACATAGAGCCAAAACGACCTTCACACGTGATAAATTTCTGGATGACTAACAGTAGACTAGACCATTCTTCTTTTAGTACATGAACAGGGATGCCTCTTGTAAATACGGTGGTATCCATACCTTGGTTTTGTAGCATGATTCTCCATATTTGATCGTCCACACTTCTATTTTTAAACCACCTTTCACCTTCTTGAGGTAGGCCCATGGCAGCTGCTATAGTGGCCTCGGTCACTGTGAATTTCAAGTCTCCAATCTCCACTGTTTGTCCATCAAAAGACCTCGCAAAAACTTTGGTCACCTCCTTGTTATGGCCTTTAAACTTCTGGATGAATCGTAGCCATCTGACTTTCTTCAGAAATTCCTCAGTTTGAGGATAACCCTCCAAGTATTTCGGTCCTTCCGGCTCAGCTCTCAGTAATTTTCCCATCCTCTGTATTAAAATCCAACTGAGAGTTTTTCTGCGTGTGAGGGTTAAGGGAAAAAGAATAGCTCTGTTACAGGGTTTAGGATAGACTGTAGTGACTGCAAGCGGGGTTTAGGATGACTGTAGTGACTGCAGTCAGGGTTTAGGATGACTGTAGTGACTGCAGTCAGGGTTTAGAACGAACTGTAGTGGCTACAGTTAGAAATGGAGAACAGGGGATGGAAGTATCCAAATTACCAGAGGAACAGAGGGTGAGCAGCAGTGAACAAGTTTAAAATAAAATGTGGATGCATGCGAGGAGTATGGTATAAGTGGAGTTGATAAACGAGTGGAGTAACGACGGAATTCTTCGAATCGGATGACTGTGTATGAAATTTTACACGTCTCAATAGACAGCTACGGAAATTACGGCTAAGAAGAGCCGTAACACAATAGGTCATGTCTCAAGAGTACGGGTAATAAATGGAAGTGCAGTCAATCTTGAGTTTAAACTCGGAATAATCATGAGACCGTTAGGGAGGAGTATGGTATAAGTGGAGTTGATAAAAGAGTGGAGTAACGACGGAATTCTTCGAATCGGATGACTGTGTATGAAATTTTACACGTCTCAACAGACGGCTGCGGAAATTACGGCTAAGAAGAGCCGTAACACAATAGGTCACGTCTCAAGAGTACGGGTAATAAATGGAAGTGCAGTCAATCTTGAGTTTAAACTCGGAATAATCATGAGACCGTTAGGGAAATGAATGCGAGGTGTGTGGAGTGGTATCGTGGAATAGGAGTGGTATTGGAGCTATCGTATCAAATCATTGCACATAGTAGAACTTGTTATGGTTTAATGACTATGCGTAATTATGACTTGAATTGTTATTTGATAAAGATTTTTGATCATACCTTTGTAAATTTTGTCATTTCTTGCTCAAGGCTTCTAACCAATTGCTTTTCTTTGTTGTCTTGGAGATGCCCCATGTCTTTAGCTCAATTACACCTGCATTTTATGATTATGGCACTAACAGTTGATTGTAAATTTTGAAAACAGAGTGATGCCGGCTGCGGAAATCGTTTATGGATGCGGAAACTGTTTCTGGCTGCAGAAACGGTCTCCAGCTGCGGAAACTGAGACAGCACCCGCTTAACTGCACAAAGATAGTTAGAGGAAAACCAACTGAATGAAAATAGTCCTGAAGGGGACTTTTATTGATGGAGTGAAATGGAATGAGTGGAGTGAAATGAAAGTGAAGTGGAGTGAAGTGAAATGGAAATGAGATGAGATGGAGGTGAAGTGAAATGGTAAGTGAGATGAAGTGAAGATGAAAAGAGAAGGAGAGGAGATATTTTTTTTTTGGAAAATATAGAGTGTCAGGTGTCCCTGATTTTCACTCTATATTTTCTGTATAAGACCGCAAATCTATGATTGGTTTTCGGGCTTATACACAATTTCTTTTTTATTTTTATTTTTTCAAAAATTGAAAGAAACAAAGATTAGGCTGGTGGGGGAGAAGGATTCTTCTCCACCAGCCTGATTGCAGAATTCTCTTGGAACATTTTGACAAACTCCTCTTTTGAAAGTGGCTTATGATAAATTTTCAATCGGTGGCCATTCACAATAAGAGGAGTCTGAAATTCATCAATGGTCTTAATTCTTACCGCTCCATTGTTAAAGACTTTGTCAATCTCATATGGCCCAAGCCAATGAGTCTGAAATTTTCCTTTGAAGTCTTTAAACTTGGAATCAAACAGTAAAGCCCAATCTCCCTCTTGAAACTTTCTTTATTTGATATATTTGGTATGCCACTTAGCTCTTTGATGTTGAACTAGATCAGTCCTTAAAATTGCATCTTGTCTGATCTCATCTAGCTCATTCAGCTGCTCCATTCTGTGCTTTGGGCTTCTGATAGATTCATCCCCAACTGAACTGCCGTCTTGAAAGTCTTGACTTGAAACTCAATTGGGAGCAGGACTTCTTTCCCATAAACAAGTTCATAGGGAGAATGTCATGTCGTGTTCCTCCATGTAGTTCTGTAGGCCCATAAGGCTTCAGGAAGCCTTTCTGCCCAATCTCTTATGTGTAGATGAAAAGTTTTGGTGATGATGTTCTCAAGAACTTTGTTTGTAGATTCTACTTGGCCATTTTCTTGCGGATGGTAAGGAGTAGATTTTTTGTGCTTGATTTTGTATTCTTCCATCAGCTTCTCCATCAAATTAGATGTAAATTGACTTCCCTGATCTGTCACAATTTCTCTTGGGACACCAAAACGAGTAAAAATATCCTCAAAAAGAAATTGAACAACTGAATTTTCAGTGGCAGAAGGCAATGCTTTGGCTTCTACCGATTTAGTGACATAATCAGTGCAAACCAATATATATTTCTTTTGTCTAGATGGTGGATTAATGGGTCCAATGAAATCTAAAGCCCATTTTTCAAAGGGTTCGATGAGTACCTGTGGCTGTAATGGCATTTCATTTAAAAGAGTCGGTCTCCCAACTCTCTGGCAGCTGTCACATCTTCTGACATATTGTTTTGCATCTTTGAAGAGAGAAGGCCAATAATACTCCTAAAGAAAGGATTTTATAGGCCGTCCTCTTGTCAGCAAAGTGTCCACCGCATGGTTCATCATGACATGCCTTGAGGATGTCAGGCATTTCATCTTCCCGAACACATCTTCTGATCACACAATCTAGCCCTGTTTTAAACAATTCATTAGAAATCCATGAATAACTTGAACTCTCCTGAATAATTTTTCTCTTTTCATTAGGAAATAAATGTGGAGGTAGCTTCCCTATAACCAAATAGTTAGCAATATCTGCATACCAAGGAGTCTTAGTAGTTACTGCAAACAAATATTCATCTGGAAACTTATCCTCTACAGGAGAATCTTCGTTAGTATTTTGGATTCTAGACAAGAAATCAGCTACTGTATTTTGTTTCCCTGGCCTATCCAACACAGTAATATTGAATTCTTGTAAAAGTAAAAGCCATCTTGTAACTCTGCCATTAGTAACAGGTTTGTTCATGAGATATCTCATTGCAGAATGATCAGTATGGACAAAAGTTTCATAGCCTGTTATATAATGTCTAAACTTGTTGATTGCATGAACAATAGCTAAGAACTCTTTCTCAGTCACAGTATAGTTTAATTCAGTGGGAGTCAAATTTTTACTGGTGTAGTAAATGGCATAAGGAACTAAATCCTTTTGACCCAACACAGCTCCTAGAGCTGTATCTGAAGCATCTGTAGAAATATGGAAAGGAAGTTTCCAATTTGGCCCTCTCAAAATGGGTGCTTCAGATATTCTTGTTTTCAAAGTTTCAAATGCAGATTGACAATCAGGATCCCATTTGAAGTCACAGTCTTTTGTAAGTAATTTGAAGAGTGGATATGCTATTTTGGTGAAGTTTTCAATAAATCTTCTATAGTATCCAGTAAATCCAAGAAAACTTCTAACATATTTTTGACAATTTGGAATAGGCAACTTAGAGATGACCTCAACTTTTGATCTATCAACTTTAATCCCATCTCCTGAAATATGATGTCCTAAAACAATCCCTTCATTAAACATCATAAAGCATTTTTCATGACTTAATGATAGGTTTGTTTCTTTACATATTATAAGGACTTTTTCCAAATTCTCTAATGCCTCTGCAAACGAATTACCATAAACTGTAAAATCATCCATATAAACCTCTACACAAACATGGATTAGATCGGAAAAGATTCCTAGTACTGCTCTTTGAAATGTTGCGGGTGCATTACATAACCCAAAAGGAAGTACTCGGTAAGCAAAAGTTCCCCATGGACAGGTAAATGTGGTCTTGTCTTGATCTTCAGGTGCTACCTAAATCTGATTGTAACCACTAAAACCATCTAGAAATGAAAAATACTTTTGCCTGTTAAAGTATCTAATACCTGATCAATAAAGGGTAAAGGAAAGTGATCCTTCAAAGTTGCTTTGTTCAATTCCCTATAATCAATGCATACCCTCCATTTACCATTCTTTTTAGGTACTATAACCAAAGGAGAAACCCATCGGCTATCTGAAATTGGATAAATGAAGTTCACATTAAGTAACTTTTGGAGCTCTTCTTTCGCAATCTCCCTAAGGTTTGGATTCATCCTTCTTTGAGGTTGTCTGATTGGTCTACTGTTTTCCTCAATGTAGATGTGGTGAATGCAAGTCTTAGGGTCAATACCTTTCATATCAGTATACTACCATGCAAATGCAGTAGAATGTTTTTGCAAGATTTTGGTTAGCTCTTCCTGTTGTGATCTTTCCAAGTTTTTGTTGATATTCAATGTTTTACCTGGAAAGATCTCAATGGCGGAACTACCAAAATCTTCCATAGAGAAAAGAGACATTTGTCTAGATGATAGATACTCAATGTCAGAATCTAACTGAAATTGTGTGTGGTCATATTCTGAAGATGTTTCAAAATTTTCTAATGTGTTCAGGATTTGACTATCTTCATTAACTTCAGAAATGGTAAAGATCGGTTGTATAGTATCTTCATCATCAACCCACTCATTATCTCCTATTTCTGTAATTGCTTTTGCTGGAGGATACAGATTGAATTTCTTTGTCGAATTACCATCATAAATATACATATCCCCAGACCTACAACTGATAAAAGCATCAGCTGTGGCTAGCCAAGGTCTTCCTAAGATGAGAGGGTGTCCTCCTAAATTACTCTTGGGAGTTAAAATCATGAAATCTACTGGATATTCCCAAGAGTCTAAGGAGACTGAAATGTCTTCTGATACACCATCTGGTTTAATAATTGATCGATCTGCAAGTTGCAGTAAAGTAGGTGTAAAGAGAAGGTTAGGAAGTTTGAACTGTTCCATAGTTTGTCTACTCATAATGTTGATAGCAGCCCCTAAATCAATCAGAGTATTTGGAATTTCTACCCCATTGATATGTGTTTTGACAATTGGACTACCGGGATCTACATACTTCTGCATAGTAATTTTTCCCATCATGATGTCTGCAATTTTCCCTACCAGGTGGATTCTCCTTGTATCTCTCGGTTTCCTTCCTGGTCTTTTAAGACTCAACTCCTTTATTGTTTTTGCTAGAATAGAAATCTCTTTAATGGCTTGTAACAAGGGAATCTTGATACAGACATTCTTCAATTCATCTAGAAAATCATAGTCGGGCAACAAGATTTGTTTTTCCACCCCTTTGACAATTTGTAATCTTTCAAGAAAAAGAGGTGTGGATGAAGATGCAGGTTGCTCAACTATAGGAGTTGTGGGGGTTAGTTCTTTTTCTTTTTCTTTCTGAGTGTTTGGGTTTTGAAGAGATGCTTCAGAACCCTTATTGGCTTCAAGAGGTTCTTCCTCAGAAATGCTTTGATTTTGGGCATCTATAGAAGGTTTATCTAAAACTCTACCAGATCTGAGTTGTACATCATTGAGAGGAACAATCATATAGGCAGGAAATTGTTGACCTTCTATCATGTAAGCATTTTTAGGGTTTTTATTATTGGGGTTTGGCAATGGCTGAGAAGGAAGTTGATTTGACTTCTGTTGGAATGGGAGCAAGAGTTGAGAATTTGGATTCTGTTGAGAAGGTTGTTGTTGTTGTGGAAATGGCAATGATAATTGCGGATTTTGATTTGGAAGTTGTGGAGCTTGTTGATTTTGAAAAGATGGAGGATATTGATAAAATTGAGCAAATCTCCCATAAGGATTTTACATACCTTGTACCCATGATGAAAAGGATTTTTAGGTTGGGACCAAGGTTGTTGCCAAGGATTCCAATTTGGTGGGGGTTGAAAATTCATAGAGTTGTTAAACCCTTGATTTTGCTGCCCCTGCCAAGGTCTCCTTGCAACAAAACGGAGAGACTCAATTCTATTTGGATCTTCTTGAAAGACAGCTTTGAGCCCAGGAATTGAAGGAAAATCCTTGGTCTCATGATTCTCTGAACATATCACACATGTTTCTACAACTTTTGCATCCAAGGGACATTCCCTGAGAGCATGTTTTTTTCTACATTTTGGGCAAAAGATGGCTAAAGCTTTAGCTTCTGCTTTCTGTTTATTGTGGATCTTAAGAGTGTCTAGTTGCTCACTAAGACTCCCTAAGATATCAGTTTTGAATTCATCAAGCATGTTGCCAATCTCAGCCCTACCTACTGATCCAGTTGCAGATTTGTTTGCTCTGATGAGAGAAGGATCTCTAGGCCCTTTTTGAGTTTTAGATTTCTCCCTTGAGAGATGGACACACAATTCTGCAATATCATGAAGTGGAAGTTGAGATATGTCTCCTTTTCCCATAATGTTCAAAATATCTATCCATTCATCTCTAATGGCTTTTAATAAAAGGGCTTTCAAGGTTTCCTCATCTAAGTTACTCATTTTTGCTCTTTTCAGATTGTATTGAAATCTTTCAAGTAAATCCTCCAAGTTTTCGTCTTCTTTTTGTACCATTTTGAGTACCTCATCCTTATGATTGGTGGGCATACAATAGTCCAGATACCTATCCAAAAATGTTTGTTTCATATCATTCCAAGTCCTAATGGATTGAGTGAGTAATACCATGAACCATTTCAAAGCTACTCCTTTCAATGTTGAAGGAAACAGTTTGAGTTATTGAGAGTCTTCCAGATTATCATAGGTTCGACACACGACCTCAAACTCAAATAGAAATGTTTCAGGATCCTCGTTTCTTAACCCATGAAAGTTTGGGAGGACAGATGGTGAAATATTTTTCATTGTTGCTCGAGAATACTCATCGACTATAGGAAATCCAAATGAGTTATTTCCATCCCTATTTCCCCCATTGTTACCTCTACCTCCTCCATTATTTCCTCCTCCTCCTCTACCTCTACCAAATCCGTTTACTCCTTCTTCTGTCATGGTAGTTTCCCTAGAGACTTCAGAGTCCTCTGGTTCCTCTACTAAGGGCGAACGAGGAGGAATTTCTCCCTCTTCTTCCTCAGGTGATTCTACCTCTTCAATTACAATTTGTCTCCCTGTAGAAGGAAGGAAAGGATCTCTTCCTAATTCAGATTCGATGGATGGTGTGGGAGAGTCAACTACTGCCTCTTGAATTCCAGGAATCCTAGGGCTAGGAGTGTAAGTTGGAGATGATGGAGGTGTCTCTTGTCTATTCCTTGAAGTAGATGGAGTTGTAAAAATCGAACTCTTGGCTCTAGCTAAAAATATTCCCCTAGAATCTCTTGCTCTATGCATGTCATTTTTTTTATTTTTCTTCAAGTCGGGCTAATAATTCTCTTTCTGATCTTCCAGGTCACTCTAGGTGCAAGAAGAGAGCATACTCAAGAAACTATTAAACCCATAACTTTCTCTTTTTTGATCCTCCAGATCACACTAAGTGCAAGAGGAGAGCATACTTTGAGAGGTTATCAATTTCCCTTCCTTGAAATTTTCTTGTTTTTTTTTAAGAAATTGGCTACCTAATTTCACTTCCCCGGCAACGGCGCCAAAATGTTTGGTCAATTTAGTGTGTTCTAAATTGCTATTTAAAATGTCAATCCGGGGTTCGTAAACTGACGAAGTGAAGTGTACTATATGTACTAGATAACCATTTCCTTAGTCTTTTGTCGTTTTTGAGTTATTTTTGGTTGTTTATGGATTTATCTTTCCCTAATGTGTGATGGTGAAAATGAAAGTTAAGTATGAAATATGGATGGATGGTGATGGTGATTTCTACAGTGATTTTTCAAAACTTAAAAGTGCTCAAAAAGAAAGCTTTAAAACAACTGTAATGGAATCAATTCTTAAGAAAAACAGTGAACTAATGACAATGGCCCAGTATCCTTGCTGCTAAATGAAAAGAAAGTAAAAACTGAACTTAAAGCAACTCAAAGTAAAGCAACTAATTCACACTACTTTAACTTTTCTGATCCTTTACCCTTCAGCTCAATCTACCTTGTGGGAAGCAATCATGAACAAGTCAAGCAATATGATATCTAAATGGCAAGAAATTAAATTGCAGAAAAGAAACTAGTCACACTACTTCAACTCTTCTGATCCTTTACCCTTCAGCTCAATCTACCTTGTGGGAAGTGTAGAGCCTCTAACTTACACTTGATTATCCATCATTACCTACAACTTTTCTTCACTTATCCCTCTCTTTTGCCTTATTTTCCTTGTAAACCTACCCAGATCATTACATTTGATGTCTTTAAGCATGATTAAGTGAACTTTGCTAATGTGTGACTGTTTTGTTTAGATTTTGACATATTTACAGAGATTCCGCAGCTGTTTGGCAATTCCGCAGCCATTCAGCGATTCCGCAGCCTTTTTTTTAATCTCAAGGTTCCACGTGTCATTTTGCAAAACGAGCCACATGGGCACGTGGGAATAAAGGTGCTCAAGGTTCCTGTGCTATTGGTTCGGTCAGCCACATCATCTACACCTCCGGTCAACGAGGGTCAAGCCACGGTCAACAAAGGCAGCTTAAACGGTGTTGCGTAAGCTGTTGGGTCACGTCAATGCAACTGGTGATTTGTCCGTGTTACGCAGGTTGTGGGAAACATAATCCAACACTGGATTCAATTCCCATAACGACCAGAACCTCCAGCTCATCCACGAGGCTCATGACGTGTTGCTGAACCTTTATTACGCATGACAGATTAGTTAATTTTCAGTTTCTAGCTTTACGCATTAGGCAATCGTTTAGATGCCTATAAAAACTAGCGTCTGTGTACGCTTAATGTTACTTTTTAGTTGCTGTGTTTTATGAACTTGTTGTAATTTTAGTGCATTTCAAGACTCTATTTTGATAGTGCTGTTCTAGCACTCTTGACTGTAATTTTCTGCATATGGAGTAATAGAAGACAGTGCTGTTCTGACGTTTTCAAATCCTTGAGTCTTCTTTGGCTTGTATGAATGGAGGGCCCCCATTCATGACCGCCCTTGTATAGTATTTTATGTTCATATTCTTGCTATTTCCTTATTTTCCATTCAGCATTTCCTTTTCTTTGAAACATGTACAGCTTGATTCACTTTCATTGTCATTTCATTTGCAGCATTCACTTAAACTGATCAGTATTGCTCTTTTGCAGGTTTTTAACCCGGGATTGTTTTTGTCTTTATGTATTTGCTTTATATTTGATGGTATTTTCAGTTGACAGATTCAAAGTTGCTGCCTTTACTTTATTTTCATAGCTGATTTCTAGTTTAGTTTCTCAAAGTTGTCTGCTAACATATTGATGGTCTCTTTATCACAAATTGTTCATCTTTTAGAGATCAGAATACTAATAAATTACAGCTGGCTTTGAGTACTTTTTAGACTAATATTTAACTACTTTCTAATCGTGCTTTACATAGTACCATATGTTAGAAGCAGAGAGTTAGGAAGAGCTGAACATTATAACTAGTCTTTAAAGTAGATTTTTCTCATTTTTTATCACTTTTTAAACTCATCTCTAGCTACTTCCTAATCGTGTTTTACACAGTACTATGTGTTAGAAGCAGAGAGTTAGGAAGAGATAAACATTATCATTGGTTTTTAAAGTGATTTTCTTACCTTTTATTTGCAGCAGCATGAATGGTGTCTAGTGCCATTAGAAAGTGGTTCTTTGCTTTCAGTTCATTTCAAGTTATTTATTTCTTTCAAAGCTTTTCCTTTTCAGCAAGTAGTTAGAAATCACCTTACACACACACTCACTCATCTGTTTATAAAAACTCCATTCCATCTTAGGAAGATAAATTAACCACAAACAACACCCCAAACGACAAAAAGCTCTAAGAGGTTGCTTAAGTACATATAGTACACCTTCACTTCATCAGCTTACGAGCCCCGGGTTGACAATTAATGACATCAATTTAGGAACACTAAATTGACTAAACAGGAAGCAATCATGAATAAGTTTAAGCAATATGATAACTAAATTGCAAGAAATTAAATTGTAGAAAGGAAACTAATCACACTACTTTAACTCTTCTGATCCCTAGGAGAAATCTCTTCTCATTCACCTTTTGTAGAGGAACCAGAAGATTTTGAAATCCCTAGGAGAATCATCATGGCAGAAGAAGAAGGAGGTGGTAGGGGTAGAGGTAGAGGTAGAGGAGGAGGAGGAAACAACAATAACAATAATGGAGGTAGAGGTCCCCTTGGAGGAGGAAATAGGGATGGGGATAATTCATTTGGGTTTCCCGTTGTTAATGAGGATTCCCGAGCCACTATGAAAAACATATCACCATCTGTCCTTCCTAATTTCCATGGGTTAAGGACTGAGGACCCTGAAACATTCTTATTTGAGTTTGAAGTGGTGTGTCGAACTTATGACTACCTGGATGACTCTCAGAAACTCAAATTGTTCCCTTCAACACTGAAGGATCAAGCCTTGAAATGGTTCATGGGGTTACTCACTCAATCCATTAGGAGTTGGGATGAAATGAAACAGACATTTTTGGATAGGTATTTGGACTATTGTATGCCTACTAATCACAAGGACGAGGTTTTTAAAATGATACAAAGAGAAGCTGAGAGCGAAGACAATAAAGGAGTTGAGTTTGAAGAAAACAGGAAAAAGAACCAGAGATACTAAAAGGATACATCTAGTTGGAAAAATTGCAGACATAATGATGGGTAATATTACCATGCAAAAATATGTGGATCCCGGTAGCCCTATTGTCAAAACTCATATTAATGGGGTTGAAATCCCAAATACTTTGATTGACTTAGGAGCCGCGATCAACATCATAAGTAGACAGACCATGGATCAGTTAAAGCTTCCTAACCTTCTCTTTACACCTACTTTGTTGCAGCTTGCAGATAGATCAATCATTAAACCTAATGGTGTATTGGAAGATATTCCAGTCTCTCTAGATTCTTGGGAATATCCAGTTGATTTTATGATTTTAACTCCCAAGAACAATCTAGGAGGACATCCTCTTATTTTAGGAAGACCTTGGCTGGCCACAGCTGATGCTTTTATCAGTTGTAGGTCTGGGGACATGTATATATCAGATGGTAATTCCACCAAGAAATTCAACTTGTATCCTCCAGCAAAGGCAATAACAGAAATAGGAGAAGATGAGTGGGTTGATGATGAGGATACTATTCAACCTGTTCTAACCATCTCTGAAATCAGTGAGGATAGTCAAATTCTAAATACATTAGAAAATTTTGAAATACCTTTAGAATATGACTCTACACAATTTCAGCTAGATGCAGACATTGAATATCTCTCCTCTAGACAGATGTCTCTCTTCTTAATGGAAGAGTTTGGTAGTTCTACAGTTGAAATCCTTCCAGGAAAAACTTTGAACATTAACAAAAACTTGGAAAGACCACAACAAGAAGAATTAACTAAACTGTTGCAAAAACATTCCACTGCCTTTGCATGGGAATACAATGACATGAAAGGAATCGATCCTAAGACTTGTATTCATCACATCTATATTGAAGAAAACAGCAGACCTATTAGGCAACCACAAAGAAGGATGAATCCAAACCTTAGGGAAATCGTGAAAGAAGAACTCCAGAAATTGCTCAAGGTAAACTTCATTTACCCCATTTCAGATAGCCAATGGGTTTCTCCCTTGGTTATAGTGCCCAAAAAGAATGGTAAATGGAGAGTTTGCATTGATTATCGAGAATTGAACAAGGCAACCTTAAAGGATCATTTCCCTCTACCCTTTATTGATCAGGTACTAGACACTTTAGCAGGTAAAAAGTATTTCTCATTCTTGGATGGTTTTAGTCGGTATAATCAAATTCAGGTAGCACCTGAAGATCAAGACAAAACCACATTCACTTGTCCTTGGGGAACTTTTGCCTACCGAGTACTCCCTTTTGGATTGTGCAATGCACCCGCTACATTTCAAAGGGCTGTACTAGGAATCTTTTCAGATCTGATTCATGATTGTGTAGAGGTATACATGGACGATTTCACAGTTTATGGTAATACATTTGAAGAAGCTTTGGAAAATTTGGAAAAAGTACTGGTAAGATGTAAGGAAACAAATCTTTCTTTAAGTCATGAAAAGTGTTTTATGATGTTTACTGAAGGGATTGTTTTAGGACATCATATTTCAGGAGATGGGATTAAGGTTGATAGATCCAAAGTTGAAGTCATCTCTAAGTTACCTATTCCAAATTGCCAGAAGGATGTTAGAAGTTTTCTTGGGTTTACTGGGTATTACAGAAGATTTATTGAAAACTTCACTAAGATAGCATCCCCTCTTTTCAAATTTCTTACCAAGGACTGTGAGTTCAAATGGGATCCTGAGTGTCAATCTGCCTTTGAAGCTTTAAAGACTAGAATATCTGAAGCACCCATCTTAAGGGGGCCAAATTGGAAACTCCCTTTCCACATTTCTACTGATGCTTCAGATACAGCTCTAGGAGCTGTTTTGGGACAAAAGGATTTGATCCCTTATGCCATTTATTACACAAGTAAGAATTTGACTCCCACTGAGTTAAATTATACTGTTACAGAAAAAGAGTTCTTAACTGTGGTACATGCGATCAATAAGTTTAGACACTACATAACCGGCTATGAAACCTTTGTCCATACTGATCACTCTGCCATAAGATATTTAATGAACAAACCTGTTACCAATGGTAGAGTTACAAGATGGCTTTTACTCTTACAAGAATTCAACATTACTGTGTTAGATAGACCTGGAAAACAAAACACAGTAGCTGATTTCTTGTCTAGAATCCAAAACACTAATGAAGATTCTCCAGTAGAAGATAAGTTTCCAGATGAATACTTGTTTGCAGTGACTACCAAGACTCCTTGGTATGCAGATATGGCTAATTATCTTGTTACAGGAAAGCTTCCTCTACACTTATTTCCTAATGAGAAAAGGAAAATCATTCAGGAGAGTTTACATTATTCTTGGATTTCTAATGAATTGTTCAAAACAGGGCCAGATTGTATAATCAGAAGGTGTGTTCGGGAAGATGAAATGCCTGACATCCTTAAGGCATGTCATGATGAACCATGCGGCGGGCACTTTGCTGACAAGAGGACAGCCTATAAAATCCTTTCTCTGGGATATTATTGGCCTTCTCTCTTTAAAGATGCAAAGCAGTATGTTAGAAGGTGTGACAGCTGCCAAAGAGTTGGGAAACCAACTCCTTCAAATGAAATACCTCTACAGCCTCAGGTATGCATCGAACCCTTTGAGAAATGGGCTCTAGATTTCGTTGGACCAATTAATCCTCCATCAAAGCAAAAGAAGTATATACTGGTTTGTACTGATTATGTTACTAAATGGGTAGAAGCCAAGGCATTGCCTTCTGCCACTGAAAATTCAGTTGTTCAATTTCTTTTTGAGGATATTTTCACTCGTTTTGGTGTCTCAAGGGAAATTGTGACAGATCAGGGCAGCCAGTTTACATCTAAATTGATGGAGAAGCTGATGGAGGAATACAAGATCAAGCACAGAACATCTACTCCATACCATCCACAATCAAATGGCCAAGTGGAATCTACCAATAAAGTTCTTGAAGGCATTATCACCAAGACTGTTCATCTTCATAGAAGAGATTGGGCGGAAAGGCTCCCTGAAGCCTTATGGGCCTATAGAACTACATGGAAGAACACAACAGGACATTCTCCCTATGAACTTGTTTATGGGAAGGAAGTCCTACTCCCCATTGAGTTCCAAATCAAGACCTTCAAGATAGCAGTCCAATTGGGAATGAGCCTTTCAGAAGCCCAAAGACACAGAATGGACCAGCTAAATGAGCTAGATGAAATAAGGCAAGATGCAATTTTAAGGACCGATCTAGTTCAGCACCAAAGATCTAAATGGCATGATCGTCATATCAAAGAAAGAAAGTTTCAGAAAGGAGATTGGGCTCTATTGTTTGATTCAAAGTTCAAAGACTTCAAAGGAAAGTTTCAAACTCATTGGCTTCGGCCATATGAGATTGATGAAGTCTTTAGCAATGGAGCAGTTCGAGTGAAAACTATTGATGAATTTCATACTCCTCTTATTGTGAATGGCCATCGCTTGAAAATCTACCAAAAGCCACTCTCAAAAGAAGAGTTTGTCAAGTTGTTTAAAGAAGATTCTGCAATCAGGTTGGTGGAGAAGGATTCTTCTCCTCCATCAGCCTAATCTTTGGTTTTTGAAAAAAAAAAAAAAAAAAAAAAAAAAAAAAAAATGAGAAAAATAAATAAATGTATAAGCCTAAAAACCAATCTCTGATTGGCAGTCTTATGCAGAAAACCTGAGGTGAAAATCAGGGTCACCTGACACCTCATGTTTTCCAAAAAAAAATCTCTCCTTATTCCATCTCATTTCATCATTACAACCATTTCATTCACCATCTCATTCATTTAATCACTCTCACTCCACCTCATTTCTTTCCATCCATCCATCCATTCATTACATTTCATTCCATCAATAAAGTTTTTTTTTAGATAACTAAAGTTGTTTTGTGTAGCCGGAGGGTACCACTGCAGTTTCCGCAGCTGTCTGGCAATTCTGCAGCCATTCAGCAATTCCGCAGCTCTCTGCACCTGCATAAAAGAAACACAGTCTGTTTGAAAAGAAATTTACAGTTCAGAAGTCATCAACAATAAGTGGAAAAGAGTCATGCAACAACAATAAAACAATGAAGGGTTAGTGGCAAATGATCAAAGGCAATCCAAGCGCGGATATGAGGTATGATCTAAATCCTAAACTTATGGTTATCTCATTTTGCAAAGTTTCCAGGTTATGTTTTCTGCCATTTAATGTAATGATTACCAGTCTTTCCCATCATGCGACCAAAAATCCACGTATCCCCCACACTTATCGGTCCTGTTCATCATGATTTTGAAACTCAATTGCGGCTACTCCTCCATTAAGGTTTTCGTACCTAAGTGACGTAGACTACTGTATTACGTCTCTCTACGTCATAATTCCGCAGCCAACTGTAAACCTATGACCGAAGCCTAAG
Organism: Pinus tabuliformis; assembly: GCA_031772625.1. Lineage (NCBI taxonomy): Eukaryota > Viridiplantae > Streptophyta > Pinopsida > Pinales > Pinaceae > Pinus > Pinus tabuliformis. Next base: position 21,418,603 of record CM062805.1, read on the forward strand.
GACCTAACCGTTTCTACCCATCATTTCATAACCCTCCTACGCTCGTATCATTCCATTCACGCTGTTTCATTTCCACAGTTCCCTTATTCCGCTGTGCTCACTACGCTGCTACCTTAGCCATACTCTGTTTTACTTCTTCCTCTCTGCTAATTCTGATTATCAGTGAAAGTATGTTACGGCTGTTACATTAGAGCCGTAAATTTACTGTGTTAAGGCCACTGTTGAAGCTGTGTAACCTTTTTTCCAAAAGTTTTAGAACAGAGCCGTAGAGCTAATGGGTAAACTCTTAAGAGCAGAACCAGAGGGTTCAAAATTTCTGGAGGGATATCCTCAAGTTAAAGAGGCTTTGCAGAAAGCAAACTGGCTCCAATGCATCCAGAAATTCAGAGGTTACCACAAAGAGGTTACGAAGGCCTTTGCACGTTCCTTTAGAGACAAAGACAATCAAGTGGAGATAGGGGACCTAAAGTTTACAGTCACTGAGAGCAGTATAGCACAGGCCACTTCACTCCCACAAACTGGAAAAAGATGGTTTAAAAACAGATCAGTACAAGACCAACAGTGGAAGCAAATCTTAAAGAATCCAGGTATGGATACCAGCATTTTTACAAAAGGGATTCCTGTTACTTATGTCAAGGAAGAATGGACAACTTTACTTTTATTAGTGCAAAAATACTTTACTTGTGAGGGAAGGTTTGGAGTTTTATATGTTTACCATGCCAAAGTCATGATGCATTTCTTAGGAGATGATATTAACCTTCCATATTTTCTACTCTCAAGTCTTAGAAAAATGTGTTCAATTGTCCAAAGGAACCCAAGAAACATTGAACCACATCTGTATCATCATGGTCTTGTTAAGATGCTAGTTGAGGAACAGTTGAAAGAAAAAAGAGATACCTGGGAGAGATTTCTTGTGAGAAACCATTTTGAAGAAGCAGGAGAAACCTCTGTGCCTAGAAAGAGTAGAAGAAAAAGAGAAGAGGCTACCCCTGAAACTGTTGTCCAAGAGGAAACTGTCCAAGAACAGATTGAAGAAGAAACTGATGTACATCATTCTGAACATGAAATTGACCCTGAGCCTGCTGTGGACATTGATCAAACAGCCCAAAGAATCATCACAGAAACCCTTTCAGAACTTGCCCAAGAAGTTGCTCAAAAGAGAAAAGAGAGTAGGAAGAAACAAAAGAAAGATAAAGGCAAAGCTGCAGCCCAAGAAACTTACCTTACTCCTGAAAATTCCAGTGAAGAAGATACTCAGCCCTTAGCACAAAGGTTGGCCCAACTCCATGAAATTGCCCTTTCCAAGAAGGTGGAAAAACAAAAGCAAAAAGCACAAAAAGAAAAGCAGAACATCACCACCGTGAGAAGGAGCAGAAGGATACAAGACAAAGTGGGGGCCACAAAGGATAAAAAGTCACTCATCATTGACTTGAGCACACCTGAAAAGGTTGCTACAAGACCTGACTTTGAGAAAAGCCTTCCACACGCTGAGTATGTTGAGACTAGTCCTCCACGTGAGGAAAGTCCTTTTGAGCATGAACCTGAATATGAACATGGATCCGAATTTAAGTATGAGCCTAGTCCAAAGAAGTCACCAGAGGTTGACCCAGATCAGCAGAAAGTTTATAATTACCTGGAGACGTTAGAACAAGCAGCTGCTGGTCCAAGCACTGTTCAACCTTTGGAGCAGCAAGTTCAATCACTGAAGCAAGAAGTATTTGAGCTAGAGGTACTAAATCGCCACATCAAACAAGAAAATGAAAGACTGAAGGAACAGAGCAATGTGGACAAGATGGTCCAAGATAATACCATGCTTCATATGGGCCTTTGGCAAAAGGAAAACAAAAAGCTCAAGAAGAGATGCAGGAAGTTAAACAGAGCTTTGATCAATCTAAAATTTAGATGTTTGATGAAAAGACCAAGAGTCAATGTGGCCACACAGAGGAAGAAGAGAAGATTAGATGTCTTAGCAGAGGCATCTCAACAGGTGGATTGAACAATGTTTTCGTTGCATGAGGACATGCAACACCCTCGTAGTGGGGGTATGTAGAGCCTCTAACTTACACTTGATTATCCGTCATTACCTACAGCTTTTCTTCACTTATCCCTCTCTTTTGCCTTATTTTCCTTGTAAACCTACCCAGATCATTACATTTGATGTCTTTAAGCATGATTAAGTGAACTTTGCTAATGTGTGACTGTTTTGTTTAGATTTTGACATATTTACAGAGATTTCGCAGCTGTCTGGCAATTCCGCAGCCATTCAGCGATTCCGCAGCCTTTTTGTTAATCTCAAGGTTCCACGTGTCATTTTGCAAAACGAGCCACATGGGCACGTGGGAATAAAGGTGCTCAAGGTTCCTGTGCTATTGGTTCGGTCAGCCACATCATCTACACCTCCGGTCAACGAGGGTCAAGCCACGGTCAACAAAGGCAGCTTAAACGGTGTTGCGTAAGCTGTTGGGTCACGTCAATGCAACTGGTGATTTGTCCATGTTACGCAGGTTGTGGGAAACATAATCCAACACTGGATTCAATTCCCATAACGACCAGAACCTCCAGCTCATCCACGAGGCTCATGACGTGTTGCTGAACCCTTATTACGCATGACAGATTAGTTAATTTTCAGTTTCTAGCTTTATGCATTAGGCAATCGTTTAGATGCCTATAAAAACTAGCGTCTGTGTACGCTTAATGTTACTTTTTAGTTGCTGTGTTTTATGAACTTGTTATAATTTTAGTGCATTTCAAGACTATGTTTTGATAGTGCTGTTCTAGCACTCTTGACTGTAATTTTCTGCATATGGAGTAATAGAAGACAGTGTTGTTCTGACGTTTTCAAATCCTTGAGTCTTCTTTGGGTTGTATGAATGGAGGGCCCCCATTCATGACCGCCCTTGTATAGTATTTTATGTTCATATTCTTGCTATTTCCTTATTTTCCATTCAGCATTTCCTTTTCTTTGAAACATGTACAGCTTGATTCACTTTCATTGTCATTTCATTTGCAGCATTCACTTAAACTGATCAGTATTGTTCTTTTGCAGGTTTTTAACCCGGGATTGTTTTTGTCTTTATGTATTTGCTTTATATCTGATGGTATTTTCAGTTGACAGAATAAAAGTTGCTGCCTTTACTTTATTTTCATAGCTGATTTCTAGTTTAGTTTCTCAAAGTTGTCTGCTAACATATTGATGGTCTCTTTATCACAAATTGTTCATCTTTTAGAGATCAGAATACTAATAAATTACAGCTGGCTTTGAGTACTTTTTAGACTAATCTTTAACTACTTTCTAATCGTGCTTTACATAGTACCATATGTTAGAAGCAGAGAGTTAGGAAGAGCTGAACATTATAACTAGTCTTTAAAGTAGATTTTTCTCATTTTTTTATCACTTTTTAAACTCATCTCTAGCTACTTCCTAATCGTGTTTTACACAGTACTATGTGTTAGAAGCAGAGAGTTAGGAAGAGATAAACATTATCATTGGTTTTTAAAGTGATTTTCTTACCTTTTATTTGCAGCAGCATGAATGGTGTCTAGTGCCATTAGAAAGTGGTTCTTTGCTTTCAGTTCATTTCAAGTTATTTATTTCTTTCAAAGCTTTTCCTTTTCAGCAAGTAGTTAGAAATCACCTTACACACACACTCACTCATCTGTTTATAAAAACTCCATTCCATCTTAGGAAGATAAATTAACCACAAACAACACCCAAAACGACAAAAAGCTCTAAGAGGTTGTTTAAGTACATATAGTACACCTTCACTTCATCAGCTTACGAGCCCCGGGTTGACAATTAATGACATCAATTTAGGAACACTAAATTGACTAAACAGGAAGCAATCATGAATAAGTTTAAGCAATATGATAACTAAATTGCAAGAAACTAAATTGTAGAAAGGAAACTAATCACACTACTTTAACTCTTCTGATCCTTTACCCTTCAGCTCAATCTACCTTGTGGGAAGCAATCATGAATAAGTTTAAGCAATATGATAACTAAATTGCAAGAAATTAAATTGCAGAAAGGAAACTAATCACACTACTTTAACTCTTTTGATCCTTTACCCTTCAGCTCAATCTACCTTGTGGGAAGCAATCATGAATAAGTTTAAGCAATATGATAACTAAATCACACTAAAATAAGTAATATTCTGATTTCTTACTAATAGAGTCACTTGACTATAGAAAGAAACCATAAACTAATGAGTAGTATGATGTCTAAATAACAAAAAAAACAAATCACAACTTGAAAAAGGACAGTGCTGGAATTAAACTTCAGAAAATGAAAGTTAGCAGGAAGGACAAGATGATCTCATATGCCAATAGTTATAAAAAAGATGAAAATTTGCCCGGGCTGCCTAAGAAAACCTGCAGAAAAACATTGATCAGCTGACAGCTACAAGAAAGCAGAAGTGAAAGTATAAATAGCAGTGAATTAAGAAGCATCAAAACAACGTATTATGTACAGACTAATGATTATGAAAACAGAAACGTAAGGAAATCAAATAACAACTATACAGGGCTTTAGTGCGCAGGGGCCCTCTACCACCTCAGCCAGTCAATGAACAGTCACAAGAACGAGCTCAACAAAGTAGTCTTCTCATGTATTACAGCAGCAACATATATAAAGCAAAGTACAGTGGGGTAATAACGACAACAGTTCAGAAATTACATATCAAAAAGCTCTTCCATAGCGTTCATCAACGCATTATTTATAATGAAAAAAAGTGCTGAAACTAACTAACTGAATCCTACGCCATTGACTGTGTTGCCAAAGACACGTAGATCTCCTCAGCCGAGATCTAGTGTAACTGTCATCACGTCTATTAAATCTTCGGAGTGGTAGCTGTTGGATTCAGGTTACGGGGATGATCTCCAGGTGTGTCGGTGTCTTCGTGGGCTGAGGACTGTGCCACGTAAATGTTCACATGCTCAAAACAGAGACGTGCCACCGCTGAATTCCTTGGTTGGCTTTGCCTTTGACCCTTGTTGACCGTGACCTTCCATGGCTCATTTGGCTGATTTGAAGGGACACGTTCCATGTACCCATCACCTATAGCTTGCCCATGTGGCTTATTTCTTCATATGACACCTGTAGCACATCTTTTAACAAAATAGCTGCGGAATCCTATGCTGGCTGCGGAAACTAACAAGTTTCTGCAGCTGCATGAACAAAAACTAAACCAAACAATAGTCATAAGCATAGTCAGAAAACCATGTAAAAAGTTCTTTTTAGACTATAATGCAATGATTTAACAGCTGGGTGGATGAAGTAAGTGGAAAAAGAAGGCTGAGAGGGTGTATAGGAAGGTGCAGGTTTGATGCTCAACAGAAGGTAAGGTAGAATTCGGAGCTGCTAACGACTTTGGGTGTTCTTCTACCTCTATGTTATCTTCCATCTGAAAGAGAACTCAAGAAAGAATCAGAGTGTTCCTCTCTTGTTTTGTGGAAGTACCAGGCCTATTCTGAACACTAATGCCCTTGAGAGGAGGATCAATCCCCGATGTGTCAGTTGCCATGGGATGAAACCCACCAGCAGTATTACCTCTGCGCCTTCTAGGAGAAGGCTCTAAACTTGGTGGTGAAAGACCACGAAGTCTTTGAGACCGTCTAGGTGATCGGTCAACCACTTTGAATTTTTTATTAAGATCTAGCTAAAGACTCAAAAAATTGAAAGTTAGGCCAACTAGGAGGACAGAGCACACACTAAAAAGTCCCTAAAAGATATCAGCCAGTCAAACAACTTTCGAGTATTTCCGCTTCGGGTGATGAGGACCGAACACCAAAATACAAGAAAGTTAATTAAGGGGCCTTCCGAAGATAGTTTGGGATAATGATGGCCCATTCCTATCAACGAAGGTAACAGAGGAAGTTACGCTGACCTCCTAACAATAGCCTGCGCCGGTGCAAGCCCCCAAGCTTCGCAAGGGTGCCCTCCAGTAGTACCATTGAGAGTGATACAACGTCGACCTCAGATGCCATGGGATTCCCCTCCGCAGCCACCTATGTAGATCCCTAGGAGTAGAAACTAAGGTTACCAACTCGTATCAGAAGCCGGCGGAACAGTCTTGAGGTTAGATCCGACAAGTAGGAGAGGGGGTATCTCTCTTCCCTGTCTTCAAAAACCCTCGTGCTTAACTCCCAGATCTGGAGCTTTCTTGGTTTCCCTAACACTATTGGATTTTCACTCACTGTTCAGACTCCTACGTTTGACAGTTTAAATGGCCTTGGAGATTTATCTCTCCACTCGCCTAATCCAAGGCCCTAAAATATCCTAAAACTTGTTGGTGTGTCTAACTTGACAATTATAAAAAGTTCTAGTACATTTTAATTAGCACTTATTTTTAAATGGGCTGTTCTTTAAGTCAAGGGATAAGAGGAAGTGAAACTAGTGGTGTTTTGATGCAAAAGAAATTAATAAAAACCAAACTACATGCAAATACACTTGTTTTCGTTTTTCGATGAAAGAAATTTCTACTGGGTTCAAAGGAACTTCAAAAAAAAAACAAATTTTTCTTTTCTTTTCTTTTACTCACACTTCACAATCAAAACTATGGATGCCTAAAAAGATGTGCAAATTTATCCTAACGCAATGAGTACATGCTGATGCAAGACTTAAGACTACTCTAAATCATGAAATGAAAGTTACTTGTTTATAAATTTTTAATTTGCCATTTAAAATGTTTAGATGGAATATGAGTTGCTAATTGTTCATTTCATCTAAACACTAAAAACAAGTTTCAAGACAAACAAAAATGCACTTTCATTCACTAAAAGAAACTACATCAAAACAAAGTTCAAGAAAGCAAAACCAAGTTTTTTCAAAAAGTTTTCTTCAAAAGAAAAAGCAAAAACGTCTTTTCAAAAGTGCTCTCAACAAGACTGAAACTTTATGATTGAAAAATCGGCACCAAACACTTTGCAAGCTGACAACACAAAATAGATGAAAACTCAACAACAAAAATGTATTTCGAGATACTCTTAACAATCAAAAGCAACAATGAGAGCTTTGGCAGCAAAGGCCAAAATATCAAAAAGACAATTTTCAAGAAAGTGTCAATCAACAACTTTTGAAAAACAAGAAAAGCAGATGGTCATAAAGATATAGTTCTGACATGCAAACCCAAAAAAGTCACCAAAACAAGATTTGACACAAATACTAAGATCAACCTTTCTGCCCTGACAAAACAGAGTAGCCAAGACTCCTAACAAGAAATCTTGTGTGCTTAACAAAAACGATGACGCTTGCAATAAAACCAATAAGACCAAAACTTTCCAAAATCAGAGAGAATTTGAAATCAGATACTTGTTGTAAAACTGAAAACTGGCACAGAAAAGTAACTATTCAAGACTGAATCAAACCAGCAGATAGACCTTCAGAAACAAAAAGATTTGAAAAATCTTGAAAATTAAAAGATATACGCGACTATATTGATGTATAGCTGCATGTAGACGTGACTGAGCCTAAGGAAACCTGCGTATACACGGGTTAACTTAAGGAAACATGCATATATACGGTTCTGTAAATAAGAAAAACAGTGTATATAAAATATTTCAAGAAAAAACAAAAAACAGTCTGAAGAAACTGACCAAACTTACAATTCAAGTTCCTACAGGAATAGCCTACACAGTAACAGCAAGCAAACAGACAGCTGAGCCCTGATTGGCTTGAATAAACCAAAATTGGGAACAACAATATTGTTGTCCCCAGTGGAGTTGCCAATTATGTTAAGGGACAAATTCCCCTAGGGTCTTGGGTTGATACCCTAGCAGATTAGAGGTTGTAAATACAAAGAAACACACATTCCATACAGCTATAATGCTAATATAAGCAAACTATATGATAAGGGGCGTACCTTGTAGGTTTTAACCCCGTACAGAAATTACCTGCATACGAATTCTAAATCACATAGAAATAAACAATGCGAGAGCATAACACATAAAACACATATACACAGAGATTTTCCCCTGGATCCCAAAACCGGGACTACCAGCTTGATTTTTCATTATATTCCTTTCAATGTTACTATACATATTTACACATGCCGAAGCATTCAATACCATGGACCGAAAACCATTGCGTCCAAAACCATGGATCGAAAACCATAGGTAGGTTCACCCAACCTAATATAGGGTCCAAAAAAAAGAAATTTCCCGGGGCGCTGCCCCGGACCCCATAGAGGGGGGCTACCTGCCCCCCTCAAACCCCCCGGATAGGGGGGGCTGCCGCCCCCCCTGTGACCCCCCCACTGCACAATCGGCGCAACAAAGGGGGGGCTCCGCCCCCCCTCTAACCCCCCGGTTCACTACGTAGGTTAGTCGTGGAAAGAATATAACACAACCCAACAATCTCCCACTTGTTGTTTTCTTTCCACAGGGGGCCACAGGAGAGCTTAGTCATTTTTCCAGCCCTGAAATGCCCATTGTTTCTCTTCACCAAGAGAACTTCTCAGAGCTCACAGATTTTGTCAATGCATCTGCAGTATTCTTCAAAGTGTCCACCTTTACCAGCAACACCTTTTTGTCTTCTATTATATCCCTCACAAAGTGATACTGAACATCAATGTGCTTTGTCTTTGAATCATAAGCAGGATTCTTGCCAAGAAAATTGCACTTTGGCTATCACAGTCTATTCTTATAGCTCCTTGTACTAACCCCATACTTGAACACAATCTCTGCAACCAAACTGCTTCCTTGCTTGCATGAGTGGCTGCCATGTATTCTGCCTCTGTAGTTGATAGTGCCACTACAGATTGTTTCTTACTCATCCAACTGACTGCACCACCAAATAGGTTAAACACATACCCACTTGTAGATCTTCTCTGATCCAGATCTCCAGCCCAGTCTGCATCAACAAGGCCACGAATATCCAACACTCTGTCCAATCCTAGTCTTCCTTGGTAGCACAAACCATAATCACTAGTGCCACGCAAATACCTGAAAACCCGCTTCACTGCTGTCAAGTGCTTCTTCCCTGGTTTTGACATAAACCTGCTCAATACTCCCACTGCATGTGCAATGTCTGGTCTAGTACAGACCATTGCATACATCAGGCTACCAACTGCACTTGCATATGGAACATGGGACATGTCCTCTTCCTCTTCTTGTGTCTTGGGATACTATTCAGCAGATAACCTCACACCTACAGGAATAGGAACCTTCACCGGTTTACTATCTTGCATATTAAACCTCTGCAGTATTGTCTCGACATACTTCCTCTGGTTTAACCAAAGCTTCCTCTTTTCCCAATCTCTTTTAATTTCCATGCCCAAAATATAGTTTGCAGCACCAAGATCTTTCATGTCGAATTTGGAGGACAATTGGGTCTTTAAATCCTGGATAATTTCTTTGTCATTTCCAACCAGCAACATATCATCCACATACAAGACCAAACAAATAACACGGTCACCAATTAATTTAAAATACACACAATGATCTGCTTTGCTTCTGGTGAAGCCAAATCCCCGTATAAATGTATCAAATTTCTGATACCACATCCTTGGTGACTGTTTTAACCCATACAGATACTTCTTTAACTTGCATACCAGTTCTTTCCTACCCTTCACCGCAAATCCTTCAGGTTGCTTCATGTAGATTTCCTCTTCCAAATCCCCATGAGGAAATGTTGTCTTCACATCCATCTGTTCTACCTCAAAATCAAAAGCAGCAGCAACAGATAAAAGTAATCTAATAGAAGTTACCTTGGCAACAAGAGAAAAAATATCACCAAAATCAATTCCCGGCACTTGGGAATATCCTTTTGCTACCAACTGAGCTTTGTATTTCTCCACCTTCCCTTCTGCATTTGTCTTCTTTTTGAACACCCATTTGCTCCCAATGGGTTTCCTTCTAGTCGGCAACTCCACCAGATCCCAAGCCTCATTTTTGTGCAAAGATGCCATTTCATCAACCATGGCCTCTTTCCAGAGTTTTCCATCCTCTGAATCTACTGCTTCCTTCACAGTTCTAGGATCATCATCAGTAATAGACAAAGCAAAATTTGAACAGAAAGCAGAAGGACTATACCTTTCTGGCTACCTTCTTTCTCGAACTGATCTTCTCACAGCTGGAGTTTGTGGCTCTTCATCTTCTGATTCCTCCTCTGTTGTAGAGTCTGATTCTTCCTCCTTTAGCTCAAACTCTATCTTCTCAGGTTCCTTTGGTTGGACTTCATGTTTAATAACGTCTTTTACCTCTCTGAACACCGCATCTCGGCTGTACACAACCTTCTGTGTGACTGGGTTCCAAAGCTTATAACCTTTTAAACCATCCTTATACCCAATAAAGATGCACTTTTCAGATATACTATCCAACTTGGTTCGTTTCTCCTTTGGAACATGTACATATGCATCACATCTAAATACCCTTAGATGTGAAAGAGAGGGTTTCTTACCAGTCCATACTTCTTGTGGAGTCTTGTCCTCCAACGCTGATGAAGGTGACCTGTTGACCAAGTAACATGCAGTATCCATCGCCTCTGCCCAGAATTCCTGTCCTAACCTGGCACCACTGAGCATGCTTCTTGCCGTTTCCATCAACGTCTTGTTCATTCTTTCTGCGACTCCATTTTGCTGAGGTGTATATGGAGTAGTCTTCTGTCGTGCTATACCACACTTCTTACAGAATTCTTCAAATTCCTTGCTGCAAAACTCTCCACCATTATCTGTCCTCAGCACCTTTATCTTCTTCTCTGTCTGATTTTCCACCAGAGCCTTAAATTCTTTAAACCTGTCAAAGACTTCAGATTTCTTCTTAAGGAAATATATCCATGTATTCCTTGAGAAGTCATCTATAAATGATACATAGTACACAGACTTACCCAGCGATGGAACTTTCATAGGTCCAAACACATCACTGTGCACAAGCTCTAATATCTGTTTCGCCCTCTTAGCACCAGAGGGGAAACTCACCCGATTCTGCTTCCCATATACACAATTTTCACAGAAATCTAAATCTAGAGAACTATTACTCATACCTTCTACCATACCTTTAATATGAAGTATTTGAAGGTCCTTCTCTCCGATATGTCCAAGCCTTTGATGCCACAGCATGGTCTTCTCTCCAGAGACCACTAGATTTTCAGCTCCACTTTCAAGAACCGCAGAACTCTTGCACCCATCAAAAACAGTGATACCTTGCAACTTGTACAAAGTTCCAGTCCGAACTCCCCACATCAATACCAGTGCTCCCTGAACCATCTTGTAGGTATCCTTCTCGAACACTGTTTTTACACCTACATCATCCAACTTGCTTACAGAAATCCGATTTCTGGCCAATGCAGGAATATGCAGAACACCCGGAAGTGTTCTAACCCTTCCACCTTGCAACTTCAACTTTACTTTTACGCGACCAATGATTCTAGCCTTCCTATCATCTCCCAAGAAGACATCACCACCATCGTATTTCTCATACTCGCAGAACCACTCTCTATGGGGAGTGAAGTGAAAGGATGCACCTGAGTCAATCAACCATGCCTCATGATCTACATGTGTACTTGAAGAAGCCAAGTACACATCCCCACCTTCATCTGAGGTGGTTTTTGCCTCTGCAGAAGGAGCATCATCAAATCCCTTTCCTTTATCAGGAGCTTTAGATTTACAGTCCCTTTTGAAGTGCCCTTCCTTTCCGCATTTCCAGCACACCACCTTTACAGGTTTTCCTGGAGATTTAGATCTCCCTCTAGATTTAGATCTCCCACTCGATGACTTATTTTTGTTTCTATTCTGGGACCGTCCTCGTACAGACAAGTCATCACCATTATGGCTCTCCATATTTTTCCATCTCATCTCCTCCGTCAGTAAGGTTGAGACTATTTCATCAAACTGCAAAGCATTTGCATTGCTACCCATTGCAATAACCAGACTATCCCACAAATCTGGTAGAGAACACAACAAACTGATGCACTTATCTTCATCTGAAATTTTAATATCAACAGACGCTAACTGACTTACCACAGTATTAAATGCGTTCAGATGCTCTGTCACCGACTCTCCATCTTTCATCCTCAGGTTATACAACTTTTTCCGCAGGAACAGTTTATTCACCAGAGACTTAGATTGGTACAAAGTCCCTAACTTGTCCCACAAATCCTTCGCCGTAGCTTCCCCTGATACATTCAGAAATACTGAATCTGAGACACACAATCGTATTGTGCTCTTTGCCTTCTGATCCAACTTCTTCCATTCTTCATCAGTCACTCCCATTGGTTTAGTACCAGGATCTACTGCAATCCACTGATCTTTATCGACCAACAGATCCCCCATCTTGAGTTTCCACAACTCAAAACTCTGACCATTGAACTTCTCGATCTCTATCTTTCCGCTGCTCGCCATCTTCTTTCACCACCAGAATCGATCTCACAGATCTCCCACTGAACAGGGTCTACCACAGGCCCGAGCGAAACCCCTTGTGGAGCACCTGGAAGGTATGCTTTTGACAAGCAATCTAGTGGTTTTTCAATAATAATTGTAACCTTTTTTGCATGAGGAATTCAACGAAGATAAAGGATTTTGATAAAATGTGCAAAAATAGACAAAGGAAGCTCAAGTGCTAATAATTGATGTTTTCTATGCAGGAAGACGTGCAAGCAAGGAGTTCCCGCCCAAAAACGAGAAGCAGAGGAAAAATAACTGCTGTTCCTCTAGTAGGGAACCGGATGCGGACACGATCAAGCAAAATCGGAATTGAATAGTCCAGGAAAAGAATGCGGGATACCGGCTCGGCGAACGCAAGAAAGATTGAACGATTAGCGAATCGCTCAGGATCTTCGATCCTGAGGGATCGCTGCTTTACTTATCTCTGATTATCTAGATATCTCCGTCATTTCTTTTATATAATGGCACAGCATCATTAAGCAGGACAACGATTTTTTTTGTAATTTTACAGTTCCAGAACAAACTTTAATCATTGAGTCTCACTGAGACCTGATTTTGTTATACTTTTGTGGATGCGATTAATATAAAAGACTTGGTGTTTATTCCATCTCTGTGTCTGGAGTAATCTAAGGCAGTGTACCATTGGCAGCTAAGGGCCCGGCTCCGAAGGACACTTGCTTTTGTATCATTATATAGTAATTTGTGTGTGGTTTGTTTATCTTTATTACTTAGCAATCTGATGAATTCTTTATGTGATACGCTATGCTCTGTTATGATCAATGAATGAATGATTTCTCCATGTAAGAACTCTACACTGTATAATTGGATTTGCACAGGGTCGAATCGTATCTTCATTCAGCTATTTCTGTAACAGAGTGCTGGTATGAATGTTACTGTCATTGGATTTATGTGAAACAATATTTGTGGCATCATTCTGTTTAGAGACATAGTTGTATCATTCAATACTCTCAGATTGCTATGTTAATGTAGAACATGTACATACAGGTGATGATTGTTGTTTCGTAAATCATTAAGGGTTGCTGTTCCATTTTATTATTGCTGTTCCATTTTACTGCTGTTCCATTTACTGTTGTCCCATTTCCGTTTTGCTGTTCCATTTTACTTTCTGCTGATTTATTTACCTGCCTCTATTGCTTTGGTGTGAGAGAAGGCCTAAGGCTATAGTGAGCCTCAGCAAGACGCTGCTTAGCTCCCAGACCTATAAGTCCATGCTCTAATTTCCCTTCTTTAATCAGTTTCTAGAGGGATGGGTTATTGTTTCCGTACCCTTGATTGATCAACTGTTTTGTGTGATTCCATCTTTTGGGTTAGTTTAGTTACAGCTTAGCATCTGTTTTCCTTTGGATCTTTTGAACACTGTACTACGAAGCATTACTCGGACAATAGCCTCAGATTGAGCTACTTCTTGTAATAACAAAACGTTCCTGGATTGACTTATTAATGTGGAATAATTAGCGGTGTGAGAGACCCTAGTTAGAGCTCTACATTTTGGCGCCGTTGCCGGGGAAGAAGTATAGCCATTTGCCCTTTACAGAGTAGTGCGCAAAGTTGCTAAGGGGGAGTTGGATTTTAAAAACGGAAGGTAAGAACCTGCGTACGGAGCATGTAAAAGCCCTGCTCCACCGTCCGCTCTCTTAGCAGAATTGCTAGTTGAATAGGATTTAGCAGTTTTTAGAGTGCATGACTAAGCAGAAAAAGCTAGAAAAGAATATCAAACCTCCAGTCAAACCCGAAAAAGCCAAAGGGTCGGTGACCCTTGGCCGAACAACCTTCATAGATAAAATCTATAAGAAAACTGAATCTCAGCCATCAGTAGGCGTCAGAAAGATTCATTCTAAGCAGCCTACTAGTTCCCTTCAGGCTACAGCATCACCATCTGGAGCCTACGCTGAGGTGCATAGTCAGACTGATGAACAGAACTTCCAAGAAATTGAAAATTCTATGTCAGAACGGCTGCAAGAAGGGAATTTAAGCAATCTTTGTGAAGGAGAAGGGGAAACAGGGGAAATAAAGGAACCAAGGTCTCCTTCTAGGATAATCCAATTGTTAAACAGCCCAGATAGGGGGAGCGCGGCCAAAGTTAACATTGAAGGCACCCCATTCCCTCAGACAGAAATCCCAGATAAGGGAAGTGTCATTAAAACAGTTCCTGCCAAGGCCGTCCCTTCTCAACCTAGGAATACCCTCCTAGAAATTCCGGAAGGATATTGGCACATATTTGATCCAATGGCGCAGAATCAGCCAAATACTCAAACTTCTACATTGCAATATCCTATAGTAGATTCTGCTGCAAATGCACCCATGAAAGCAATACCTCTCTAACACATCCCGACGTTTCATGGACTTACATCAGAAGACCCCGATGCATTTTTATTTGAATTTGATGTGCTATGTAGAGGGTACGATTACACCACTGACCCCCAGAAATTAAAGCTGTTCCCCTCTACTTTAAAAGGAGCAGCTCTGAGATGGTTCATGGGTTTAGGTGGTGGAGTCATAAACAACTGGGAGCAAATGAAAGAATCCTTTCTAAAAAAATATCAGGATTATTGTAGGTCGAGAGAGCTAAAAGATGAAATTTTCCAAATGACGGCCAGACCAAATGAAACTTTAGAAGAATACGTAGAACATTTCCAGTATAATTTACAGAGATCCCCCTATGCATCACTACCTCTGCCCGATAATGTGTTGAAAACTGCATTGATTAGAGGAATGAAAGAGCAGTGGATTGAAACATTGAATATCATGGGAAAAGGGGATATTTACCAAGAGAATTTTGCTGATATCATTAATTTATGCATCAGGAGTTCAAGAGGCAGCACAAGGATAAAATCAACAGAATATGATAGGTTTGTTAAAGACAACAAAATATCAACAGAAGGGGTAACACGTGTAGAACTAGGGAATTTATTAGAAAATTTTAAAACTGATATTCTGGGGACATTAACTACTCAGCTTGATATTGTGCAGGCTAAACAAAAGCAAATGGAGGCAGAGCAAAATCTGGCAATTTTCTGCCCCCGATGCAGAAGAAAACACAGCCACAAGGAATGTCCGCTAGATACAGTTCAAACATGTGTTATCTGTACGAAAGACCACCTTACTGAGAGCTGCCCCTCACTTCCTGGATTGAAGGCAGTATACAAGGAAGCAGAAGAAGAATCATAACCAACATACTTTGTTAACCAACGTCGCCAATGGCAACCTAGGCAATCTGGTATGTTTTCAGACCCAACTTCTTCTTTCCAGCCTCCGCAGTATAATGCTCAGCAATATGGTATGTGGCAAAACCAGTCTACACCCCCAGTCCCGAATTGGTCATCACAGCCGTTTCCTTCTCCGAATCCATGGATGAATCAGACAAGCCAATTCGGCTGGCCAAATTTTCCCTACACCCCACCATATTGGCAGAATAACTCATACCCTCCACAATGGATTCCCCCTACTTCACAAGGTTCACCCTGGCAGACAAATTGGCCAAGATCGACATATCAATCAATAAGAACTATTCCACTCCCTCAACCGACTCTGCCAGCCTTACAGCAAAACCCCCAGTCTAATCTAAGGCCGCAACTCCCAACCCAACCCAATCCCAATCCTAATAATAGACCAGTCCAATCCCTCCAAATTATAGAAACATCAGAAACTGGACTTGACCTAAGGGAGTGCAATGACCTTCAGTTACGATCTGGACGTATCATAGAAACAGAGGGAGACAAAACAGTTCACATTGAAGATCAGTTACCAATAGAACAACCACCACAACAAGAGGGTGTAAATAAAGAACAGACCCATCAACAAGCAAATACATCCTCTCCTCCTTTCCCGGAACGATTAGTCATACCACGACCAGTACAACATCCAGACTTTGACATTCTGGGAGAGATACAAAACCTGTACATAAAAAATCCATTCCTCCAAGCCATTCAAGATATTCCTATATACGCAAAAACTATAAAAGAACTGTGCATAAAAAAATCAAGGAGGAATACAACCACTAACCCAAGAGTCCAAGTAGTCGGCACCTTATCTGACTTATTATCGGGAAAAGAGACACCTATCAAATACGAAGATCCCGGAAATCCAATTGTGACTGTCCAAATCTATGGCCAAACCCTGACTAACGCTTTAGTTGATCTAGGAGCTGCAATCAATATTTTGACAACCTCTACCTACCAAAAACTTGGCATCACATCAGTAGAACCTACTTCTACTTTGCTAGAATTGGCAGATCGATCTGTAGTTCGACTAGAAGGCACTCTATATGATGTCATGGTTTCTGTAGACTCCTAGGAATATCCAACTGATTTCCTGATAATTAATCCAAAAACCCGACTGGATGGACATCCGCTAATACTAGGAAGACCTTGGCTTGCTACTGTCGATGCCTACATTGGTTGCCGGCAGGGAAACATGACTATAACTAAAGGACCAGATGTTAAAAATCTAGTTCTATATCCTCCAGCACAGCCAAGCCTGCCAATGATCAAAACCAATCAGTATCTTGTGTCATATCTTACTAACAATATCAGATCCCCATTGACTGTACAGAAGGCTTTAGATTTTAAAGATCAAATAGAAGATGATGCCATCAATAACTTCATTAGTAAAACTGAATCTAGATCTCACACACAGTGTTTTATGATAGAGGCAGCATTTGATAGTGAGCTAGAGGAAGACCCTTTGAAAGACGCACATGACCAAACAATACCAGTGACTGTTGTTGCCAATAGTAAAGTAGTGGAAATTGAACCTGGTAAGGCCCTAAATATCAACGCCAACCTTACACCAGACCAAGAAGCAAAACTTGTAAATCTGTTACGAAAATATCAAGGAGCATTTGCGTGGGATTACCCTGACATGAAAGGGATCGATCCCCAATTATGCACCCACCACATCTACATAGAAAAAGATGCAAGACCTGTTCGTCAGCCGCAAAGAAGACTTAACCCCCATCTAAAAGAGGTAGTAAAAGCCGAACTTCAGAAACTTTTAGATGTTAATTTTATCTATCCCATCTCCGACAGTAAATGGGTCTCTCCCTTGGTGGTGGTACCCAAGAAAAATGGAAAATGGAGGATTTGCATAGATTACAGGGAGTTAAATAAAGCCACGCAGAAGGATCACTTCCCTCTCCCGTTTATAGATCAAGTATTGGATGCTTTTGCGGGAAAGAAATTCTTTTCTTTCCTGGAAGGCTTCAGCGGATATAACCAAATCCAAATCGCCCCTGAAGACCAGGATAAAACTACCTTTACTTGCCCTTGGGGAACGTTTGCCTATCGAGTTTTGCCCTTTGGCCTATGTAATGCCCCTGCTACATTCCAAAGGGCTGTCCTTAGTATCTTCGCAGATCTGATAAATGACGGACTTGAAGTGTATATGGACGACTTTACACCATACGGAGATGATTTTGACCCAGCTCTAGATACCCTGGAAAAAGTCCTACAACGTTGTATCGCTACCAGACTTTGTTTGAGTCACGAAAAATGTTACATGATGATGACAGAAGGGCTCATTCTAGGGCACTATATCTCAGCAGCTGGCATCCAGGTAGACCCGGCTAAAATCCAGATTCTTTTGCTTATTCCTACCCCCACTACTCAAACGGAGGTACGCAGTTTTCTTGGATTTTCTGGGTATTACAGACGATTTATAGAACATTACTCACGTATTGTTGCACCTCTATATTCTTTAACTGGCAATGTTGATTTCTTGTGGACAGAAAAATGCGACCAGGCTTTTAAGGAATTGAAGAAGCTTGTATCAACAGCCCCAGTCCTTCGAGG
The DNA here is from genome assembly GCA_031772625.1 of Pinus tabuliformis. Taxonomy (NCBI): domain Eukaryota; kingdom Viridiplantae; phylum Streptophyta; class Pinopsida; order Pinales; family Pinaceae; genus Pinus; species Pinus tabuliformis. The sequence goes on from CM062805.1 coordinate 21,436,790, forward strand.
ACCCAACTGGAATTTGCCATTTCAAATCTCATCTGATGCCTCAGACACAGCAATTGGTGCAGTCCTAGGGAAAGAAGAGGATAAGAGACCATACGCTATCTACTATATCAGCAAAAATTTATCCTCTGCCGAACTCAATTATACTGTTACTGAAAAGGAATTCCTGGCTGTAATACATGCTGTTAACAAATTTAGACATTATATCACAGGCTATCCCGTTGTGTTATATACAGATCATTCTGCTATCAAATATTTGGCAAATAAACCTGTTACGAAAGCTAGAATAACGAGATGGTTGATCTTATTGCAGGAGTTCGACATCACAATCAAGGATCGACCTGGCAAGGAGAACCCTGTAGCTGATTTCCTCTCACGAATACCGAAAGCAATTGAAACAGCAATAGTGGAAGATCAATTTCGTGACGAGCACCTGTTTGTTGTTGCTGTCCGAACACCCTGGTATGCTGATGTCGCCAATTACCTTGCAGTTGGTAAGCTACCAAAACACTTAACCCCTCAGGAACGTAAGCAGATTGTTCAGAAGAGCACTCGGTTTTCGTGGATTGGAGGCCATTTGTTCCATACAGGAGCAGACATGCAAATCAGAAGGTGTATTCGAGAAGACGAAATCTTCGACATTCTAAAAGCTTGCCATGACGGGCCATGCGGGGGACATTTCGCTGAAAAACGAACAGCACATAAAGTATTGCAGACGGGATACTATTGGCCTACAATTTTCAAGGATGCGAAAAAATTTGCACAAGCCTGTGACAGCTGCCAGCGAGCAGGAAGACCTGGCCAAGCCGATGAAATGCCTCTGAGACCACAATTGGTCATTGAGCCATTTGAACGATGGGCTCTGGACTTCGTTGGGCCCATCAATCCATCATCAAATCAGAAGACATACATTCTGGTGGCGACAGACTATGTTACTAAATGGGTCGAGGCCGAATCATTACCTAGGGCTACAGAAGACTCTGTGATACAATTCTTGTTCCATTTGTTTGTACGATATGGACTTCTGAGAGAACTAATCACCGACGGTGGACCACAATTTGTTGGAAATAAATTAGCTGCAACACTTAACAATTATCATGTCCAACATAAGATCACTACCCCATACCATCCGCAGGAAAATGGGCAAGTAGAAAGTAGTAATAAGGTAATAGAATCAATTTTAACAAATACCATTGCATCGCATAGGCGAGATTGGGCCACTCGACTACTTGAGGCACTGTGGGCCTACAGAACCACATGGAGAAGTACTACAGGCTATTCACCTTATCAATTAGTGTTTGGAAAGCAGCCAATTTTCCCCATAGAATTCGAAATCCGAATGCTACGAACTGCACAGGAAGTCGGCCTAGATCTGAGTGAGGCACAAATCAATCGATTACAACAGATTAATGAATTGGACGAAATCAGGCTCTCTGCATTACAAAATACAGCATTGATTCAACAACAGCGAGCTAAATGGCATGATGCACTTATCAAGAATAAGTCTTTCATGAAGGAGATTGGGCTCTGTTATACGACTCTCGCTTTCAGGACTTCCCGGGGAAACTCCAGACTCGATGGTTAGGACCATACGAAATCCAGAAGGTACATGACAATGGGACCCTTACCCTGATCACAATTGACGGTTCTGGATATGCATTCAAAGTAAATGGCCACCGAGTTCGCCTTTATCGAAAGCCACTCACTCGGGAATCCTTTTGTCAGCAGCTGCGACAAGATACTGATATGGAAATCTTAGGAGAGGAAGCGAAATCTTCCTCACCTATAATTTAAGAAATTCATTTTTATAACTTGTACATAACATCTTGTATATATGTTTTCTTGATTTTTTTTTACTTATATTCCAAGTGTTTTTGTTGTTCCTCTGCAAAAGGAGCAGCACTAGTGTGTTTTTGCTGTTCCTTTGCGAAAAGGAACAGCACTTGTGAGATTTTGCTGTTCCTTTGCGAAAAGGAACAGCACTGGTGTGTTTTTGCTGTTCCTTTGCGGAAAGGAACAACACTTGTGTGTTTTTGCTGTTCCTTTGTGAAAAGGAACAGCACTTGTGCTTTTTGCTGTTCCTTTGCGAAAAGGAACAGCACTTGTGTGATTTTGCTATTCCTTTTCAAAAGGAACAGCCTTTGCGAGTTTTTTCTGTTCCTTTGCGAAAAGGAACAGCACTTGTGTGTTTTTGCTGTTCCTTTGCGAAAAGGAACAACACTTGTGTGTTTCTGCTGTTCCTTTGCGAAAAGGAACAACACTTGTGTGTTTCTGCTGTTCCTTTCCGAAAAGGAACAACACTTGTGTGTTTCTGCTGTTCCTTTGCGAAAAGGAACAGCACTTGTGTGTTTTTGCTGTTCCTTTGCGAAAAGGAACAGCACTTGAGTGTGTCTGTTGTTCCTTTCCAAAAGGAACAACATTTGAGTGTCTTTGTTGTTCCTTTCTCAAAAGGAACAACATTTGCGATTTTCCGTTGTTCCTCTCAAAGAAATGGTATCCTACGAATGAATTCTTCTCTCAGGAATGCCATCGACATGTTTTTGCCCTTATGGAGGATGCTCTGCCCCCATGTTCTCCTCAATCTTGTAGATACAGCAATGAACTTATGCGGTGAATATAAACCATGATATACCGAAATTAGCACATCATAAATCGCTATCACTATGAAGCCAGTATGTATAAAAGGACAAGAGGAGGGACGTGCACTTTTCATCTTCGCTGTCATTGTCATTTACCGGTGCCATTGTCATTGGTGATCTTTATCATGACGATTTCCCTAAAAATCTTTTTTGATCATTACTTAGGAGTAAGAACGAACGATTTATATCTATCTGTTGGGATCGTAAGACTTCTTCCACCATTCCCCACTCTTAAGGAGTGCGGAACCACCCTTATGTGAAAATAAACAAGAGAGGTGCTCTGCAAAAGAAAACAAAAACAAAATATGAAAATTGTCAAATGCAGGATAGGGGGTCTCATTAAGAGCCGGCCTACCATGATCATAAGGGTGGAAGCGAAGTGGCATTCCCATAACGGCCACTACACCAGGGATATGGTCCGAAGGTAAATTAACAAGCAAACCTTGGAACAGGGGGTCTCATCGCGAGCCGGCCTGACCACGTTTCGCGCCTACCTTGTGAATGGCATTATGGCTATCTGGTCACCAAGCCAGCATAATGGCCTGCATTTTGACAAAGCACTCTTCAGAATATACATAAAGGATCATGGTTCCGGAGGGTGAAATAAACAACTCTGCCAAGGTTATGAACACCTGTTGGCAGCAGAGCTCTGTTAATGGCATAGAAGTCGTAATAATTACACCAACAGGTATGATATTAAATTTTTCTGTCTCTTATCCTTTGCAAAGATCATATGTCACACCCGATGTATATATCGCATGAATATTTATTACCACCAATCATGGCAACGGAACTGACGGTGACCACTAGAGACTTCGTACGCTTGACAGACGTCCCATCCCCTAGCTCCTCATTATATCACGCAGGCTCTTATATAAAACGCGATCTACCTTTTTGCCTCGGTTTCGGCATTTCGTTGTTTTTCTAAAACATGGCATAATTTCATATGCTGTACTTTATGATTGGACCTCCGACTGGCTGCTGCTCCTCTCTTTGACGGCTGGGGACAGCCTATCAGATCGCAGGGGGGAGGTAATCTCAATACTCCATGATTACGTGGCTGCACACCATTCGGGCGAGATAATGTACGAAGGAATGACATGGTTTAACGGTATGATGCTTCCACTCTACGGAAATTGCCATCCACGATCTTCTTTTTCGTTGCATGCTTGGTGATCTTTTCCAAAACTTGGCAACGATCATCCTCTCTGCGTCGCAAACACCGCAAGCAGTTGCTGTTCCATTTCTGAGTAGAATTATGGGCGGAAAGACGGTCCGAAGCGAACCTCACAAGCTGACAGTTTCCGCTGTTGCTCGCAAAATCCTGGAAAACGTAGGATGGTTGAATTACTTCAGCCGCCTGCAAGAATCAAATGAAGCCGTGGCGTTGGAATTCCTGCAAAATTTGCAGGAAAATTACTCCATAGTAGGAGGAAAGTGGATAGAGGTTACAGAGGATATCATCGCAAAAGTCTCAGGATTACCAGCTGCTGGACCCATATGGACGCCGAAGAAGGAAAGATTACAAAAAGCTATGGAAATTTTCCAGGACGAAGGCCAAAGCTTGACAGTCAAAGGGAAAGGAGTTCTGCCGGCAACACTAGGGGAACCCTGGACCGAGCTAGCGAAGACAGTACAAAGTTATATCACCTGCGAAGGGAGAAAAGACGTGGTAAGACCTCGTCACCTGAAACTTTTAGTTGTTTTAAAAGGAAAATGTTCTGTAAATCTCCCTGCACTTTTAAATTCGCTACTACATGACGCGGCCCAAAGCCTGAGGAAGGCCCAGCACATAGATGCAGTCGTTAGCCACCATGGGCTGATTCGGTTGATAGTGAGCCACAGTCTCACCCAACAGCAAAGCACTTGGGAGGAACTGGTCGCAATAGTCGAAGGAGGATCGGCTGCACCACCCCCAAAACCTGAACAGTCCTCTAGCACGCCGGAACGAGTAGAGAAACGCAAGAAGTCAGCAGCAGAAAGACATGCCGCTTCAAAACGGAAACAACCTTCCGATACGCCAGAACGACCAGAGGAACCCACAGAACCTGCTGGCACACCCGACCAACCTGAGAGACCAAGGAAGTCAGCTCGGCTGGCCTGGATACGAGGAAGGTTGGAAAGAATTCAGGGAACAACGGCCCAGCCAATTGAAATTGCAGACGAACCTCCAGAACCAGAAGGAGGACCCTCCGAAGGAAATGCTGAGCAATCAGGGCCCGGGACTGGCCAGCCGGAAGAGGAAGAAATGGTTATCGAACAGAGCAACCAAGAAGATGAGCACTCTGAGGAAGAAAGGGCCACCGAACAGAACAATCAAGAAGATGAGCACTCTGAGGAAGAAAGGGCCATCAAACAGAACAATCAAGAAGATGAGCACTCTGAGGAAGAAAGGGTTACCGAACAGGGCAATCAAGAAGAAGAAATAGCACAGCCAGGGGGTAGCCCGTTGCAGGACCCTGTAGGTGAGGAGGAATTGGCAGCAGTTCTGGCCAATATGGGGGAATATGGCCAGCCCTCCAACACAGCAGGCGTCCCTGACAGTCCCGCAGAGGAAGAACTACCCGAGGAAGTACATGCAGAAAAGGCAGGAGAAGAAAACCTGCCTGGTTATGATAATGAAGACAACAATCAGGGACAGTCTGTCCCCAGGACGCCGGAAGATATCCCAGATGAAGAAGGAGCGGGCTTAAGGACCAAACCCTCTGTCGAGGCAAAGGAGATTAAGAAACTAAGAAAGAAACAGCAGAGGTTGTTGGGCACTATAGCCAGGCTCTGGCAGCAAATTCGAATTTTGAAAGCCAATTTGAGAATACAAAGGACCACAAGGAAAAGGAGGAGGGCCACTACAGCAAAAACCCCGAGGACAAGAACCCGTTTTGTTGGTCGAAACCCCATCAGGAGACCTACTGCCGAGGAACAGTCTGCTGTTCCAAATGATAATGAGGAACAGGGTGCTGTTCCAAATAACATAGAGGAACAGACTGTTGTTCCATCTGACCCTGGAGAACAAACTGACATTCCAATTAAGGGAGAAGAACAACAAGATGCTCCAATGGCAGGGGGACCTCAGCAGCCTTTCATTCGTGTCAAGAAGGAGAAAGAGAATAAGGAAATCCAAACAGAGGCACCACCCTCAGGGGTTATTCGGGTTCTGAACTCTAAACAGCGCAATAAAAAGTTTCAGGCAAAATTCCCGGCCTCTACGGCTCAATGGAAAAAGGATCCAAAAACGATAAACTTGCACATGATGATGAAGCAAGCCCAACAAGAAGTTGAACAACTAAGAGAGCAAGCAATCCCCCAGGAGAAATACGAAGAATTACAACAACAACTTCAGAGTATTAGTCAATCCGAAAGCCAAGCCTTTGAGGGGTGGCAGAAGGAACAAGAAAAGGTTGCTAAGGTAACTCGTCGATTAGATAGTGTTGTTAAGCAGATGGACACTGTGTGTTCCTTATATAATGACGTTTTGACTTGTAGGGCCCCTGCTAAAAATTATGCTTTATTTTTTCTTGAAAGATATTCGAGATTGAAAATAAAAGCCGTTAGGGCAGGAGCACCTATCCACATCAACACTGTTAATGATTTTATAGACTGTTGCAAGCATTATGGGGTTAAGGTTCAAAGTTTATTGTGCGAGTTTTAATTGCACAACCTTGTGCTAGACCAGGAAACTGATTTAAATCCTGGCCCTTTTGTTGGCGATATACAATTCCAAGCCTTCATCTCATTTGGGGTTAATCAGCTGAAATGGCTCAGAGCTTATGACACCTTTCAGAGACAAGAAAATAGCCTAGACTTGTGGATACGAGCTGAACCTAGAGACCCAATGACGCTATGGAGAGAGCATAGGAGTCTTATGAGGATCCCAGGTGTCATTGAGATAATAGGACCCATGCACGAAGACTTGATCCGAAATGGTCTGGAATATTTCCTGACTATTAAAGATCCTGCCCTCGATGCTGCAAAATTTCAATACTGGACCTCTAGTCCAAGCATCCAGCTCAGGGAACCATTCAAATATGAGAATTTTGAGCTGGCTGCAAGCCGGTTGAACCTTTATGGGGAACGGATTCTGCAAGCAGGGCCATCCTGGTTGGGGTATCAATTTCGCAGTCCAATTATTTGGCACCCTGCACCCGGATATCAGGACTTGTATGAGATGCCTTCAGATCAAATAGATCAGTTCTTTGATAATCTAGTTGCTCATCACAGTTGTCGGCCTCCTCACGAGATCCCTTCTCCGGCCTATTCTCTCACCGCCTTGCATGTCAACTACAATGTTTTCATGAGGCCATGAAACAGGGTAAGCAGGGGGGTGTGTGGAGCACCTGGAAGGTATGCTTTTGACAAGCAATCTAGTGGTTTTTCAATAATAATTGTAACCTTTTCTGCATGAGGAATTCAACGAAGATAAAGGATTTTGATAAAATGTGCAAAAATAGACAAAGGAAGCTCAAGTGCTAATAATTGACGTTTTCTATGCAGGAAGACATGCAAGCAAGGAGTTCCCGCCCAAAAACGAGAAGCAGAGGAAAAATAACTGTTGTTCCTCTAGTAGGGAACCGGATGCGGACACGATCAAGCAAAATCGGAATTGAATAGTCCAGGAAAATAATGCGGGATACCGGCTCGGCGAACGCAAGAAAGATTGAATGATTAGCGAATCCCTCAGGATCTTCGATCCTGAGGGATCGCTGCTTTACTTATCTCTGATTATCTAGATATCTCCGTCATTTCTTTTATATAATGGCACAGCATCATTCAGCAGGACGACGATTGTTTTTGTAATTTTACAGTTCCAGAACAAACTTTAATCATTGAGTCTCACTGAGACCTGATTTTGTTATAATTTTGTGGATGCGATTAATATAAAAGACTTGGTGTTTATTCCATCTCTGCGTCTGGAGTAATCTAAGGCAGTGTACCATTGGCAGCTAAGGGCCCGGCTCCGAAGGACACTTGCTTTTGTATCATTATATAGTAATTTGTGTGTGGTTTGTTTATCTTTATTACTTAGCAATCTGATGAATTCTTTATGTGATACGCTGTGCTCTGTTATGATCAATGAATGAATGATTTCTCCATGTAAGAACTCTGCACTGTATAATTGGATTTGCACAGGGTCGAATCGTATCTTCATTCAGCTATTTCTGTAACAGAGTGGTGGTATGAATGTTACTGTCATTGGATTTATGTGAAACAATATTTGTGGCATCATTCTGTTTAGAGACATAGTTGTATCATTCAATACTCTCAGATTGCTATGTTAATGTAGAACATGTACATACAGGTGATGATTGTTGTTTCGTAAATCATTAAGGGTTGCTGTTCCATTTGATTATTGCTATTCCATTTGATTATTGCTGTTCCATTTTACTGCTATTCCATTTACTGTTGTCCCATTTCCGTTTTGCTGTTCCATTTTACTTTCCGCTGATTTATTTACCTGCCTCTATTGCTTTGGTGTGAGAGAAGGCCTAAGGCTGTAGTGAGCCTCAGCAAGACGCTGCTTAGCTCCCAGACCTATAAGTCCATGCTCTAATTTCCCTTCTTTAATCAGTTTCTAGAGGGATGGGTTATTGTTTCCGTACCCTTGACTGATCAACTGTTTTGTGTGATTCCATCTTTTGGGTTAGTTTAGTTACAGCTTAGCATCTGTTTTCCTTTGGATCTTCTGAACACTATACTACAAAGCATTACTCGGACAAATAGCCTCGGATTGAGCTACTTCTTGTAATAATAAAACGTTCCCGGATTGACTTATTAATGTGGAATAATTAGCGATGTGAGAGACCCTAGTTATAGCTCTACACCCCTCAGCAACAAAGGCATCCCCTTGAAGCCAAAACAGCTCTGATGCCAAATGTAGGTTTTAACCCCGTATAGAAATTACCTCCATACGAATTCTAAATCACAGAGAAATAAACAATGCGAGAGCATAACACATAAAACGCATATACACAGAGATTTTCCCCTGGATCCAAAAACCAGGACTACCAGCTTGATTTTTCATTATATTCCTTTCAATGTTACAATACATATTTATACATGCCGAAGCATCCAATACAATGGACCGAAAACCATTGCGTCCAAAACCATGGACCGAAAACCATAGGTAGGTTCGCCCAACCTAATATAGGGTCCAAAAAACAAAAATTCCTAGGGCGCTGCCCCAGACCCACGTAGAGGGGGGCTACCTGCCCCCCTCAAACCCCCCTGTGACCCCCCCGTTGCGCAATTGGCGCAATGAAGGGGGGGCTCCGCCCCCCCCTCTAACCCCCTGGTTCACTACGTAGGTTAGTCGCGGAAAGAATATAACACAACCCAACATACCTGGGGGTCCTTCATTTGAGAAGATTCTTCCAGGGTCCAAACCCTCTTGGAGTTCCTTTTGCTCCTTCAACCTGCAAAACAATCAATTCAAGAAAGTACAGTAGTATATGGACTAAACATCATAAAGAAATCATCTTCATAGTATATTGAAAGGTAGTTAGTTATACAATTAAACAACCATTTATATATGAATCATAACATGGATATCATAAACATGAAGAAGATTTATTTCAGGAACAAAGACAAGTGTTTCTTTTATTATAGACAAATAATGTACAGAAAGGAATAATTTCACCTGGTTCATCCTTTCGCAAAATCCAAGCGGAACCATCCTCCGGATTCATCCAGTCTCAAGCCTTTAAAAAACTCCTTCCATGAATTACTCCATGATATCTCAAGTAGTAGATAGACATCATCACACAAGGAAACAAGGGTTTCCTGGAAATGGGGGAAGTGCAGGAGGCACTAGGATCTTCAGACCTAGTCAAGGAAATCTCAACATGATAACCTTTCTCTCTCTTCTCTCTTCCCTTAGGCCTTCCCATTGAAGCCTTTTTATACTTCTCCCAAAGTAGCTTTTTAGTTCGGAATTTGTTGGGAACAGTTGGGCCATGGGCACTAACAGGTGATCAGCAGGTAAAACCCGTGATCTCTGCCCGAAATTAAGGAGATTTAATTTTTTTAAGTGTTTTAAGACATATATGTGGGTTGGGTATACACAGACCCGCGTACACACATGTTTAGCTCAGGGCAATGTCACGTATAGGGAATAAAACACTGTTTTTTAAATTTTGGACCAGGTCTGGAAGGAGGGGTTGCCCTGGGCCATGAGTGCAGCATCACAAACCTCAAGAGTGAGACTTGGAGCTATAACATCTAGACACACCAACGAGTTTTAGCATATTTAGGGCCTTGGATTAGGCGAGTGGAGAGAAAACTCTCCAAGGCCACTTTAAACTGTCAAACATGGAAGTCTAAATAACAAGTGCAAATCCAATAGTGTTAGGGAGACCAGGAAAGCTCCGAATCTCGGAGTTAAGCACTAGAGTTTTTGAAGATAAGGAAGAGAGATGCCCCCTCTCCTACTTGTTAGGTCTTACCTCAAGACTGTTCCGCCTGGCTTCTGACACAAATTGGTAACCTTAGTTGCTTATCGTAGGGATCTACACAGGTGGCTGTGGAGGCGAATCCCATGGCACCTGAGGTCAATGTTGTATCACTCTCAGCAGTACTTCTGGAGGGCACCCTTGCGAAGCTTGGGGGCTTGCACCGGCACAGGTTGTTGTTTGGAGGTCAACATAACTTCCTCTGATACATTCGCTGGTAGGCCTGGGCCGTCATTATCCCAGACTATCTTCAAAAGGCCCCTACTTCACTTTCTTGTATTTTGGTGTCTGGTCCTCATCACCCAGAGCAGAAATACTTGAAAGTTGTTTGACTGGCCGATATCTTTTAGGGACTTTTTTAGTGTGTGCTATGTGCTCTTAGTTGGCCTAGCTTTCATTTTTTCTTGAGTCTTTAATTAGATCTTAACAAAAAATTCAAAGTGGCTGACCAATCGCCTAGACGATCTCGAAGACTTTGTGGTCTTTCACCACCAAGTTTAGAGCCTTCTCCTAGAAGGCACAGAGGCAATACTGCCAGTGGTTTTCACCCAGTGGCAGCTGACGCATAGGGGATTGATCCTCTACTTGGGGGAATTCATGTACAAGATAGGCCTAGTACTGCCACAAAGACAGAGAGGAACACTCCAGTTCTTTCTCAAGTTGTCTTCCAGCTGGAAGATAATATTTAGGTAGAAGAAATCTCAGAGCCATTAGCAGCTCCGAATTCTCCTCTGCCTTCTGATCATCCAAACATAGTAGTATATGTTGGGACTCTGACACATAGACCTTCAAGTCTAGGTTACATCACGCACATCCCTTCGATGACCACTGTTGGGAGCATGGGGGAGGAACCATTTCCATCCCTTCTACATCTTTATTTGGGTCTACTGCTAGCACATCTTTGTTTGGGTCTACTTCCATTCCATTGATGAGTGGAAGTTCCCAAGCGCATGCATCCAGTTCTGGATTCTTCTCGTTTAGCACCTAGTCATAGGGTATTCCGTCAGTTTCGTTCAGTGCCTCCACATCCATGATGAGTGGATCGGCTTCATTTCAGGGTTTTCCTTTTGGAAGTGGTCATATACCACATTCCAACCCGACAATAGGATCTATGCCTTTTTATTCTATAGGTCAAGGCAGTAATCCCTTTCAAGGTTAGACTAACCCTGTGGCTAGTGGCATAAGAACTAGGAATCCATTTCTTGGCCAACAAGGGAATACACTGTATTCCACAGTTAGTTCATTTCGAAGTTTTCCTACCTTAGCTACTACTTGGAATCCTTATCAAGGGTTATCAACTCCTTATAATGCTTTAGGAGGGAACTTCGCTAGTTTTGGAGGTGTTTTGGTTGGAGTTGGTCAAACTCCGAGTTTTGCTGGACCACAAGGGTCACCTTTTGGTTCAGCGATTTTTTCTCATTACTTCGAGTAGCCTGGTGCCTTTCAAAATCCAGGCCAATTTTTTCAGAACTTTGGGAACTCCGCCCAATCTGGGTGGAATCCCCAAGGTCCTCCTAGGCTTCCTTTTCTGGCAACGCTGAATTTTCCAAATCTCACAAAATTGGCAAATGATCCAATCAGATACAATCCAGCCTGGCCTCTAGTCCCAACCAAACTCCCATCGGATATTCCAAAGTTCAAGGGGAAGGATGGTGAAGACCTGGGCGACCATGTAACCACATTCCATTTGTGGTGCTCATCAAACTCCCTCATCGATTACTCGGTTAGGTTGAGAATTTTTCAACGCACCTTAACTGGAAATGTGGCCAAGTGGTATATAGAGTTGCCAAGGGGAAACTTTACATCTTTCACTGATTTGGCTAACATTTTTCTAAACCATTTCTAGTTTCCCATCCGTAATGATGCCGGAATTGAACTTCTGGCCAATTTCTGTTAGGATACGGAAACTCACATCTCTGATCATATTCAAGAATGGCTATGAGGAAAGAGGCTCATTAAAGCCGAAATTCCTCCTGAATACCGTCTCGAATGGTTCTTGAAATCATTACAACCTGATATTTCAAAGGATGTCTCTCTGTCCAGAGTGCATTAGGAAGAACAAACTATTTTTCGGGCCCAACAGTTAGAATTGATTTACTCTCAGTCTAGGATTCTTCAGAAAACCTTGCCTAATGCTCCTAGGACTAAGGTTGATATAGCCAAATCGAAGCCAGGTCCTCATGCGAATGGTATCGTTGGACCGATAAACACCAATGCGGTGAACCTGTTGAGCCAATTATAGCAGTTGTCTTTACAAACTGCTCCTACCAATCAGGTCACATCGTCTAACCCTTTGCCTTCCCAACCTTCTTCTGTAAATGCCATCCAGGCTTCTAACCCCAAAGGAAATCAAAATTCCGATGGAAGAAGAAGGGACGAGGTAAAAAGAAGAATCAATATGGGAAAGGTAATGTGAACAATCCCGGCAATGGTGCTGGTGAGGGTGGAAAGGGGTCTAAAAAGAAAGTTAAGTTTCCATGCAAGCTATGCAATGGAGACCATTTGACTCATCTCTGCCCAAAAATTCAAGATGCTCAGTGCTTGGTAGTGCAGCAAGGGTCTTCTAGCTCCCAGGCTATCTTAACTAACCCTTCCCCCAAGGGCAGTAGTTGCTTGCTGGCGCGAATTCAAACCTTGGTACCTCTGCAGGGGGAAACCAGGAGGGGGACCATTCCTCAAATGTTTTCATGATGGTTTCTCACGCCAATGTGGCCACACAGTCACATGATTATGGTGAAGTTGAAACATCCAAGGATAAAACTATTCTAGGCACTATCGACCCACTTCATATTGAGTGACCCTCTGTCGAGAATATACCTCAGATACCGACAGGTTCCGCCAAGCACGCTACTATCAACGCTAATGCTAGGGCAGCTCAGAATTACTCCATTATTGAGGATCTGGCTCAGATTCCATGTACGATGTCTGCTTTAGAGGTACTTCAGTCGTGTCTAACTCAAATAAGTGCTTTGTTTTCGGTGATAGTAGCAGTTGATCCAAATAATTCATTAGCTCTCACTTTTGATATCAATAATGTCAAAAAGAGACTTCCTCATCATATGGATTTCCAGATAAAGTTTACTTACCGGAAAACTAATATTTTTCGGACGGTTATAGATAAGGGAGCTTCCATGTGTGTCATGTCTATGTCATGTTGGAAAGCCATTGGATCGCCTTCGGTTGTTCCTTCACCCACCCTCTTGATAGCGTTTGATGGTCACTGTCATAGGCCACACAGGATTATCCCGGCCTTTCCTATAGGTGTTGGAGGAAAGGTCGTTAACGTCGAAGTAGAAATCGTTGATGCCAACCTAGATTACATTCTCCTCTTATGACGAAATTGGATTTATGAAATGGATGCCGTCGTTTCGACTGTATTCCATGTCCTTTGCTTTCCTCATGAGGGGAAAATTGTTAAGGTTGATCAATTGGATTATTCTCCAGTTGATCCTCGTGCAACTTCGGATTCTACTGTTTCGATGGCCGATAACCCCCGTCCGTCTATTGAAAATCTGGGAGTCGGGATGTATTCTTCATTGATGGGTACATTTGATCTTCCCCCTCCTACAGCTAGAATAGATACAATTTCATCCTCCAAGGAGCCTTTACAGAAAGAGTTTATTCAAACTCATTATTTTTCGAATCCTGGAGCCTTATCTTCATCTGTGACCACATTGGATGATGGCAAGGTGGGTGAAATATGTCTGCAACAGAGCTTAGATATGAATCTACCGATAACACAACAGACAACCATTCTACTCCTTTCTCTGAGGAGGAGTTAGATGGTGATGTGGCCCCTACTTGGACCCTTGATTCCACTTCTGCTTTGGAGTGCTTAGATACAGTTTTTCCATCTGACGAAGTGATATTCGAAGCAATGACAGCTATAGATCGACCATCAGAAGATTTACATCATCATTTATTTGTCCGTCATCCTTTGCATGAAGTCGAATCGAAGTCCTCCAATCTACCTATTAGTGATGTTTGTACGGTTCCTTTGGCTCCAACACAGATGTCTGCCGAAGGTAATATATTGATTGGTTCAATGACTGTACCTATAAACATCCCTAGGAGCAAGTTGGCAAAGCCCCCTGATTGGCTCTACCTTGAGAAGTACTTTGCTTAGGTAGTAGCTAGGCAATGGATTCTTTGTACATTTTGTATCTTTGTACATATCTCATAGGGAGTTTTTGATATCAACACTTTTTTGATCTACTGTGGTAGGTGTTGATGGATGACTTGGTCTATTTTGGATTCGCCGATGGTGCTACTTGTTACACAGTAATTTGCCACTGCCTTCACCCTAGTCCTTCTACTGTGTCATGCATCCAGTAAAACATGCTCATACTAAACAAGTGCTCTCTTATGTTGCCAATTGACCCACTTTTCCTAAGTTTTCTGCCTCGTCGCAACTATTAGCTAAATACATGCAATGAACAGTGGTCATAATCAATATAGTCGTGATTCCATCGCGGGAGTACATCTGATTCCCGCAACGATAGGATTTCATGCTCTGGCGCGAGTCTATTTGACATCTTTCGCGACGTTTTGACTGATTACATTGCCTACTAGCAATGTCAGCACTAAATCTTAGTTATAAACTCGCGACGATCCAGATTTGGCGAATTCGTTTCAACAGTCAGCCTTCTGGATGTCTCTGGACCTAGTTGTTGGGTCAGATTGGGTCACCCTCCTCCCTCTGGCATGGTAGTTCCCCCTTTCGTGCTGCTTGTCTTGAGGATAAGCTCCCTCTCCCTCATTTCATGGAGACTCCTTCTCCTATAAAATCACTCACCATTGCTATCATCTGCTAGTTCTTTTAGTTGCATAGTGTTGCTACTGTTTTTGAGTTTGATAGATAGTTGGTGTGAGTGTGATAAGTGTGGGATTGCTTTATAGTTTGCAAGAAGGTGTGGAGTTTCCTTAATATTGTGTAAAGCTTGTGAATGAGAGAGAGAGAGAGAGATATTGCAATTTGGCAGACCCATCTTTTAGAGTGGATGCTTGGAGGAACACACTGGTTGGACCCTCTGAGAAGGCTTGCGACGTCAAGACTTGGTTGTAAGCTTACTCTTGTTTCATTATTAATACAATCAATGATGATTTCCTATGTCTTGTATGTAATTTACTTAATAGCTCATGACTTCTTGACTTTTTGAGTAAATAGATCATTGTTGTTTCCTGGTTATGTGCTTTGTCGTTGTCTTGTGTTGTTTCAGGTCAATTACTCTCTCAGGAGAAGGAAACGGAAGTTGGAGCAATGCAACGGAACTTCATCAACCACCAGTTTGAGGTAGGCGTCCAACGATGACTATTTAAGGGAATCAATTGTTGCTTTGTCCTTGCTGTGACTAGACCCACTCTAAGGCTAGAGGGGTTGCCTCTGTCCGCAAAGGGAACACTTTCCTACATCATAAGTTGGCGACTCCACTGGGGAGTCCTTTGTATGTTGCCTCCCTTGTTTGCTATTGATTTGATTTTGATTTGGTGTCTTTTGAATTTTGGGGATACATTATAAGTCCTTTGGGTTACCTGGGTTGATCTGGGAGATCCCTACATTGATAGAAAGATTGACTTGTTTTTGTTTGGGAATTCTTGTTCGTTTATCATTGTTTTTTAGTATCATCGCGGAAAATAGCTTAATAGTTGTGCCGACGTCACCTTTACTCTTTTATAAAGTGCTGTGCATCGTTGAATCCCATCGCATAGTCGCGACGACTCTGAAATTGGTCAGTCGCGTAAGAGACGTGTACTCTCGCGACGACATCGCTCTGTTGCTACAAACACTGGCTTATCGCCGCTAGTTGCTTGTGTAGTACCCGCGACGATTCCTGTAGATTTTTTTTTTCAATTCTACCTCCTCAATTTACCAGTCTTTTTGACCCCTTGCCTTCTTTCTCTTGCTCAGTAGCTTGTTTTTTACTGTTTATGGTTAAGGCACTCTTTCTTTGGCTTATTTGAATAAATCTTGCATTTTTTCCCGTGTGACCTAGTTCGTTCTTGAATCAATTGGCTTGGTTGCTGGTTTGCCAAGGTTCGTTTGCTTGTTGGTTTGTTTGATCCTTCTTCGTTGCTTGTTTCTGGTTGATTTTTTTAGTGACGATTATTGAACCAATCTGTAGCATTGATTCAGTCTCTTTTCACTACCGAACATAGATCACAACTCTTTGGATCAACCAGTTTTTTCACACTTGCTGGTTTGCTTGTTTGTTTCTCTTAAACTTAAAGCAATCAAGATCAAAAGACTACATTTTTTAGTATACGAAAGTTAAAGTAAATTTTCATTTCGAGTTTGCATATTGGAAAGCAAATGATAAAATCTATCATTAGTAGTATTCATGCACTGTAGGGTTGACGTGTTCTTGCATTGTGTCTCTTGGGTTATCTTGGTTTTCTTGATTTGGGAATGATCTCTCTACCCTCCTGTAAGTAGGTGTTCATTGAAGAAAAAGGATATTTCACTCATTCTAGCTGCATCCTAGGTTTTGTTGTATACATACGGTAAGGCCTGGAAATTGAAACATAATTCAAGATCAACTCTAAAATGAGCTGAATGAACTTAACAATGCATTGGAACATAACGCACACTATTTAGAGGTCTAGACTAGAGATGTGCTCTGGCATCGTTAAACCTAGTCGCTATTGCTTTCACTCAAAGTTGGGTGATTCCTCCTTCTATGACTCAGTAGTGGTCTAGCAGGGAATTGTGATCACCGTCGAGTATATGTTGGGAGACCCCACTAGGTTATCATCCTATATCCCTAGGAAGCTGTGTCTGCCGCCTCGCAAACTATAATGCACCGAACACAACATTCAGGAAGATTGACTGTCGTACGAAAAGTCCTTGGTTTTCATATGATCGCCAAGGTGTATATGCAGTTTTATGGGATGTTTGGTAAACCTTTTGCCTAGTTTCTCCAGAGCAGTCACTTTCATTCCTTTTCGAACTCCTTAAAAGAAAAGGTCCATCTAAGCACTTGTCACTTCAGGCTCATTAAATACTCGAAGGCGACTAGAGTCATCTTTTTGTCCTTTTCTCGGCTCTTTAAACATGAAAAGGTCAAAGTTTTGTTCATGTGTCTTAAAATTTATTCGACCACGTTCACACTTACTTGGTTACATCTTGTTGTGTTTTAGTTTGCATATGGTTTTTTCTCCTTACTCGATTAGTTATCCCTAGGGATTTTGAGTTAAATCATCCTGGCAGAATCACCGATCCCGTCTCCCATTCCAAGTGACCAAGGATCCCCATCTTCTGTCGCTCCTGAGGTACCGGTTGTTAGTGATACTCTCCCTGTTATTCCGAGTATCCAACCGCTTAACTCTCACACTCTGGAAGACAAGTCTTATGATATTCTTTGGAACCTCATTTGGCAGCCTCCCAAAGAAGATTTTCCCCTTACTCCTCCTAGTATTTTGATCCCAATGTCTTCTTCTAACATGGATGACACATCCCCCATCACGAGTGAAGAGTCCTTTGTGACGAGCAGTAAAATTCCTATCCCAATGGAAACTTCACCCTTCCATGTCACCTCCCTTGGTATCATGATACCATTACATTATAATGCTTTGGTTGATATCATGGGTTCTAGGTCTCCCCTTACGAGTTCCATGTGGTCTCATACTGTCACTCCGACTTCGGGATCTTTTACTCCCTAGATTCACAATGTGACGTTTGTCCCAACTATGCCAACCATTTGTGTGGCTTCCACAGCCCCTGCTGTTAGTGCCACCACTCCATCTTCAGTGGTGACCACTGTTGCTAGACCTTGGGCAGGTCCTTCACACAGTGGCCCTGTAGCACCCATATCCGGGGTTGTTGACCCTAGCCTACGTGCCCCACCTTCTTCTGGTTCTATTCCAATAGGGGGGGAATATGATCAATCTCTTCAAATTCCTCAGAATCTGGATCCTCAAAATCCATTTAATTATTATGATTCTCGAGGAGCTCATATTTATCATCCTAGACCCATAGCATCTCAACCTTTTGTTGAGGTCTTGGTTCCGTTGTCTGTCACTTGGGGTACCACAGCTTACCATGGTGGCCAAATGCAGTTTTCAAATGTTGAAGGACCACCCTATCAAGGTCAACCATCTTACGGGCAATAGTCTTATGGACAACCGTACTATGGGCAGCCTTATCCAGGGAAAACTGCCGGCCCACAAGGACAACCAATTTCAGGACAACCTTCGGCCTTCAATGGGTCTTCTTTCACGTACTTTGCGTAACCTTCTGGTAACCCAGGACAACCTTACATTCAACAAGGCCAACCTAGTACCCAGCAAGGCTACCCTTCTGGACAATTTGGTCAGTCTCAAATTCAACAAGGACAACCAATTATCCAGCCTACTCAACCATCTGGTTAGTTTGGACAGCCTTCGGTTCCACAAGGTCAACCCAATTCCCAGTAAGTCCAAGCTTCTAGGCAAACGGGCCAACCTCAACCAGGCCAACCTTCTAGCCAGGTGGCTCAACCTCTATCCTCTCAAGGACATCCGTCTAGACCTGCTCAACCGAGCACTCAAATGATCATCGCTTCTCAAGCTCCACCCGGTTTTCAACCCTTATCTGGGCTCCAGACCCAATCTGGTCTCCAAATTTAGGTTGGATCCCAATCCCAACTTGTTTATCAAACACAGCCGAGCTCCCAGGCTCAATTTGGGGCCCAACCACCTTATGGTTTTTAGCAATCCCAAGGGCAAATCCAATTTCCCCCATACCAAAATTATCAACAACTTCAGGTGAGTCCTTACCAGAATTACCAGCAACCATATGATGCTCCTGCAGGCCAAGTTGGTAATTAGTGGAATGCTCGGGGGCAGATCCAGGGTCAACCATCTTGTTTCAGCTATAACCCCTATGGACAAAATCCCTACAGACAAAACCCTTCTGGGCCAAATCCGTCTGGACAAAATCAGTGGGGGCAACAAGAAACTGGGTGGAATTCTACTACTACCTCCAACCTATGGCCTCAGATGTCCTTTAATCCTCAATTACCCTTTTTAGCAACGTTGGAGTTACCAGATGTGTCCAAACTGACAAATGATCCCATTCTTCATAATCCGTATTGGCCGCCGTTTCCAACTAAAATTCCCGGTGATTGTCCCAAGTTTGACAGTAAAGCTAGAGAAGATCCCCAAGCCCATGTTATGACTTATCATCTATGGCGTTCATCAAATTCATGGCTTGATGATTCAATTTAGCTTCGCCTTTTTCAACGGACCCTCACTGGCTCTGCTGCTAAATGGTATATTGAGCTAGCTCGCGGATCTTTTTAGGACTTTAACTCATTGGCGATGGCATTTTTAACTCATTTTCAATTGCCGATTTGATATGAGACGGGCACACATCTCCTAACATCCTTAAAATGGACCACGGCCGTGCACATCTCCGACCATATCCATGAATGGAGATGGCGTCACCATTTGATTAAGTTTTGGATTCTCGATCAGCTTCTGACCAACTGGTTCACAACCTCGTTTGTCGGTCCGATAGCCCGGGACATTGCTATGGGGGCATGTGTAATTGAAGAGCAGGCTATTGCGCGTGCTCAGTACCTTGACTTGGTTTACTCCCAGTGCGGTACACTATATGATTATTTCCCTGACGCTCCAAGGATCGGAACTTCCAAAGCCCCGCCAACACCATTTGTTGATGCCGTCATTGGTTTTGTTATTACGTCCTCTAAGAAATATTCTGCGAACACTAGGAAGCAAAAGTCAAATGCTTCGAATGAAAACACTTCTCAGGCTATATCCAATTCTGGTAACACTTCCAAGGTTAACGCTATTCACTCCACCACGACAGACAAAGCCTCGAAAGGGAAAAAGAAGGGAAAATAGAAGAATAAGGCTGATCAACCGAAGCAGGATTCCCCTAAACCTCCACCCGAGGAAGGTAACAAATGCAAGCCTAAGTATCCTTGCCTTATCTGTGATGAAGATAACTATACCAAAGACTACCCGAGGCAAAAGAGTATCTGTCGCCTGCCGGGAAGAAGGCTGAGGTCCCCTCTAGTGCTCCTCCGTCCAGTTCTGTTCCCCTTCATATTGAGCGACCTAGTACTGAAGCGTTCATCCATCCTCCTCCTAAGGGCGTGCTCTACAAGTCTTCTTACAACCCTAATGCTTGTGTCGCTCAGCACTACAACATCGTTTAGGACTTAGCCTAGGCTCCATCAGCTATGTCCGCATTAGAAGTCCTCCAGAGCTGCCCCTCTTAGAGGAAGTCCTTGATATCGACTAATGATGGCATTGACTTGGCCGACTCAGACCTGATCACTTTTGACCTAGACAGTATATACCAAGACTACCTCACCAAATTGCCTTCCTTATCCAAGTCATCATCAATTCTAAAACGATTCATCGTACAGTCATTGATGAAGGCGCTTCTACTTGCATCATGTTTGTTGCTTGTTGGAAGGCTATTGGTTCTCCGACCCTGAGCCAATCTCATACGTCCTTAGAAGCCTCTGATGGGAGATAATCTCGTCCTTATGGTATACTCCAATGCTTTCCTATTACTCTGGAAGGGAAGAGGGTAGAAGTGGAGGTCGAAGTTGTTGATGCCAATTTAACTTACAACCTCCTTGTAGGACGAAGCTGGACATATGCCATGCGAGCAGTGGCTTCATCTCTATTTCGTGTTATTTGTTTTCCTCACCAGGGGAAGATCGTCACAGTAGACCAGCTGTCCTTCTTCACCTCTTCCTAGTCTGATGGCAACGTGCCTTTTGTGGAGCACACCTCCATTCCATGTGAGAGCGTGGGTGCTGGACTCTTTAAAGATCCCACCCTTATGGGTGTTTTTTCACTCCCACCCCCTAACATTGCCCCCATTAATATGATTTTTGTTCACTCTGATCCTTGGGTTCTTCCCCCTGCTGATCAGATATAATCCTGGGGCGATGAGATGCTGTTGAGTCCTGTCAAGCTCAACTATGTCGAAATTGTTTCTGCATCGGCTCCATCTTCTGAATCTGCTCCTTCGAGCAGAGCTCTCGACTCGTACATTCAATCCCCTTGGCTTGGAGATGGCACTTCTTCAGTCCCTTTAAAGGAAATTTTTCCTATGATGAAGCAATTATTGAGACCATGTCTTTCGAGGAACCCCCTTGGTTTGATCATCACCACCGTTCCTCATTTCTCCCTACCCATCGGGAAATGCTTACTTGTCTCCCATCTCAACCCCTTCAAACACCCATCCAAGTTCATCAAGTGTCTTCTGAAGGGAATATGGGAAACATTACGCAAACTTGACCAATCAACATCTCTATTAAACCAGGGATTGTCGAGCACATCCATTTCAGAGTAACTTGTACTCTAGAAGAGATTCAGCTTTATACTGATCTTTTTCGCGAATTTCGTGATGTGTTTGCTTGGTCTTATGAAAAGAGGCTCGGCATTGATCCTAACATTGTGGTGCATGAGATACCTACATATCCAGGTGCCAAACCTGTTTGATAGCATCTATGCCCCATGCACCCCCAAAAGGCCACAGCTATTAAAGCGGAAGTTGAAAAGCTTCTTACTTAGGGTATGTGTTGATTATCGTGATATTAATTGTGCCTATCCCAAAGATAACTACCCTACACCCTTCATTGACCAGCTCATTGATGAGTGTGCCGGGAGTGAGATATATTCATTTATGGATGGCTTTTCTAGTTATAACCAGATTAATATTTCGCCTGCGGATCAACACAAGACTTCCTTTATCTGTCCGTGGGGTGCTTTAGCTTATAAAAAGCTCCCCTTTGGTTTAAAGAATGCCAGTTCCACCTTCCAGCGTGCAATTTCTTATGCGTTCCATGATATTCGACACATTGTGCAGCCTTACCTGGATGATCTTCTAGCTCATTCAGCAAAGCACCAGGACCATCCAGCTCATCTTCGCGAAATTTTCTCCGCTGTCGACACTGTTGTATCCGGCTTAATCCGCATAAGTGTGTCTTCTACGTTGAGTCAGGTAGACTTCTTGAGTTCATCATCTCCCGAGAGGGCATCCGTCTTGATCCCCTTAAAGTCGAAGCCATCCTGAATCTCCCCCCCCTACTTCTTTGCAACAATTGCAAAGTTTGCAAGGTAAAGCAAATTTTTTACGACGATTCATTCTAAATTATGTTGAAGTGTCCAAAGGCTATATGCGGTTATTAAAGTAGGATACCCCTTTCCTTTGGGATGTCGCTGCACAAGAGTCATTCAAGCCCCTCAAGGCCCTCCTTGTTTCTGCTCCATTGTTGCGTCCCCTGATTATCACTGTGACTACACTCTGTATTTAGTTGTTGCCGATACCACTATTGGCATGGTTCTATTTCAAGATGATGATGATGACTGTAATGCAGGAAAGTGTTCCATTTACGGACAGAGGAAACCCCTCTAGCCCTAGAGTGGGTCTAGTCACAAACAAGGACAGATCAACAATAGCTTTCCTTAAACAGTCATAGTTGGAGGCCTACCTCAACCGGTGGTCAATGGAGTTCCGTTGCACTGCTCCAGCTTCCGCTTCCTTCTCCTCAATGAGTGATCAACCTGAAACAATGCAAAGGAAATACAACAAAGCACGTAACCGGAAAACAACAATGATCTATTTACTCACAAAGTCAAGAAGTCATGAGCTATCAAGTAAATTACATATAAGACATAGGAAAACATCATTGATTGTATTAATAATGAAATGAGAGCAAGCTTACAACCAAAGTCTTGACGTCACAAGCCTTCTCAGAGGAATCTAGCCAGCATGTTCTCAAGCATTCACTCTTTAAAAATGGATCTCCCAACACACAAAGTTCTCTCTCACTCATAAGTTTTACACAAAGTTAAGGGCACTTCACAACCTTCCACAAGCTATCAACAATCCCACACTTGTCACACTCACACCAGCTATCTAGCAAACTCACAAATACTAATAGCACTCCTCAATCCAAGAGTTTACAAACTAGCCAACTATCCAACTAGCAGAGCATAGCAATGGTGAGAGTTTAAGTAGGAGAGGGAGTCTCCATGAAAGGTGGAAGAGAGAGCTTATCCCCAAGGAAGGTAGCACAATTGATGGAACTGCCATGCCAGGGAAGGAAGGGCGACACAACCTATGCCAACAACCAGGTCTGGAGACATCCAGAAGGCCGACTATTGGAACGAATTCACCCAATCTAGATCAGTGCAAGTGTACAACAGATCCTTAGCGGTGACATCGCTAGTGAGCAATGGAGCCAGTCAGATCATCGCTAAAGATAATAAGTCTCCTCACAGTGGAGCATGAAATCGGTCCTTCGCGGGAATCAGATGTACTTCTGCGCTGTAAGCATGGCCAGACTCTTTACAAGCATTGTTCATTGCGTATATTAAGCCGAGAGTCGTGATGAGGCAGAAAACTTTAGGAAAAGTGGGTTACTTGGCAGCACAAGAGAGCATTTGTTCAATATGAGCATGTTTGACTTGGACATATGACACAGTAGAAGGACTAGAGTGAAGGCAGTGAAAAATTATTGTGTAACAAATGCCCCCTAAAGTATGAAGCCTGAGAGAGTGGGAGGGGTCAAATGCTTTACGAAACTAACTGAGCTGGAACACCATCTATAGGAACCTGCATGCAGGTACAACTTATATCTCTGATAGTGAAATACATGTAGTCTAAGCATGGGCGCAGCCATCCAAAAGACATATGAACTAGGTCTGTGGTATGGACGCAGCCATCCAGCTAATAAGACCATGATAGTAATAAAGATATGGTCACAACCATCCATGAAGACTCAGGTATGGTTGCAGTGATGCATCAATGAGTCATGTAATCACGAACCAATCCACGCAGCCTGGACATGTGTAATCTAAGTTCGGGGTCTTGAACCCATCCGATCATAGTACAAATTCTAACATGCGACTAGATGTGCTGAGGTCAAGCATGATAGAAAATCACTTGATTACCGGTCAATGATGAAAACCATTAACAAGCGTGAGAGAAACCACCAATAATGCCAATGGTTCTCAAGGTACTATCTAGCACAATCCACGAAGTGTGTAGAAGAGGTTGAAGTCGAACACTCGTGGAATCACCCAATCGACGACCAATGATGAAAGTCGACCATCAGGTGCGAAGAACCTGCCATTGAGGCATGCAAGCTCTAAGGTACCAAAGCGGATCTCTAGATCAATCTCCTAGATAATGAGCTGATGTCGAGAGGAGACGACCCGTCGTAGGAGGGCCATAATGTTTCCCCCATCAATGACACAAGATAAGGGACAAGCGATAGATGGCGAAACAGAGTATCAGAGGAGGAGGCAAGGATGTAAACTGCAAAGGGATTATACTCTTGAACATGTCGATGACATGACTCCGGAGGGTGGCAGTATTTAGGTACCAAGGGATCAGAGGCTTGATGGAGACAGCGTGAATCGGATGGAATGAGGCTAAATGGCAATCCAAACCTGCAGAAGGCCAAATGACGATGTATGGATGTCCCAACCCAACAAGAAGCAAGAGTGTCAATGTTCAAGAGTGACTAGCTACCAATGATGATTTCAAAATTTTCCCCCACCATTGCTGGCGAGTACCCCAATTATTTTTGAAAACAAGCTTGAAGGGGATAGCATATGCTTGTAATATAAGTTTGACCGTCGGTCGAATCCAACCTAGTAATAGTTTAACGAGGCTTAGGGAGGAGAAGCTTGAGTCTTGTCATGGTGACGAGTCCAATGTCGTCAGGGTTTAACGAGTCCGACATAGGTAAAACTCAGAGTCTTTTTCATGTTTAGAGAGCTTGAAAAAGACATGGAAAAGAAAACTCCGGGGGGGGTGCTTTTTCGTAGATTTGTGTCTCTCGAGCCCAAAAAGGTATAAAACAATACTCGAAAGAACCGCTTGACCATTACGATCAAGGAGTACTTTTTGTGATTAGTGACCTTGACCTAAAAAAGTAGAAAAGTGATCGAAATCACGTAGTTTTGTAACCAGTAACAAACCCGAAACAACAAAGGCCCGACAATCTTTTCATGTTTACACGGTTGGAAAAGAGCTTAAAGTCGACTGCCTCTTGTTTCTTTTAATGAGTCAAAAGGAATAACTCGGATATCTTTTCATATTTTAAGTCAGAAAATAGCATTAAAGAAGACTTTACGGACCAAGTGTACACGAAGCATGAGATAACTCCACCACCTATAGTTCTGCACAAAACACATCAAACGTAAACCCATTTGACATAAAATGAGCAATATATGTGGAAACATAGTTAAAAAGCCAAAATTTTAACTAACCATGTGATAAAAATGAGAAACAACCCACATTTTTTAAAATATATATATATTTTTTTAATTTTAAAAAATTACTATAAAAAGGGAGGTAATCCATTTATTTTTATCATTGGCACTGTTCATTTCACCTTGGAGTGTTTTGGAGCACCAACCTGAGAAAATTTGGCGAGCTGATTTTGACCTCATTCATCCATGGTTCATCCTAAAACTTCTACCAGGTAAGTAGACTTCTTCCTGCGCTTTATTTTAGTAGCTTTTTAATGCATTTTAGCGTTAGACATGTAAGTTTAGATAGATTTTTTAGTCAGAGTCCGCCGCTCGGTCATCGCGGGTATGTCGCACGGGTCCGTGATGACCGAGCATGATTTACACGCGATGACTGCGAGAAAAATGAACTGTCAACTTCGCACCATCGCGACTGTTTTAAAAACAGTCGTGATGACGACGCAAAATTATTTTTTTGTGCAAATTATGGATTGAAATTTGTAAACGAAGTTCTAATTCATTTTTTCTTGTCATGCAGGACATCATGGCATTTGTTTGGCAGGAATGAACTCATGATGATAACGATGTGGAAGATTTTGCTGATGTTGGGTTCCGAAATGCTTTACGTGCGTGCGGGTTGCTAAAATTCTTCCTTACTCCGCACCTTCGGGCCCAACCCAATTTGCTAGAGCTACTGATTTGTGCCTGGAATCCGACAGATGGAAAATTCATAATCTGAGGCCGAGACATTGAGTTCGATGCCACGGACGTATATTTCCTGACCGGGTTGTCCCGTCATGGTGAGAGGCCAATTCTAGAGGGGCAGCAACCCGGAGGCGAATCTCTAGAAATGTTGATGGCATGAGTGTGCCCATGGGCACACAAAATGAGAAGCAAGAAGGTGGCAATCCCGACAGTGGAAGACGTGGTTCTTCATGCAATGCTATTTATGGAGACGAGGGCAGCGGGCTCCCAAGCCCAACACGAGGCATCGAAGACCCATCTCCGGTTGGCTCTCGAATGCCTCAATCCGACCATGTTCAACGGGGCAGAAACAATGATGGCCAATATGAAGAGACAACTTACCAACTTCTGTCGAGGAGAGATGAAACAGTTTGGCTACAGCTCCATCTTGGTCCCACTGATGCTGGAGCGGTGTCTGCACTACAGTTGCAGGACATGGACTTGGATTTTCCTAGGCCACGGGAGACTAGGATCACACAGTGGGCACACGTTATGCCACGAGGAGGTGGTGGACGACCAGTGTCGTGGGGGACACTTTTCCGTGAGTGGCTGGATCACCAGAAGATCTTCATTGAGGACTGGCCATATGCTAGCATGGACTTTCGTGGAGACCCTGACGTGCAGCTGCCCGCTGGCGAGCAGTGGGACGATGGTGGTAAGACACTTGATCACATTATTTTTGTATTTTATCTTTTATGATGTTTTTTAGATTTTTTTCATGCATATGTCCTAATGACGTACTCTATGGTATTCGCAGATGTGGGACCAGTGAGACCTGTAGGGCTGGCTCTAGAGACACGGAGGGATCCACAGGGCATCAGAGCGCTGGTTCTGGCTCCCCTAGCTGGTGATCCGGTGGAGACAGTGGCCCGAAATCTTGAGGGCCTCACAGCGGGGATCCCTGATTACATGGGGGTCGAGGAGGTCCCCATAGAGTTCCAGATCCATACAGTAGGAGTGATACCTAGGGTGCACCACCTGTTGAGGCGTGTGGCACGAGCAGTGGTGTGCTATAGGGAGCATAACCCACCACAGTAGACACCTAGGTTTTATTTCCTGCTGATTTTTTGAGAGACATGTGTCTCTCGGATGTACGGAGAACGCAGACTCTTTTTGGACATATACACTTATTTTTTGAGCGCCTCGATGCGCCACACGATATATATATATATATATATTCCTATGGTTCATTATTGTGTTTTGAATGCTTCTATATGCTATTTTGATTACATGTTACACAAATGTCTGTCTAATACATGGTTTGCTAATGCATCAGTTAACTTGTTTAATCTTCTAGGAATGTGCTGATATGGAATAAAATCAAAATTCCTTTGTAACAATTTAACATGTAAATACAACCTTAAAATCTAATGGTCTCTCATGGAATAATGCCCATTAAGCTGGTGGATGACAAGATGAGAATCCAGATTCACAACCAATGTACGAATACCGAGATTGATAGCCTCAATGAGTAACTCAATAACAACACTATATTCAGTGACATTATTTGTGGTACAACCCAGACAAACACCTTGAAGACCTACTAACTCACCGTGAGGATCATAGATCACCCATGCCGCAGAAGAAAGGTTGCGGGTACTGTGGCAGGCACCATCAGCGAAACCAACGTAAGGTGTACCAAACATCTGCACAAGAATCAAAAGACATAATAAGCGGAAATTATGCCTACACACCAAGCCAAAAATGAAAACACACACACAACACACCTGCTAAAAACACACGTATGTACAAATCAGAGTACATGGAGTTCACGCATAATGTTTATTAAGGTAAAGCCAATTTCGGGGCTTATCTAGAGGGTTCCCTTCATAATCAATCAACTCATAGGCCCCTTTTTGCAAAACTCACTTTACAATATAAGGCCCGTGCCACATGGGCTCGAATTTACCTGCCCCCAGTTTATCATTTGCTTGATCATAGAGCAGGACTAAATCTCCTTCAACAAAAGAACGAGGATGGACATTATGATCGAAGTGAGTTTTCACTCTCTTCTTCTATGCTTCAATAGCTAGAGAGGCTAGTCGATGAGTCTCGTCTAGCTTCTCTAGGTAGAGAAGGCATTCTTCTACCGAAGTAGTGTTGGGGAGTAATTTGACGACTAATTTCAAAGAATGGATCTCACACTCAATCGAAAGGGTAGCCTCCAGCTTGTAAACCAATTGGAACGGGGTGAAGCTGGTGGCATCCTTCACAGAAGTTCGGTAGGTCCATAAGGCGAAGAACAACATCAAGTGCCAGTTGGACTTGTGCATGCCAATGGTGTGTTGAAGCATCGTAACTAGAACCTTGTTGACGGCTTCTACTTGGCCATTGGCCTGAGGATAGTATGGTGTCGAGCTATCATGCCGCAAACCTAGCTGGGTTGTTAACTCAGTCATCATATGATTACGGAAATGCTTGCCATGATCAGTGACGATAGCCTGAGGGACTCCAAAACGTGAGATAACATGATTAAATAAAAATTGCGCCGCTGTGTGATCGTCTTTAGATAGTGTAGGCATTGCCTCTGCCCATTTTATGAAATAATCAATGGCAACGATGATATACCCATGCCCCCCGGCCGAGCAAGGATTACAGGTCATATAATCAATGCCCCATTTGGCAAAAGGGCCGATGGTAACGATAGGGTGCAATGGAGCGGGAGGCGCACGCATCTTCTGTTGGTAGATTTGGCACTCATGACAACAGCGGACAACAAGAATGCAGTCCTTGAAGATGGAGGGCCAAAAGTAACCAACACGGAGGATCTCCTGAGCAGTAGCATACACGGACATGTGACCACCACAGGCACCAGAATGGCAGTCATTTAGAACTCGTTCGGCTTCCTTGAATGTTAAGCATCAGCAGAGAACAAAGTCGGTGCTGAGACAGTACAGGGTGTCCCCAATAATACGATAGGGCTGAGACTGATGGCGAATCCTTCACCGAGCATCCTTGGACAAATCGAGATGAAAAGAGGACGTCTAAAGATAGACAATGATATCCCCATACCAAGGATCAAGGGTGCTAATTAAGAACAGAGTTTCATCCGGAATATGGTCCTCTAACCGAGAGGGTGCAGTAACAGATGGCAGAGAGCAAAGCAACTCAGTAAAGACGCGAGACTTCTTAGACTTGGCAGTGGTGAATTCCAAGTCGAACTCTTGGAGGATAACAATCCACTTTGAGTACTTGCCCCCCAGTAATTGACGTGATAAAATTTACGTCATTGGGTTGCAGTAACAAACCACTGTCGTAGTGTGCAATAAGATATAATGGTGGAAACGTTGGACGGCACAAACAGCGGCCAATGCCAATTTCTCGACATAGGCATATCGAGTTTCTGTATCTAGTAAATTGCGACTAAGATAGTAAACGACATGCTCAGTGTCATCATCATCACCTTGAACTAGAACCATGCCAATAGTGGTATCGGCAGCGGCCAAATACAAAGTGTAGTCACGGTGATAATCAGGAGGATGCAACAACGAAGCAGAAACAAGGAGAATCTTGAGGTGCTCGAATGACTCTTATGAAGCGGCATCCCAAAGAAAAGGGGTATCCCACTTTAATGACCGCATATAGCCTTTGGCCACTTCGGCATAGTTCGGAATGAATCATCGGAGGGAGATTCAGGATGGCTTTGACTTTAAGGGGATCCAGACGGATACCCTCTCGGGAGATGATGAACCTGAGAAGTCTGCTTGACTCAATGTAGAATATACACTTATGTGGATTAAGCCGGATATGATAGTGTCGACAGCTGAGGAAAATTTTGTGAAGGTGAGCTGGATGATCCTGGCACTCTGCTAAATGAGCTGGAAGATCATCCAGGTAAGGCTACATAGTGTGTTGAATATCATGGAATGCATAATACATTGCGTGCTGGAAGGTGGCACCAGAATTTTTTAAACCGAAAGGGAGCTTTTTGTCAGCGAAAGTGCCTCACAGATAGATAAAGGCGGTCTTGTGTTGATCTGCAGGGGAAATATTAATCTGGTTATAACCAGAAAAGCTGTCCATGAATGAGTACATTTCACTCCCGGCACACTGATCAATGAGCTGGTCAATGAAGGGTGTAGGGTAGTTATCTTTGGCATAGGCCCGATTAATATCACGATAATCAACACATACCCTGATAGTGCCCTGTTTTTTAGTCACAGTGACAATATTAGAGACCCAATCTGTGAGTGGGATGGGGTAAATAAAACCAGCCTTAAGAAGCTTTTCAACTTCCGCTTTAATAGTTGCAGCCTTTCAGGGGTGCACGGGGCATAGACACTACTGAACAAGCTTAACACTCGGATATGTAGGTATCTCATGCACCATGATGCTAGCATAGATGATGGGTATCTCTCTCTAAGACCAAGCAAACACATCACGGAATTCGCGAAAAAGATCAGTATAGAGCTAAATCTCCTCTGGAGTACAAGTTACTCCGACATGGATGTGCTCGAAAATCCCTGGTTTAATAGAGATGTTGATTGGCTGAGTTTGCGTGATGTTTCCCATGTTCCCTTCAGAAGACACTTGATAAATTTGAATGGGTGTCTGAAGGGGTTGAGATGGGAGACAAGGAGCAAACCGCTTGAGACAGGTAATTATTTCCCAGTGGGCAGGGAGAAACGAGGAACGATGGTGATGATCGGACCAAGGAGGCTCCTCGAAAGACATGGTCTCAATAATGGCTTCATCAGAAGGAAAAATTTCCTTTAAAGTGTCTGAAGAAGCTCCATCTCCAAGCCAAGGGGAATGAGACTACGAGTCGAGAGCTCTACTCGAAGGAGCAGATTCAGGGGGGGAGCCGATGCAGAAACAATTTCAACATAATTGAGCTCGACAGGACTCAATGGCATCTCATCGCCCCAGGATTCTACCTGATCAGTGGGGGGAAGAACCCAAGGATCAGAGCGAATAGAAATCATATTAATGGGAGCGATGTTGGGAGGTGGGAGCGAAAAAACACCCATAAGGGTAGGATTTTTAAAGAGTCCAGCTCCCACACTCTCACATGGAACGGAGGTATGCTCCACAAAAGGCACGTTGCCATCAGAAGAGGAGGAGGCGAAGAAGGACAGCTGGTATACCGTGACGATCTTCCCCTGATGAGGGAAGCGAATGACACGAAATAGAGATGAAGCCATGGCTTGCATGGCATATGTCCAGCTTCGTCCCAAAAGGAGGTTGTAAGTTAGATTGGCATCATTGACTTCAACCTCCACTTCGACTGTCTTCCCTTCCAAAGTAATAGGCAAGCGTTGGAGTATACCATAAGGGCGAGACTCTCTCCCTTCAAAGGCTTCCAAGGTCATAGGAGACTGGCTCAGAGTCAGAGAACTAATATCCTTCCAACAAGCAACAAACATTATGCAAGTAGAAGCGCCTTCATCAATGACGGTACGATGAATCATTTTAGAATTGATGCTGACTTGGATAAGGAAGGCAATTTGGTGAGGAAGTCTCGATATATGACTATCTAGGTCAAAAGTGATCAAATCTGAGTTAGCCGGGTCAATGCCACCGATAGCTGATAGCAAAGACTTCCTCTAAGAGGGGCAGCTTTGGAGAACTTCTAAAGCGGACATAGCTGACGGAGCCTGGGCTAAGTCCTCAACGATGCTATAGTGCTGAGCAGCACGATCATTAGGGTTGTAAGAAGAATTTCAGAGTACAACTTTAGGAGGGGATCAGATGGTCTTTTTAGTGCTAGGTCTCTCGATATGGAGGGGACTAGAACTGGACAGAGGAGCGCTAGAGGGGACCCCTGGCTCTTTCTTGACAAGCAACGGATACTCTTTTTCCTGAGTACTAATGTGGACGGGAATCGTCCCAGCCATAAATACCTAAGAACCAAAGGGAGAAGAGGATTGGGATGGATCAACCACCATCTGCATTTGCTGTGAGGGAAAAGGCTCTTTGAGTACGGCAGGAGTCTCGGGGGCACCTTTCAACAAACGACTAACTTCAGACCACCTAGGGTAGTCTTTGGTATAGTGATCCTTGTCACAGATAAGGAAACGATACTTAGGCTTGCGTTTGGTACCTTCCTCGGGCGGAAGTTTAAGGGAATCCTGCTTCAGTTGATCAGCTTTATTCTTTCCTTTTTCCTTCTTTTCTCCTTTCGAGGCTTTGTCCACTGTGGTGGACTAGACAACATTAACCTTGGAAGTATTACCTGAATTGGATATAGCCTAAGAAGTATTTTCATTCAAAGCATTCAACTTTTGCTTCCCAGGGTTTGCGGAAGATTTCTTAGAGAATGGATTAACAGAACCAATGACGCCGTCAACAGATGGTGTTGGCGGGGCTTTGGAAGTTTCGGGCCTTGGGGCATCAGGCAAATAGTCATATAGTGTATTGGACTGAGAGTAAACCAAGCCAAGGTACTGAGCATGCGCAATAGCCTGCTCTTCAGTTACACATGCCCCCATAGCAATGTCTCACGCTATCATACCGACAAAAGAGGTCATGAACGAGTCGGTCAAAAGCTGATTAGGAATCCAAAACTTAATCAAACGACGATGTCATCTCCATTCATGGATATGGTCGGAGATATGTGTAGCCGTTGTTTGTTTTAAGGATGTCAAGAAATGTGTGCCCATCTCGTATCGAATCAGCAACTGAAAATGAGTTAAAAATGCCATAGCCAACGAGTTAAAGTCCTGAAAAGATCCGTGAGCTAAATCAATATACCATTCAGCAGCAGAGCCAGTGAAGGTCCATTGAAAAAGGTGGAGCCAGATTGAATCATCAAGCCACGAATTTGACGAACACCATAGATGATAAGTCATGACATGGGCTTGGGGATCTTCTCTAGCTTTACCGTCAAACTTGGGACAATCACTGGGAATCTTAGTTGGAACCGGTGGCCAATACGAATTATGAAGAATAGGATCATTTGTCAGTTTGGACACATCCGGTAACTCAAACGTTGATAAAAAGGGTAATTGAGGGTTAAAGGACATCTGAGGTCGCGGGTAGGAGGTAGCACCAGAGTTCCAGCCAGCTGCTTGTTGCCCCCATTGATTTTGTCTGGACAGATTTGGCCCAAAAGGGTTTTCTCCATAGGGATTTTGTCCATAGGGGTTATAGCTATAACTGGATGGCTGACCCTTGATCTGCCCCCCAGCATTCCATTGATTACCAACTTGGCCTACAGGAGCAACATATGTTTCCTGGTAATTCTGATAAGGACTCACCTGCAATTGTTGATAATTTTGGTACGGGGCAAATTGGGTTTGCCCTTAGGATTGTTGGAAACCATAAGGTGTCTGGGCTCCAAACTGAGCCTGGGAGCTAGGTTGTGTTTGATAAGCAGGTTGAGATTGAGATCCAACCTGCATTTGAGGACCGGATTGGGTCTGGAACCCAGACTAGGACTGAAAATCGGGTGGAGCTTGAGAAGCAACAATCAATTGAGTGCCCGGTTGAGCAAGCCCAAATGGATGTCCTTGAGAGAACTGAGGTTGAGCCATCTGGCCAGAAGGTTTACCTAGTTGAGATTGAGGTTGACCATTTGCCCAAAAGGTTGAGCTTGCTAGGTATTGGGTTGTCCTTGCACAACTGAGGGCTGTCCTGATTGACCAGATGGCTGAGCAGACTGGACAGTTGATTGGCCTGGTTGGATTTGAGGCTAACCAATTTGTCTAGATGATTGACTAGACTGGACAGTGAGTTGGCCTTGCTGAATGTAAGGCTGACCAACTTGCCCAGAAGGGTAGCCTTGCTGGACACCAGGTTGGCCATGTTGTATGTAAGGTTGTCCCAGATTACTAGAAGGTTGCCCGAAATAGGTAAACGATGAACCACCAAAGGACGAAGGTTGTCCCTGGAAGTGTTTTCCTTGTGGGCCTCCAGGTTGCCCTGGACAAGGTTGTCCGTAATACGGGGTTCCATTAGAGGGCTACACGTAAGACGATTGACCTTGATAAGGTGGTCCTTGAAAATTCACAGGTGGCGCTTGGCCTACATGATACGTGGTGGTACCCCAAGCAATGGACAACGGAACCATGACCTCAACCACGGGTTGAGATGGCATAGGTCCGGGGTAATAAATATGAGCCCCTCTAGAATCATAATAATGAAATGGATTTTGAAGATCCGGATTCTGAAGAGCTTGTAAATATTGATCATATGCCCCCTGTTGGAATGGAACCAGAAGAAGGTGGGGCATTAAGTGTAGGATCAATGACTCCGGTTGTAGATGCCAATGGGCCACTATTCGCAGATCCGGACGAAGGTCCAACAACAATGGTCACAACTGAGGATGCAGTGACAGCGCCAACAACAGGGGCTGAAGAAGCCACATAGACAGTTGGAATAGTCGGGACTGAGGTGACAGACACATTGTGAATTTGAGGGGTAAAAGTCTCCGAAGTTGGAGTGATGGTATGAGACCACATGGAACTCGTAAGGGGAGTCCTGGAACCCACAATATCCCTCAAAGCTCTATAGCATAAAGGCAGCGTGACACCGAGAGGGGTGACACAAAAGGGTGAAGTTTCCGTTGGGATAGGAATTTCACCGCTCGTCACAACGGATTCTTCACTCGTGATGGGGGATGTGTCATCCATGTCAGAAGAAGACATTGGGACTGAAACACTAGGAGGAGTACTGGGAATATCTTCTTCAGAAGGCTCCCAAATGGTGTTCCAATGAATATCGTAAGACTCATCTTCTGGAGTGCGAGAGTTAATCGGTTGTGTTACACAGTAATTTGTCACTGTCTTCACTCCAGTCTTCCTACTGTGTCATGTGTCCAAGTCATGCATGCTCATGTTAGACAAATGCTCTCTGATGTTTCAAAATGACCCACATTTCCAAAGCTTTCTGCCTCATCGCATCTGTTAGCTTAATAAATGCGCTGAAGGGCTCCCCAAAACAGCCCAGAAGCGCTGCCATCGCAGAAGTACACTTGTTTCCCGCGATGGTCGGATTTTATGTGCCAGCGCGACTGTCGCCTGTAATCTTCAGCAATGACATGACTAGCTACGTTATTCAATAGCGATGTCAGCGCGAAAGGCCATTTATGTGCCCGCGATGATCCAGATTGGGCGAATTTGTCCCAACAGTCGGCCTTCCAGATGACTCCAGACCTGGTTGTTGGCCTAGTTTATGTCGCCCTCCTTTCTCTGGCGTGGTTGTCCCGTCATCTGTGCTACCTTCCTTGGAGATAATCTCATCCTCCCACCTTTCATGGAGACTCCTTCTCCTATTTAAACTCTCACCGTTGCTATGTGCTGCTAGTTTGGAATTCTTAGTCTTTGGAGTGGTTGCTGATAGTGCTATTAGTACTTGTGAGCTTGTTAGATAGCTGGTGTGAGTGTGACAAGTGTGGGATTGCTGATAGCTTGAGGAAGGTTGTGAAGCGCCTTTGATCTTGTGTAAAATTTGTGAGTGAGAGAGACTTGTGTATTGGGAGATCCATCTTCAAGAGTGAATGCTTGAGGAACATGCTAGCTGGATCCTTCTGAGAAGGCTTGTGATGTCAAGACTTTGGTTGTAAGCTTACTCTATTTCATAATTAATGCAATCAATGATGTTTTCCTATGTCCTCTATGTAATGTACTTGATAGCTCATGATTTGTTGACTTTATGAGTAAATAGATCATTTTTTGTTCCAGTTACGTGCTTTGTTGTATTTCATTTGCATTGTTTCAAGTTGATTACTCATTAGGAGAAGGAAGCGGAAGCTGGAGCAGCGCAACGGAACTCCATCGACCACCGGTTGAGGTAGGCCTCCAACTTGAACTATTTAAGGAAAGCTATTGTTGATTTGTTCTTGTTTGTGACTAGACCCACTCTAGGGCTAGAGGGGTTGCCTTTGTCCACAGAGGGAACACTTTCCCGAGTCGCCAAATTGGTGACTCCGCTAGGGACCTTTACCCTTTGTTCTTTTCTTATTTACTCTTGTCTTGAATTTTTTTTGTTTTGGTCTCTTTTGGAGTTTTGGGGATTAGTTACCTGTCTTCTGAGTTTCCTGGCCTGATCTGGGAAATGTCCTTATTTGATTAAGGATTGATTGTCTTTGGTTTGCGAGTTTTTGGTTCGCCCGTTACTCTTTTGAACATCATCGCGGCTTTTAATTTAACAGTCGCGCTGTCATCGTGTCACCTCTTTTGTAGTATCCTATTCATCGCGTAATTATGTTTAAAAGGAACGACGGTTCTGTTAATCGGACCATCGTGGAAAATTCGTGTACTTCCACACTGACATCACTTTTTTGCTGCATATTGTTCTTTATCAGCGCTTTATTGCTAGTGTATTTCCCACGTTGATTGCTGTAGAAATGAATTTTTCAATTCTGTCTCCTGAATCTGTTTAAAGTCTTTCTAGTCATTTGTTGTTCTCACTTGTTGGATAACTTGTTTTTCACTGTTTAGAGGTTGAGGCACTCTCTTGTGAGCTTTGTTAAATGAATCTTGTTTTTCTTGCTTTATGACCTAGTTTCATTGTTTCAAGTCTTTTGGATAAATTTCTCTTGGTTGCCTGTTTGCAAAGGTTCGTTCGCTGCTTGCTGTTGGTTTGATCGATCCTTCCCCTTTGTTTACTTTTGGTTGATTGTTTAGTGATTGTTATTGGACTAATCTCAGCATTGATTCGATTTCTCTTCACTACCTGGACAATAGATTACAATTGTTTGGATCAACCGTTTTTCCACATTTTTTTGTTTCTTATTGGTTTCTTTTAGATTAAAGGCATCAAAATAAAAAAGTATTGCATTTCATTTAGCATGCAAAAGTGAAAGTGAATTTTCATTTCAAGTTGCATATTGAAAAGCGAATGATTAAATCTCTCATTAGTAGTATTTGTGCACTTTAGTGATTGGTGTCTGTTTGCATTGAGTGACTGTTTTGTTGCCTTGGTTTTCTTGGTTTGGGAATGATCTCTCTACCCTCCCATAAGTAGGTGTTCATCGAAGAAAAGGATATTTCATTCATTCTAGCTGCATCCTAGGTTCTGTTATATACATACGGTAAGGCCTGAAAACTGAAACATAATCCAAGATCAACTTTAAAATGAACTGAATAAATCTAACAATGCATTGGAACATAATGCACACAATAGTGGTCTAGCATGGAATTGTGCTCCCACGTACCGTTAAGTATATGGGGAGACCCAACTAGGTTATCATCCTTTATCCATAGGAAGCCGTGTCTGCAGCCTTACAAGCCGTAACGCACCGAACACAGCATTTGGGAAGATTGACTGTCGTACAGTAAGTCCTTGGTTTTCATATGACTGCCAAGGTGTATATGTAGTTTTACGGATTTGTCTGGTAAACCTTTTGCCTAGTTCTCCAGAGTAGTGACTTTTGTTCCTTTTCGGACTCCCTAAAAGAAAAGGTCCATCTAAGCACTTGTCACTTCTGGCTCATTAAATATTTGAAGGTGACTAGATTCATCTTTTGTCCTTTTCTCGACTCTTTAAAAATGAAAAGGTCAAGTTTTGTTCCTGTGTCTTAAAATTTATTTGGCCATGATTCACATTTACCAGGTTAGATCTTGTTTGTGTTAGCTTGAGTAGGGTTCTTTCTCATTCTCGATGGCAACATTCCCTGAGTCTACCAGCCAAGGTTTTCCCCCAGATGGAAATCCTAGTCTGTTTCCTTCATTTGGAAATGTCGGTGCTCCGTATATCGCAACATTGTCGTTGCCTGGGATAACCATCGGCTTTCCCGTATGGTTGTTTTCAAGCTCGGTGGTCCCGAGCGTTATGACTCCTGTTCCACCGTCTCCTTTGTCCGAACCAAGACATGTTGATTCCAAGGGTGAGCCCACGCCTTCTTCCTCTGTTTCCTCCTCCTCCTCTCCTCCTTCGCCCAGCAAAAGTTTCACATTAAGTAACCAGGAGCCTAAGAAGAAGAAGAAGAATTCCGATAAATCCAAGGCCACCTGTGCAGTTACCGCTCCGAGTCCACCCCCGGATGAACCACCTTCTGCTACTCCGCGAAAGGTTAAGTTTCCTTGTAAATTATGCAAGGGTGACCATCTTCTTCGTGATTGTCCTGGAATTCCAAGGATCCTAGAAGTATGGTCTCACAATCCGGTTCGTCCCTCACCGTCCTATGAAGCTCAAGGCGACAC
Source organism: Pinus tabuliformis (assembly GCA_031772625.1). Taxonomy (NCBI): domain Eukaryota; kingdom Viridiplantae; phylum Streptophyta; class Pinopsida; order Pinales; family Pinaceae; genus Pinus; species Pinus tabuliformis. The sequence continues at coordinate 21,474,929 of CM062805.1, forward strand.
TATTCTAGCAACTGCCAACAGTAAGAAGGATGGGAATATTCGATTCCCCTGTAGGCTATGTGAAGGCATCCATCCCCTTCACCTTTTTCCGCTCATGGATAAAGCTTCCACCATTTTGGAAAGTCTTATGGCTTCTTCACCCCAACTTCCCGTTGGTTATTAGTGGCTCTCTTCAGACCCTCCCTCCTTTGACAAAGAGATTGACTTAGATTCTTCTCTTGTCCATCCTCCCCCTTCTGAGCCTAGTTGCGCTAACCCTGTTCCAGACCAACCATTGGTCGACAAGAGTGTCAACTTGGGTTCACCACCTGTTGATCACTCTGTTTCAGAAGAGCGCCATGCTCATGTTCTCCTCGTCTCATCAGATTCTCTAGCGTCCGAAAATGACTATCCTATCCCAGCCGATACCGAGAGTCCTTCTTCGGTTCCTAGGGGGCAGGGGGGCAATCATACGATTCCCCCACCAAGTATTTTGGTCGTCACCTTCAATTGGAGTCATTTGACTGCTTTCCACCTTCCATCCTATGTGCCTTTCGAGATTACAGTACACGCCTATGATAAGGCCGTATCTGGCACTGTCCTGGATGAGGGTGCTTCTGTCAGTCTTATGCTTTCCACTACTTGGCAAGCTTTGGGTTCCCCACAGCTTGTGCTGGTCACACAGAATCTTTTGGCATTCGACGGCGAACGCTGTCAAACTGTAGGGATCCTCCAAAATTTTCCTGTTACTTTGGGGGGCAAAACCGTCTATATCGACATCATGGTTGTCCAAGGTGCAAATTTCAGTCTTCTCCTTGGCCATGACTATATTTATGCCATGGGGGCCCTCGTTTCTTCCCTTTTCCATGTGGTTTGTTTTCCACATGAAGGAAGAATAGTGACTATAGATCAATTATTGTTCTTTAGTCCCCCGGTGCCTCCTGCGCAGCAGTCATCCCCTCTCGGTTCTTGCTCTCAAGCAGTACCTTCCTTGCCACAAGTCAATTATGTGGCTACCCATTCCGTCTCTGCCTCTGCTGATGACCATGCAGCTGGTCTAATACAAGATGTACTTGGGGCCTTGGAACCTGATCTGTCATTGGTGCATCCTGACCTGGGTTCCTCCCAGAATGTGTTTCTTCCATCTCGTGAAGACCTCTTGGGAGCCCCGTTCTTGGATGGCCCATGAACAAGGATTCCTGAGCATAGTTCCTGATCTTGTGCCAAGCTCGTTAAAAAATGAAACAAGGATTCCCGAGCATAGTTCCTGATCTTGTGCCAAGCTTGTTAAAAAATGAAACAAGGGTTACGAGCATTATTCATGATATTGTGTCAAGCTCGCTTAAAAATGAAACAAGAGTTATGAGGATGGTTCTGTTACCATGTCGGCCTCATTAAAAAATGAAACCATCTTCCTCTCCAAATCGAGTCTTTGATTAAGATCTCGTAAAATCCAAGTCGAGTCTTTCCAAAATCTCGCAAGTGAACCTTCATTCCATCCACTTCGTTGAATGCAATGAAGCTTGGGGGGCATGCACCTCGATTTGCGTCATTATGCTGGGGGCATGCGAACTTATAATAAGCATAGTTTTTTCGTTTCAAGCTTGTGAAAACATGAAACCGAATCCAAGCAGAGTTCTCCATAGTTCAAGCTTGTGAAAAAATGAACCCATACCTAATTTACACCTCGTGATTGTCGTTTATCCGCTAAATTCTGCTAGATGAGCCTTGGTTGTTTCATTCCATCGCCACCCTCTCTTTGGCCAATCATATGCTTTCACTTGGTTGTTTTTCCTTTCCTGAGGAACCGCAACAATGAGTGGTTTTATTAGCCAGCCTCTTGACCATTACATGTTTTGAGCAGTTCCACCATTGCTGAAACTAGTTGCTAACCTTTATACCACTCGTTCCTCTAGGACGAGTCTCCTTTAAGCTCTTTTCTGACTCGTAAAAGATGAAAAGATTGCCGCGTATTTTTCCCTTTTTGACTTGTTAAAGAGAATAAAAATGGATGTCTACTTTCAGTTCTTTTCCGACCCTTTAAAGAAGAAAATATGACCGAGTTCTTCCTCTTGACTCGTTAAAAGAAATGAGAGGTGGTCGCCTTTAAGCTCTTTTTCGACTATTTAAACACAAAAAGATCGTCGGGTTTTTGTCGTTTCAGGCTCGTTATTAGTTGTGAAACGACGTGCGTTCGACCGCTTTTCTACTTTTTTAGGTCAAAGTTACTACCTACAAAAAGTACTCCTCGATCGTAATGGTTGGGCGGTTCTTTCGAGTATCATTTTATCCTTTTTCGGGCTCGAGAAACACAACTCTACGAAAAAGGACCCCCCTGGAGTTTTCTTTTCCGTGTCTTTTTCAAACTCTCTAAACATGAAAAAGAATCCGAGTTTTACCTATGTCAGACTCGTTAAACCCTGAAGACATTGGACTCGTCACCATGACGAGACTCGAGCTTCTCCTTCCTAGGGCTCGTTAAACTATTACTAGGTTGGACTCAACAACGGGTTTATCATTGATTGTCTATGGCAGCTAGTCACTCTTGAACATCGACACTTTTGCTTCTTGTCGGGCTGGGACATCCATACACTGTCATTTGGCCTTCCACGAGTTTGAGTTATCATTCTAGCCTCATTCCATCCGATTCATGCTGTCTCCTTCGAGCCTCTGATCCCTTGGTGCCTGAATGCTGCCACCACCCTCCGGAGTCATGTCACCGACATTTTCAAGAGTATAATCCTTCTGCAGTTTACACCTTCGTCTTCTCCTCTGATTCTCTGTTTCGCCATCTGCCTCTTGTTCCTTATCTCGTGTCATTGATGGGGGAAACATTATGGCACTCATGCGACGGGTCGTCTCCTGTTGACATCAACTCATTATCCAGGAGATTGATCAAGAGATCCCCTTGGTACCTTAGAGCTTGCATGCCTTAATGGCAAGTTCTTCGCACCTGACGGTCAAATTTCATCATTGGTCATCGATTGGGTGATTCCACGAGTGTTCGACTTCAGCTCCTTCTTCACACTTCGTGGATTGTGCTAGATAGTACCTTGAGAGCCATTAGCATTATTGGTGGTTTCTCTCGCACTTGTTAACAGTTTTCATCATTGACTGGTAATCAAGCGATTTTCTATCATGCTCGACCTCAGCACATCTATTCACATGTTAGAATTTGTACTATGATCGAATGGGTTCAAGACCCCGAACTTAGATTACACATGTTCAGGCTGTGTGGATTGGTTTATGGTTACATGACTCATTGATGGATGGCTGCGACCATACCTGAGTCTTCATGGATGGCTGCGACCATGCCTTTATCATCATCATGGTCTCATTAGCTGGATGGTTGTGTCCATACCACAGACCTATTTCGTGTGTCTTTTGGATGGCTGTGCCCATGCCTAGACTACATATACTTCATTATCAGAGATATTAGTTGTACTTGTGTGCAGGTTCTTCCAGATGGTGTTCCAGTTCAGTCAGTTTCGTAAAGAATTTCACCCCTCCCTCTCTCTCGGGATTCATACTTTAGGGGGCATATGTTACACAGTAATTTTTCACTGTCTTCACTCCAGTCTTCCTATTGTGTCATGTGTCCAAGTCATGCATGCTCATGTTAGAAAAATGCTCTCTGATGTTGCCAAATGACCCACTTTTCCAAAGGTTTCTACCTCATCGCGTTTGTTGGCTTAATCAACGCGCTGAAGGGCTCCCCAAAATAGCCCAGAAGCGCTGCCATCGCGGAAGTACACCTGTTTCCCGCGATGGTCGAATTTTATGTGCCAGTGTGACTGTCGCCTGTAATCTTCAACGATGACATGACTAGCTACGTTATTCAATAGCAATGTCAGCATGGAAGGCCATTTATGTGCCCGCGATGATCCAGATTGGGCGAATTTGTTCGAACAGTCGGCCTTCCAGATGACTCCAGACCTGGTTGTTGGTCTAGTTTATGTCACCCTCCTTTCTTTGGCGTGCCTGTCCCGTCATTTGTGCTACCTTCCTTGGAGATAATCTCATCCTCCCACCTTTCATGGATACTCCTTCTCCTATTTAAACTCTCACCATTGCTATGTGCTGCTAGTTTGGAATTCTTAGTCTTTGGAGTGGTTGCTGATAGTGCTGTTAGTACTTTTGAGCTTGTTAGATAGCTGGTGTGAGTGTGACAAGTGTGGGATTGTTGATAGCTTGAGGAAGGTTGTGAAGCGCCTTTGATCTTGTGTAAAACTTGTGAGTGAGAGAGACTTGTGTGTTGGGAGATCCATCTTCAAGAGTGAATGCTTGAGGAACATGCTGGCTGGACCCTTCTAAGAAGGCTTGTGATGTCTAGACTTTGGTTGTAAGCTTACTCTATTTCATAATTAATGCAATCAATGATGTTTTCCTATGTCCTGTATGTAATGTACTTGATAGCTCATGACTTCTTGACTTTATGAGTAAATAGATCATTTGTTGTTCCGGTTACGTGCTTATTGTATTTCCTTTGCATTTTTTCAGTTTGATTACTCATTAGGAGAAGGAAGGGGAAGCTGGAGTAGCACAACGAAACCTCATCGACCACTGGTTGAGGTAGGCCTCCAACTTGAACTATTTAAGGAAAGCTATTGTTGATTTTTCCTTTTTTGTGACTAGACCCACTCTAGGGCTAGAGGGGTAGCCTCTGTCCGTAGAGGGAACACTTTCCTGCATCACAGGTTGGATACTCAGAATAACAGGGAGATTATCACTAACAACGGGTACCTTAGGAGCAATAGAAGAGGGAGACCCTTGGTCACTTGGAACGGGAGACGAGATCGGTGATTCTGCCATGGTGATTCAATTCAAAAATCCTAGGAAAACTAACGAGAAAGAACCCTACACAAGCTAAAACGTAAACAAGATCTAACAGGGTAAATGTGAACGTGGCCAAATAAATTTTAAGACACAAGAATAGAACTTGACCTTTTCATCTTTAAAGAGTCGAGAAAAGGATGAAAAGATGACTCTAGTTGCCTTCGAATATTTAATGAGCCTGAAGTGACAATTGCTTAGATGGACCTTTTCTTTTAGGGAATGCGAAAAGGAACGAAAGTGACTACTCTAGAGAAACTAGGAAAAAGGTTTACCAAACAACTCGTAAAACTGCATATACACCTTGGCAGTCATATGAAAACCAAGGACTTTCCATATGGCAGTCAATCTTCCCGAATGTTGTGTTCAGTGCGTTACGGTTTGCAAGGCGGCAGACACGGCTTCCTAAGGATAAAGGATGATAACCTAGTGGGGTCTCCCAACATATACTCGATGGAACATGGGAGCACAATTCTGTACTAGACTACTATTGAGTCATAGAAGTAGGAATCACCCAACCTTGAGTGCAAACAATAGTGACTAGGTTTAACGACGCCGGAGCACGTCTCTAGCCTAGACCTCTAAATAGTGTGTGTTATGTTCCAATGCGTTGTTAGGTTTATTCAGTTCATTTTAGAGTTGATCTTGAATTATGTTTCAGTTTTCAGGCCTTACCGTATGTATACAACAAATCCTAGAATGCAGCTAGAATGAGCGAAATATCCTTCTTCTTCAATGAACACCTACCTATGGGAGGATAGAATGATCATTCCCAAACCAAGAAAAGCGAGATAAACAAAGGTAGTCACTCAATGCATACAGACATCAGTTCCTAAAGTGCACGGATACTACTAATGAGAGATTTAATCATTCACTTTCCAATATGCAAACTTGAAATGCAAATTCACTTTCACTTTTGTGTACTAAATAAATGCAATCTTTTTTATTTTGATGTCTTTAAATCTAGAAGAAACAAATAAGCAAACAAACAAGTGTGGAAAAAACCCGATTGACCCAAACAATCGTGATCTGTGTTCAGTAGTGAAAAGAAATCGAATCAATACCAAAGATTGGTTCAATAACAGTCACTAAACAATCAACCAAAAACGAGCAATGGGGAAGGCTCAATCAAACCAACAAGAAAGTTGTGAACGAACCTTGAGCAAACCAGCAACCAAGCCAATTGATTCAAGAAACTTGAAATAATGAACTAGGTCACACAGGCACACAGGCAAAAATGCAAGATTCATTCAACAAAGCTAAAGAAAGAGTGCCTTAACCATAAATAGTCAAAAACAAACTACTGAGCAAGCGAAAAAAGCAAGGTACCAGCAGGACTGATGGACTCAGGAGGCAGAATTGAAAAAAATCAATTCTACAGCAATCATCACGGGACGTGCACAAGAAACTAGCGCTGATAAAGAACTAACTACAGCAACAGAGCGATGTCGTCGTGGAAGTACATGACTTTTCCACGATGGATGGATTTACAGAGTCGTCGCGACTGTGAGACGTAATTAAGCGATGCACACGATCTTACAAAAGGGTGATCACGATGACAACGTGACTATTAAATTTGTATCTGCGATGATGTTCAAAACAATGACAGGTGAACAAAAACTCCCAAACCAAACCAGTCAATCCTTCAATCAAATAGAAGTATTTCCCAGATCAACCCAGGAAACTCAAAAGACTGATAGTTAATCCCCAAACTTCAAGAGAGACCAAATCAAAATCAAAACAAGAGAAAACAAGAGAAGAACATAGGACAGACTCCCCAGCGGAGTCGCCAATTTGTGATGCAGGAAAGTGTTCCCTCTGCAGACAGAGGCAACCCCTCTATCCCTAGAGTGAGGCTAGTCACAAACAAAAACAGATCATCAATAGCTTTCCTTAAACAGTCATAGTTGGAGGCCTACCTCAACTGGTGGTCTATGGAGTTCCATTGCGCTGCTCTAGCTTCCGCTTCCTTCTCCTAAATGAGTGATCAACCTGAAACAATGCAAAGGAAATACAACAAAGCACATAACCGGAAAACAACAATGATCTATTTACTCACAAAGTCAAGAAGTCATGAGCTATCAAGTAAATTACATACAAGACATAGGAAAACATCATTGATGTATTAATAATAAAATGAGAGCAAGCTTACAACCAAAGTCTTGACGTCGCAAGCCTTCTCAGAGGAATCTAGCCAGCATGTTCTCAAGCATTCACTCTTTAAAGATGGATTTCCCAACACACAAAGGGCACTTCACAACCTTCCACAAGCAATCAACAATCCCACACTTGTCACACTCACACTAGCTATCTAGCAAACTCACAAATACTAACATCACTGCTCAATCCAATAGTTTACCAGCTAGCCAACTATCCAACTAGCAGAGCATAGCAATGGTGAGAGTTTAAGTAGGAGAGGGAGTCTCCATGAAAGGTGGAAGAGAGAGCTTATCCCCAAGGAAGGTAGCACAATTGATGGAACTGCCATGCCAGGGAAGGAAGGGTGACACAACCTATGCCAACAACCAGGTCTGGAGACATCCAGAAGACCAACTGTTGGAATGAATTCACCCAATCTAGATCATCGCGAGTGTATAATAGATCCTTAGTGCTGACATCGCTAGTGAGCAATGGAGCCAGTCAGATCATCGCTAAAGATAATAACTCTCCTAGCACTGGAGCATGAAATCGGTCCGTCGTGGGAATCAGATCTACTTCTGCACTGTAAGCGTGGCCAGACTCTTTACAAGTGCTGTTCATCACGTATATTAAGCCCAAAGTCGCGATGAGGCAAAAAACTTTAGGAAAAGTGGGTTACTTGGCAGCACAAGAGAGCATTTGTTCAATATGAGCATGTTTGACTTTGACACATGACACAGTAGAAGGACTAGAGAGAAGGCAATGGCAAATTATTATGTAACAATGACACTGAGCATGTCATTTATTATCTCAGCCGCAATTTACTAGATACACAAACTCGATATGCCTATGTCGAGAAGTTGGCTTTGGCCGCTGTTCGTGCCATCCAACGTTTCCACCACTATATTTTATTGCGTACCACGGAGGTGATTTCTGATTGCAACCCGATGACGTACATCCTATCACATCAGTTACTGGGTGCAAATACTCAAAGTGGATTGTCATCCTCCAAGATTTCGACTTGGACTTCACCACTTCCAAGTCTAAGAAGTCCCTCGTCTTTGCTGAGTTGCTTTGCTCTCTGCCATCTATTACCGTACCCTCCCGGTTAGAGGACCATATTCGAAATGAAATTTTGTTCTTGATCAACACCCTCGATAATTGGAACGGGAATATTATTGTCTATCTCTAGATGTCCTCTTTTCATCCCAACTTGTCCAAGGATGCTCGGTGACAAATTCACCATCATTCTCAACCTTATCGCATTATTGGGGACACCTTGTACCGTCTCAGTGCCGACTCTGTCCTCTGCCGATGCTTAACATTCAAGGAAGTCGAACAAGTTCTAAATGACTACCATTTTGGTGCCTGTGATGGTCATATGTCTGGGTATGCTACTACTCAGAAGATCCTCCGTGCTGGTTATTTTTGGCCCTCTATGTTCAAGGATTGCATTCTTGCTGTCTGCTCTTGTCATGAGTGCCAAATCTAGCAACGGAAGATGCGTGCGCCCCCCTCTCCATTGCACCCTGTCGTTACCTTCGGCCCTTTTGCCAAATGAGGCATTGTTATATGACCTGTAACCCTCACTCGGCTGGGGGGCATGGGTATATCATCGTTGCCATTGATTATTTCAAAAAATGGGCTGAGGCGATGCCTACACTGTCTGAAGACGGTCACACAGCGGCACAATTTTTATTCAATCATGTCATCTCACAGTTCGGAGTCCCTCAGGCTATCATTACTAATCACGGCAAACATTTCTGTAATCATATGATGACTGAGTTAACGACCCATCTAGGCTTGTTGCATGATAGCTCGACATCGTACTATCCCTAGGCCAATGGCCAAGTGAAAGCCGTCAACGAAGTTCTATTTACGATGCTTCAATGCACCATCGGCATGCACAAGTCCAACTCGCACTTGATGTTGTTCTCTGCCTTATGGGCCTACCGAACTTCAGTAAAATATGCCACCAAGTTCACTCTGTTCCAATTGGTTTACGGTCAGGAGGCCACCCTTCTCATTGAATGTGAGATCCCTTCTCTGAAATTAGTTGTCGAATTACTCCCCAAAACTACTCCTGTAGAAGAACGTCTTCTCTACCTAGAGCGGCTGTATGAGACTCGTCGACTAGCCTCTCTAGCCATTGAAGCACAGAAGAAGAGAGTGAAAACTCACTTCGATCATACTGTCCATCCCCGTTCTTTCGTTGAAGGAGATTTAGTCCTGCTTTATGATCAAGCAAATGATAAGCTAGGGGCAGGCAAATTCGAGCCTATGTGGCATGGGCCGTATATTGTAAAACGAGTTTTGCAAAAAGGGGCCTATGAGCTGATTGATTATGAAGGGAAACCTCTAGATAAGCCTTGAAATGGGCTTTATCTGAAAAAATATTATGCATGAACCCCATGCATTTTTGATTTGTACATATGTGTGTTTTCAGCAGATGTGTTGTGTGCATGTTTTCATGTCTGGCTTGGTGTGTAGGTGTAATTGCTGCTTATTGTGTTTTTTTGCTTCGTGTGCAAATGTCTGATACATCCTACGTTGGTTTCACCGATGGTGCCTGCCACAGTACTCAGAATCTTTCTTCTACAGCATGGGTGATCTATGATCCTCACAGTGAGTTAGTAGACCTTCAAGGTTTTTGTCTAGGTTGCACCACAAACAATGTCACTGAATATAGTACTATTATTGAGTTACTAACTGAGGCTATCAACCTCGGTATTCGTACATTGGTTGTGAAACTAGATTCTCAGCTTGTTGTCCACTAGCTTAATGGGTGTTATTTCGTCAGAGATCATCGGATTTTAAGGTTGTATTTACGTGTTAAATTGTTAGAAAGATATTTTGATCTTATCACATATCAATACATTCCAAGAAGATTAAACACGTTAACTGATGCATTAGCAAATCATGTATTAGACAGACATTTGTGCAACATGTAATCAAAACAGCATATAGAAGCATCCAAAACACAATAATGAACCATAGCAATATGTATTTATATATATCTCATGTGGCGCACCGAGACGCTCAAAAAATAAGTGTATATGTCCAAATAGACTCTGTGTTCTTTGTACATCTGAGACACATGTCTCTCAAAAAATCAGCAGGAAATAAAACCTAGGCGTCTACTTTGGTGGGTTATGCTCCCTGTAGCACACCACTGCTCGTGAGACTCACCTCAAAAGTCGGTGTACCCTAGTTATTACCCCTACTGTATGTATCTGGTACTCCATGGGGACCTCCTCGATCCCTCTGTAATCAGGAATCCCCTCCGTCAAGCCCTCAAGATTTTGGGCCACCATCTCCACTGAACTGCCAACCAGGGGAGCCAAGGCCAGCTCTCTGATGCCCTGTGGATCCCTCCATGCCTCTGGAGCTAGCCCCACAGGCCTCTCTGGTCCCATGTCTGCAAGTACCATAGAATATTAAGACATATGCATAAAAATAAAAATAAAATTTAAATATCGTAAAAGACAAAATAAAAAATAATGTGATCAAGTGTTTTACCGCCATCATCCCACTGATTACCAATAGGCAGCTGCATGGCGGGATCAAGATAGACCCATAGCCAAACTGCTTCACCTCCCCGCGATGACAGTTGGTCAGTTGTCCTTTCATGTTGGCCGTCACTGCTTCTGCCCAGTTGAACATGGTCAAATTGAGGCAGTCAAGAGCCAACCGAAGTTGGGTCTTTGTTGCTTCGTGTTGGGCTTGGGAGCCTGCTGCCCTCATCACCATAAATAGAACTACACGAAGAATCAAGTCTTCCACTGTGGGAATTTCCACCTTCCCGCTTTTTGATTTTCGTGCCTGTGGGAACACTCGTGCTATTAGCATATCTAATGATTCACCCACGACCCATTGGCCCTCTAGAATCAGCCTCTCGCTGCGACGAGATAATCCAGTCAGGAAATATATGTCTGTGGCATCGACCTCAATGTCTCTGCCATGGATAATGAATTTTCCGTCTATTGGGTTCCAAGCATGAATTAGCAATTCTAGCAAATCTGGTTGAGCCCGAAGGTGCGGAGTGAGGAAAAACTTCAGTAACTCGTAAGCTCGTAGAGAATTTCGGCACCCAGCATCATTGAATGCTTCCTCATCGTTGATATCGTGAGTTCGTTCCTGCCAAAAGAATGCCATGTTGCCCTGCATGTCAAGGAAAATGGATTAGAGCTCCTTTTATAAATTTAAATTCATAAATTACACGAAAATTCAATTTGACATCGCCATCGCGACTATTTTTAAAACAGCAGCAACGATGCGGAGTCAAAAGTTCATTTTTTTCGCGATCGTCGTGAGAGTACATCAGTTTCTCACAACGATCTTGGAGGTGCTACGTGTTATCACACTCGGTCATCATGGACCCGAGTGGTTTTTCCGCGACGACCGAGAGGCGGATTCAGATTTGAAAAATCCACTGACTACCACCTACCTAGCACTAAATTACATGAAAAAATGACTAAAATGCAGCGCATGGAGAAATGTACTTACTTGGCGAAGGTTTCAGGACAAACCATGGATGGATGAGGCTGGAATCAGCTTGAGAAGTTTTCTCAGGTTGGTGCTCCAAACACTCAAAGGTAAAATGAACAGTGTAAATGGTAAAAACAAATGAATTACCCCCCCCCCCCCCTTTATAGTAATTTTTTGAAAAATTAAAAAATTATACTTTAAAATGTGGGTTTTTTCCTTTTTAAGGCATGGTTAATAAGGGTTTTTGGCTTTTTAACTATATTTCCACATATATTAATCATTTATGTCGAATGGGTTTTACGTTTGACATGTTTTTGTGTAGAGCTACAGGTGGCGAGGTTATGACATACTTGATCCATAAAGTCTTCTTTAACGCTCTTTTCTGACTTAAAAGACAAAAAGATAGCCGAATTATTCCTTTTGACTCGTTAAATGAAATAAGAGGCGGTTTACTTTAAGCTCTTTTCTGACCATATAAACACGAAAAGATTGCCAAGCTTTTGTCGTTTCGGGTTCGTTATTGGTTACAAAACAACGTGGTTTTGATCGCTTTTCTACTTTTTCGGATCGACGTCACTAATCACGAAAAGTACTCCTTGACCTCACAGTCAAGCGGTTCTCTTGGGTATTGTTTTATACTTTTTCGGGCTCGAGAGACACAAATCTACGGAAAAGGACCCAGGTGGAGTTTTCTTTTTCGTTTCTTTTTCAAACTCTCTAAACATGAAAAAGACTCTGAGTTTTGCCTATGCCGGACTCGTTAAACCCTGATGACATTGGACTCATCATCATGACGAGACTCGAGCTTCTCCTCCCTAGGGCTCGTTAAACTATTACTGGGTTGGATTCAGCTGAAGGTCAAACATATATTACAAGCATATCTTATCCCCTTCAAGCTTGTTCTCAAAAATAATTGGGGTACTCGCCAGCAATGGTTCGGGAAAATTTGGAAGTTATCATTGGTTACCTGCGGCAGCTAATCACTCTTGAACATCGACACTTTTGCTTCTTGTCGAGTTGGGATATCCATACGTCGTCATTTGGCCTTCCGAGGTTTTGTGTTGCCATTTAGCCTTATTCCATCTGATCTATGCCATCTCCATCAAGCCTCCGATCCCTTGGTACCTGAATGATGCCACCCTCCGGAGTCGTGTTGCCAACATGTTCAAGCGTATAATCCTTCTGCAGTTCACATCCTTACCTCCTCTTCTAATACTCTATTTTTCCATCTACCACTTGTTCCTTATCTTGTGTCATTGATGGGGGAACATTATGGCCCTCCTGCGATGGATCGTCTCTTGTCGACATCAAATCATTATCCAGGAGACTGATCTAGAGATCCCCTTCGGTACCTTAGAGCTTGCATGCCTCAATGACAAGTTCTTCGCACCTGACAATCGACTTTCATCACTGGTCGTCAATTTGGTGATTCCGCTAGTGTTCAACTTCAGCACATTCTTCACACTTCGTGGATCGTACTGGACAGTACCTTGAGAGCCATTGGCATTATTGGTGGTTTCTCTCACGCTTGTTAATGGTTTTCCTCATTGACCAGTAATCAAGTGACTTTCTATCATGCTTGACATCAGCACCTCTATTCGCATGCTAGAATTTGTACTATGATTGGTTTGGTTTCAAGACCTCGAACTAAGATTACACATGTTCGAACTGCGTAGGTTGGTTCATGATTACATGACTCATTGATGGATGGCTGTGCCCATACTTGAGTCTTCATGGATGGCTGTGACCATACCTTTATCATTATCATGGTCTTACTAGCTGGATGGCTGCGTCCATACCACAGACCTAGTCCGTATGTCGTTTGGATGGCTGCACCCATGCCTAGACTACATGTATTTCACTATCAGAGATCTCAGTGGCACTTGCGTCTGTAGGTTCTTCCAGAAGGTGTTCCAGCTCAAACGGTTTCTTAAAGCATTTCACCCCTCCCACTCTCTCGGGCTTCATACTTTAGGGGGCATCTGTTACACAGTAATTTGTCACTGCCTTCACCCCAGTCCTTCTACTGTGTCATGTTTCTAGTAAAAGATGCTCATACTAAACAAGTGCTCTCTTATGTTGCCAATTGACCCACTTTTCCTAAGTTTTCTGGCTCATTGTGACTATTAGCTAAATACATGCGATGAACAGCGGTCATAATCAGTGCAATCGCGATTCCATCGCGGGAGTACATTTGATTCCCGCAACGATAGGATTTCATGCTCCGACGCAAGTCTATTTGATATCTTTCACGACGTTTTAACTGATTACATTGCCTACTAGTGATATCAACGCTAAATCTTAGTTATAAACTCGCGACGATCTAGATTGGGTGAATTCGTTTCAACAGTCGGCCTTCTGAATGTATCTGGACCTAGTTGTTGGGTCAAATTGGGTCGCCATCCTCCCTCTGGCATGGTAGTTCTGCCTTTCGTGCTGCTTGTCTTGAGGATAAGCTCCCTTTCCCTCATTTCATGGAGACTCCTTCTATAAAATCACTCACCATTGCTATCATCTGCTAGTTCTTTTGGTTACATAGTGCTGCTGCTGTTTTTGAGTTTGATAGATAGGTGGTGTGAGTGTGACAAGTGTGGGATTGCTTTATAGTTTGAAAGAAGATGTGCAGTGTCCTTAATCTTGTGTAAAGCTTGTGAATGTGAGAGAGAGAGAGAGAGATATTGCTATTTGGGAGACCCATCTTTGAGAGCGGATGCTTGGAGGAACACACTGGTTGGACCCTCTGAGAAGGATTGCGACGTCAAGACTTGGTTGTAAGCTTACTCTTGTTTCATTATTAATACAATCAATGATGATTTCCTATGTCTTGTATGTAATTTACTTGATAGCTCATGACTTCTTGACTTTGTGAGTAAATAGATCATTGTTGTTTCCTGGTTATGTGCTTTGTCATTGTCTTGTGTTGTTTCAGGTCAATTACTCTCTCAGGAGAAGGAAACAGAAGCTGGAGCAGCGCAACGGAACTTCATCAACCACCGGTTTGAGGTAGGCCTCCAACGATGACTATTTAAGGGAATCAATTGTTGTTTTGTCCTTGCTATGACTAGACCCACTCTAGGGCTAGAGGGGTTGCCTCTGTCTGCAGAGGGAACACTTTCCTGCATCACACTACTCGGCACACTCAGAACCTCGCTTCCGCAGCTTGGGTGATCTACTATCCAACTAGTCAATTGATGGTGTCAAGGGGAGTATGCATTGGTCCCACATCAAATAATATGGCTGAGTATACTACCGTCATTAATTTATTATCCGAAGCTAATTCTTATGGAATCAATTCATTGGTAGTCTATATTGATTCACAACCGATAGTGTCACAATTGAATAACATTAATCAAGTAAGGGATCCATGTTTATATCGCCAATATTTAAGAGTGAGGGTGTTGCAAAGATCATTCACTTACATTACTTATTTGCACATTCCAAGATCTCATAGTTAGTTAGCAGATTCTATTGCTAATCAAGCTTTAGACTGGCACATCATTCATTCATTCACAATAAAATCAAGCATCAAAAAGTCAAAACTGTATATATATATATATATCATAAAACATCCCGAATGTACATAAGTATGTCCAAAATAATATACAAAAATTGGGACTCAAATGCCCATAATCATGTCCAATACATCTAATGCCCCGGCTTAGGATGAGCAGCTAAGTAGGTGACCACTGCTTTGGCCACACACCTAAGAGTCTGAACCTAGTCTCGTGGCATTCCAACCACACGATGTTGCATGTCTATAGGGAGATCCTCTACGGCCTCCATCAGTACTCGGTGAGTTAATCTCACCAAGTTCCATTGAACTGTGTATAGGATTTGCTCTGTATCGGTAGCCAGCTCTTTGGCACCTCGACTGCGACACCCAGCCTTAGGAAACCATCTGGTCGTACGGGCCTAATATCTGGAATATGATCATTACATTAGTCATTTGAATCCCATCAAAAATATTTTTCAAGTTCATTTTCATATTTAAAGAATCATAAAAATCATAAAATCAAAAACATTTGTTACCTATATCGCCCCATGCCGCGGCTGGTGGTAATTCTAGATCAAGATCTCCCCGGAAGTCCAAGCCGACATAGGGGTAATCATCCACTACAATGATCTACTGCTCCCACAAGGAGAAGAAATCATCGTCAAAAGTTGTCCGCGGTACGGTCCCACCTCCGAGTCGTTTCATCAGATCAGCCCTTCTGCCCATCTGTGGATCTTGCAGGCTACTGATCGGAACTGGTACTCTAGGGCATAGCGTTGGGACCCTCTCCAAAAAGAAGGAGCACAGAATGGTCCCATACCTAAAGTTTTTGGTCTGGCCCTTTTTTATAGATGATAGTTGGCTCTTCAAGTTGGTGAGAAGAGGAGTACACCAATCAAATACTATGGTGAGACAGTCTACCGCCAAGCTCATGGCAAGCCGTGAAGCCTGCTATAAGGAAGCTGATCCATTCACTCTAGATATAGCGAACAGGATGATCCTCAATGACAAACTCTCTACGTGCTTGATTGGAATTTGGCTTCCAATCTTTTCTGGATGGCCCAGGAAATATATATGCACATAGTCCTTGATAGAAAGGCTACCTCGTGATCGGCCCGTGGAATGTACTTCCTCTCCCCTCCGAGAAAGGCCTGTGATAAAATAGATATCCTCAATCTCTATCCTTAGTGGCATTTGATCAATCATGAATGAGTCGTCCTCGATGCTCCAGTAGTGAATGAGCATTTCGAGCAAGCGAGTATTTTCCTTCATATTTGGCATTTTGAATTTTTTAGCAAACTGCATCCTCTTAAAGCATCCAAGGCCTGTTGATCGTTCATAACCTCATCATCAATGGTGGCATGCTCCCTTTCCCTCCAGGTGACTATCATCCTGAGGAAAAAACAAGTTTGGACCATTAGTTTTTTGTTTTGAAGTTTAAACGGCGTATACGCGGGTCTGTTTCATACACAGTCACATCTAGGGCTTGCATATACGCAGGTTGCATATAGCCAACCCGCGTAGACATTGTGACAAAATTTTTGACATAAATTCAACGATGAAACTTTAAGTAAAATTCTTAAAACCAATCACAAATTGATGCAAGACAAGTTTGGGGGTTACCTGGTGATTTTGGGAAGATTTGAACGGTTGGATTCAGAAAAAGGCAAAGCTTCTTCTTTTTCTCCACTCCTTGTGCTCTCAACTCAAACGGTAACAATGGTGAGTCAAAAAACTATTTTATAAGCTTTGAAAATGTCAAATTTTTTCAAAACTTGATTTTGTTTTATCTCATGTAACTTTTAACTTGGGAGCTTGGAATGTCGAGAATAGTTTGTTTTCCTAGACATTTTGGATGCTTTTTCGATAGTTTCAAGTCAGTTCCATGACTACTGACCCGTCATGGCAGGTATCGTTTTCTCACTAGCATATAGGTCAGGGAAGCCATTTTTTTCTGTTGCATTATGCATACTAGCCTCCATTTTTCGATACACTTTCCATAAGGTCGATCCCATCGTGTTATGGTTCGTAAACCATCTTCACTCGCCGTTTTTTTAAATCATGGCACGATGGTAGAGCCATCCTTTTCGTGGGCATCATATTTAGCACCTCACTAACATCTGTTGCCCATGCTGCTTCGATTTGAGTAGGCTCGGTAGTCCTCTGTAGTCCTGCCATGACTTATGCGATGAAGACTCATTCCTCTTTGCCTCTTCATTTCGTTCTAGCCTTATACCCTAAAGGCTCCTTCATGTTGAGTTGTACTACTGCATTGCATTTTGACCATTTGCGCCTTTTGGCCTTGAGCCGGCTTCACTTGGACTTGTGTTTAAGCCACTTTTTGACCATGTCATCTACAAAATCAAACTTGCAATCCCTTAGCTTCTGCAACTCGACACCCTATGACCCATAGAAGGAACACACCTTTGAGTGTCTTTGACCAGTTTTCACCTCCCTGCATTGAGCATAAGATTGTTCCAATCCCAGGAACTAGATCATCTGCTTCAACAACACTCGTTCTTTCCACTGTATTATAGCATTATTTTATTCTTTTTCCAGCTTAAAGAAAAAGACCAAAAAATTATATATTCCAAAAAGAGTGGGAACAAGACAATATTTCTATTTATTGTTGGCAGCTAGAGTCAGTCGTGTCGCCCTTGAACAAAGCACTAAAAACAAAGTCTCCTCCATTTGGGTAGGATTTAGTTTGACTTAGGTATGCCTTAACCTTGTTATTGAGTCAGTTCTCCTCCGATTGGTTATCTCTTCCAATCATATGGAGAGTTCGTTCATGCCTCCTATGTGACGAACTTATACAGAGTCATCATATGCTGCAACATAGTCATCATTGAGTCGTGCTTTTGTTCAAGGGAATTTAGCCTGAGTCGGCCTCTCTGCAGTGTCTCTTGACTCATTTTTCAATCAGCCATCCCTGATTGTTAGTGTCTTGTCTATCATCACATCAGTTATATTGGTCCTTTACTCGTGTCAGTTTGAGAAGGTCTCCATTGACTTCTCACTAGTGGGTCTTGTCCTTATCGACAACGACACCTTGCTCTGAGGATAGGCCTAGAGGTGCACCCTGGCCCTATTTTCATTATTGATAGGTCACCTTGTGCTCAGCATCGATTAGTATCATGGGTCTTTGACTGAGTGGTTTCCCTTGTGTTCGACATCAACTTACATTATCACACATTTGACCCTATTGGTGGATACCTCGCCTCTCTGTCAGCTTTCATTATTGGTTGGTTCAGAGGGTTTCTGTCATGCGCTAGCCGCATCTTGTGTATGCTAGAAACGTACTTCGGTCGGGTTACTACATCTTTTTCATCCGATTCCTTCCACATTATTGGCCTGCAGGTTACACTCGCCCTAGATTGATGAAGGATGCCTTAATGCCTTCCTTATAGCGGATCTTTCCCCATCGACTACAACTCATTTCTCTGGGGCAAAGGTTTAGAGTCCATTTGGCAGTACCTTGGGGTTTGCAGTCATTAGTTGTAGATCCTTCGCTATCAACAGTGGGAAACCATCATTGTCTCCTAATCGATATATTCTTCCAAGTCTTCGACTTCAGATCATTTATTCACACTTGTTAGATTGTACTAGGGTGCCTTAACTCTCATTATCATCATCGATGAGTAGTATCGCATTTGTTAACAGTATACATCAATGACCGGTAATCAAACAATTTCTCACATAGTCAACTTCAGCTCATTCATTCCCATTGTGTAAAAATGTACCATGGTGGTCGGTGAAGACCTTGGGTTGCATCAGCATTCATTGGTTCACTTGACAGTTTCTCCTGTTGCTGCTAGTTGATACCATTCAACCTTATATGTTGCAGTCATTCATGGCAACATTCTATATGCTGGCACTCGAGTTTGCAGTGTAGTACCATCTTACTCCATTATGTTCATTTGGTACTATTGGGATCAGTCTTTGATATCAGTGACTAGCTTCATCCTTTAGCATCATTGACATTCTTATATGTGATATTCAGACATGTACTTGTTCGATCATGATCAGATGATCCATTATGTATTTCTAGTCTTCTATACTTGTATACTTAATGGATCCGCTTGTACTTGATATGCGGACATGCTTTACTTTCTCTGAGCATGGTAATGCCCACCTCAGACAGTGTTTCTTTCTGATCTCCTTTTGTGGCTTGGTAGGTTGAAATCTGGTGAAGTCCTTCTCAGTTTTTGACATGTTTCCTTTCCATGTACTTAATACATTTCGGCCATCATGTACCCCTTCTGACCTCATATATTAGGGGGCATCTGTTATAGCTCGAAATCTCACCCTTGATATTTGTGATGCTGCAATTATGGCCTAGGGCAACCCCTCCTTCCAAACCTAGTCCAAATACCTAAAAAACAGTGTTTTACTCCCTGTACACGACATTGCCCTGAGCTAAATGCATGTGTACGTGGGTCAGTGTATACCCAACCCGCGTATCTGTCTTAAAACACTTAAAAAAATTAAATCTCCTGAATTTCGGGCGGAGATCACAGGTTTTACCTATTGATTACCTATTAGTGCCCGAGGCCCAACTGTTCCCAACAAATTCCCAACTAAAAAACTACTTTGGAAGAAGTATAAAAAGGCTTCAATGGGAAGGCCTAAGGGAGGAGAGAATAGAGAGAAAATTACTCTGCTGAGATTATCCCTGATCAGGTCTGAAGATCCTTGTGCTTCCAGCACTTCCCCCATTACAGGAAACCCTTGTTTCCTTGAGTTATGATGTCATTTCACTAGTTGAGATATCTTTGTGTGAGTCATGGAAGGAGCCTTTTGAAGACTTGGGATTGGACGGATCCGTAGAACGGTTCCACTTGGAGCCAACAAGAGGAAGATTCAGGTGATATCATTCCTTTCTTTGTTTTAGTTATCTGCAATAAAGAAACATTTGTCTTGTTCCCAAAATCAATCTTCTTCATGCATATGATGTTATTGTTATGGTTTACATATGAATAATTGTTTCAATTGTATAACTAACCACCTTTCAATATGTTATGAAGTTGAATTCTATAGGATAATTGGTCCATATATTGCTATGCTTCTTTGAATTAGTTGTTTTGCAAGTTCAAGGATTGAGAGGAACTCCAAGAGGGTTTGGACCCTGGTTGGATCTACCCGAACGAAGGACCCCCAGGTGCACCTCTCTTCGCGTAGTTTTCTTATTTAAGTATCATGGCTATGTGGAATGCTTGTTTTTTACTGTAGATAACCCCCGCTCTGCTAGGGTGTTGACCCAAAACCCTAGGGGACTTTGTCCCTCAACAGAATTGGCGACTCCACTAGGGACAACAGTATTGTTGTTCCTAGTTTGGGTTATTTTAAGCCAATCAGGGCTCAACCATAGTTGTTCTTGCTGTAACTGGTTTGTCTGTTCCTGTAGGAACTTAGACTTTAAGTCTAAGCAGTTTCTTCAGACCTCTTTTCTTCTTTTTCTTGTGAACTATTATATACACAGTTTTTTTAGGTTATAGTAGCGTATGTATGCAAGTTTCCCCATATGAACCCCCGTATATGCAGGTTTCTTTGGGTTGAATCGCATATACATGCAGCTGTGTATTTGTGGGCAAGAATAAGGTTAAAGAGATGGAATATATGGTGCAGGAAAATTTTGGCTTAGTGAAGAAGTCACGGGGATAAGACATCAACTCCATTGATGACCAAGGAGTGTGTTTTTCCATGCACATCTTGGTAGGAAATATAATGAGGAAGTGCAGGGCCAATGAGGTGCCTACAAGAGTAGTATCTTTGGCTATGCAGTGCAGTGCAAGAGTCCATTTTAACTGGGTTTCCTATTTGTGTGAAGAATTTCTGGTAGACTGCAGGGAAGCACAAGAGCAATTGAAGTCCTTCCACTACGCTTACTTTTTAATACTTATCACGTTGATCACTTGGAAAGAACCAAAAGACTTGTAGTTTCCATCTGTCGAGGTGGATGTTTGTGAGGCAGTGAGGTATGCCTCCCTCTGGTTTACTAAGGAGCCGACACACACAATAGAAAATAGGATTTTCTTTGTGGTGATGGCAATGGATCTACAGATGGTGGTGAATTATCATCCAAGGCTATCACCTAGTTTGTACAAGCAGTATTGTAACATTGCAGATTTCAAAGCAGACTTCCACAGAGCTTATGTGAAGGCGACGAAGGACCCAACTAAGACATGGCACCCATTTCCGTATTTAGTGACTAAAGACAATTTCTCGCCATATTACAACAGTGGCCAGAAGAATGGGTGACTCCACTAGATGGATCAGTTTGAACAGAGAAGGGTATCTCGCTGGATGCAGGTATAAATGGAAAGGATGCAAAGGTGGAAACAGAGGAAACTGAGCAGGAGCATGAGGAACCCCTCAGTGATGGAGGAGTATCAAAGGAGTGACCTTTCATTTTCATACGAAGAGGCACAGCTGTGACAGGAAAGAGGAAAAAGTAGAAGTCAATTAAGTCCAAGGGCATAGAAACGCTTGTCCTCACTGATGGGGATATCGACGAGATCATAGAGAAGGTCCAAGAGATCATGGTGGAGACCTGGGACAGAATTGATGATTGATATAGAATGAGCTTGACTGAAGTACAGAAAGGCATTGCGGAGCTGAAGGAATTTCTGCAAGTAGCGAAACAAACAGAACAAAGAGCTCGGTCACTGCAGGGAGAGAAAAGGATAGAAACACAATTTTGCATTAGAATTGTGTAGGTCTACTCGGGGCACTTCATTGGTACTCACTAGAAGACAAAGAGTGAGCTAAAGTATGGAAGAGTGTAAGCATAAATATTGTCACACTTCCCATTCAAATGCTACATGAATTCCATCAAAGTATAACCACTAAGCTAAAGGAGCAAGAGCAGTGAACCTCGACGATGATAATGATGCAATTCAGTGATAAGAGCAGTTGGAAAAGGCCATCCAAGAGAGTTGCAGTACAATCCCGGATGTGAAGATCGGTGAGGAGGAACCACCAGCAGAAAAGGTTGTGAAGCTCTCCCTCATGATCAAGGAATCAAAGACCACATTGGTGAAGCTCAAATTTTCTTATGAATTGTAGATATCAAAGCTGCAAATAAGGTTGTAGCTAGCCACACCAAAAATAGTATGGGAACAGAGGTAGAAAGATTTAAGGGCAGTGTTGAAAGGCATCTCTAACACAGTGGTAGACTGTGGGAAACTATTAGATGATAGGATGCAGATTGGACCTCACTGCAAGAGGATCCAAACATCCAGAAAATTGAGGAAGAATTATAGGTGAAGTAGATGTAGTGCAAGAAGATCATGACAGTTGTAAATACCTTACCAGTCTTGCAGAGACTCGCCAGTATTACTGAAGGAAAGAACCTCCAAAATAAAATAGATGAGCTTTGGAGGAAGGAGCAGATATTACAAGAAAGGACTTATCCATGGCAGGATGAGGCATTGAAAATCTCTCAAGAAGTGAATGACAAGCTCAAAAAAATGAAGAAAAGGGAGGCAGAGATACTGCAGAATGCTGTTGGCCCAACCACAGAGGCATTGCTGGAGGAAATATGCAAGCATGAGAAAAAAATGGCAGAAACAGTCCAATAGTATAATGTAGTATACAACAAAATTGTAGCGAAGATCAAGGGAACCAAAGCTAAGTGACTCGGGATGAGTAGCAGGTGAGTGTTGGGGGCCCGTTGGGTGCAACCCAACTTGGTCCAAGTTTTGGGTAAAATAGTCCACATTTTTAGGAGCGGAGTGCACGAAGCCGATGAAGTTATATTCATCGCGCGGTGTTTTAGGGCCTTTAGGGCAGGTCAAAGCCACTTATTTTGTAACAGGTTTTGAGTATTAATCATTGTTTTGTTGAATCCATGGTATGTGGACCATGGTTTTTGTCATGATGTAATGTATATAAGTAGATGTAATACTTTGTAATTGAATCATGTCATCATAAGTGAATTGAATCTCTGTATTCGCATTTCTAATCTGTATTTTTGGGAAGGCACCGCAGCTGAGTGAGCGGAGGCCTAGAAAAGTCTGCAACTAAGCGCGTAGACCTCCTGTATCTAGGTGCACAGGTTGAAGAAGTATATGTATTGAAGATTTGTATTAATAAAGAAGAAGTTTGGCAAAATAATGTGTATCTTTTGTGTTCATTCTGTGTTGTTGTTATTATCGTTATGCATGCTTTTTTGTGCGAAAGTATACATGTTATATTGTTTTCTGTTATTTGATGCGATAAGAGTAATTTGGTAATATTAATCATCAGTGCAAATTTGTTCATGTATGCTAAGTTGCAGGAATGTAGAAAACATAAGTAAATACACGGATGCAACAACGCGCATATCCCTCTCGTTGTGGAAACCTGGTTCTGCAGCCTCCCATAACCGCTTTGGGTGAGACAATGATCTGCTTGCAGGTCATTGCCAAAAGGGCCAGTGGTTGAGGGTTTTTTTCGTGCACAAAACACTCTAAACCTAGGTCAATCCCCCTTAAACCAAAAATTACCCATGTTGCATACTTTTGATGGACCCTGCTATAATAAAAATGAGAAATGCATGAAAAAACGTGATTGTTATCACATTTTTTCATGTAGCAAAGTCCATTGAAGATTGTAATATGGGTACTCCTTGGATGAGGAATTAAATTCTGCGTCCAGCGAGTTTTCTCGGTGGAAATTTGAGCAAAACCGTATGAAGATAAGTTGAAAATATGACTTGAAAAAAATATTTTTTATTTTTTTATATTGTTTAATCGTTTTACCTTTTACTCCAAAAAGAGTGAATCATCCCCCATTGTTGACATCATCATCTTGAATCCTATCTGTTCTTATAAGTTTATTTTTTCTATACATCTTTTTAGGCCCATTTTAGACCTCAAAATTTCTCTAATGATGGGCCATTAATGAAAATCCACACTCAACTGTGAGGAAACCTTCCACTAATGTGTGCATGCTCCAAAATACTATACTGTTTTTTAGATCTACATCCTAGACAATGTGTTGACGTTGATGGGAAGAGATTCATCGAAGGATGGCCTTAAGGTATCCCCCATCATCAACACAAAACTAACTTGATAAGGTCTCTGATAATAGAAACTAAAGAACTAATGCACAACTAGCATAGGGATGGAAAACACAAAAGTGATAAGGATACTTGAAGATAGTCCAATATAGATAAGAATTCCCTTAAACATATAATGACATGACATAATAGTGAACTTGGTAGCATAGACTAAACAATACCAAACAAACACAATGGTGACATAGGAGGCATTGCCAAAGCCCATGGACTAGAAGGGTAACAAATTAGGTGAGATATTGACTCAATAATAGAGTGACTTGACTCAAGTTGATATTGTGTTTCTGAATCCAAGAAAAGACCAACTATAATAGTATGACTCAAACATGTGACATGTTCAAGGGTGACACACAAATGCCATGATACAACACGAAATAAGAGAAAGACTTCCCCCCCATCCCCCTTTTTCTATAGTGTATCTTCTTCACAGTTTAGCGAGCACAAAAGAGAAGACAAATGAGCTAGGTAGGTTACTTGTTCATTCAGTTTTAACGAGCCTGAAAAAGTGTTAAAAGAATACTCAAAATGGATCCTTTTTTGTAAGTTTTATAGTGAGGTCAAAAAAGAGATAAAAGTACACTCATGTCCTTCTCATGTATTAATGAGCCTGATAATGGAAAATATATTGGTCGTTGGATTTTATTTTGACTAAAGAGTAGGAAAGAATGGAAAGAACTTGGAATTTTCATATAGGCTTAAAGAGTTTGAGAATATAGCAAAAGAAGTTCAAGATTTTCATTGTTTAATGAGCATGAAAATAATACCAAAAGGAAGCTCATTCCAGAGAGATGAGTGGTATGTGGTATGCATCTTGTTCTGAGGCTAATAGAACCAACTTAAGCAAAGCAAGAAGTAGTGGAAAAGTGTTTATAAATGGAAATCCACTCATCGCAACAATATCTTGGAAAGGTGATGATGGGTTGTGAGCTGGGAGTAAGGATGATGCAAACAAGCGGTCAAGCATGGTTGCAAGGTTGGCAATCAGAATCAAGGCAAGCAACATTATGAAAATATCTGGCAAGAAATTGATGACCATGCGCGTAGGCCACCAAAAGCAATAAGTAAAAGTGTGGGGAGCCCTTATAGGGTTATAACTAGACATAATTGACAAAGACAGGCATGAGGTTCAATAATAATGTCATGGTGGGTATTAAAGAGGATCTCTGGACATGTGAATGATCACAATATGGGAACCAAAACGAAAATGGGTGTTATTTTAGAGCACCCATGAAGGGTAGGTTTTACTGCACAAGTTATAACATGAAAAAATAAATGTGTAATATTTCAACTTGGTGGGGTGAACCCTAAGCCATAGTGAAACAATGACATAAAATGTTAGTAATCCAATGAAAAGATTAATAAATCCTACTCATATATGCTAGTTCGATTGTATACCTCAAGACAACAGTAAAATGGGTGAACATATTTGTAAACCTAATCAAAACATGAATCACAAAGCCTTCATGGAATCATTAGTAGCATGACATAATAAGAAAAACATATGAATAATACTCCCAAGAATTAAATATTTGACAAAAGAGGTATTATCAACTTGAAATGCTATAATTTGGGTGCATTTTCCCAATATAAAAAGGGAAAATATTGACTATCTGGCTCGTTTACACTCCATTTGGAGACAAACTTGGAGAAAACCATCTTGCTACCAAATCTCATTATTCAGATCTTAGGAGTGTCAGGCCATGAAATCAGATTCAATCACCACCAGGTTATTCCTCATCCCTTCCTCTTTCTGTTGATATAAATTTCATGCATTTTCCCCTAAAGTTTTGA
Source organism: Pinus tabuliformis (assembly GCA_031772625.1). Lineage (NCBI taxonomy): Eukaryota > Viridiplantae > Streptophyta > Pinopsida > Pinales > Pinaceae > Pinus > Pinus tabuliformis. The sequence goes on from CM062805.1 coordinate 21,500,713, forward strand.
TGTGGGGATCCCCTTACTCAAACCATGGTCACTTCAACGCTTTGTTCTAGACCAATTATTGTTATAGCTCCAAATCTCACCCTTGATATTTGTGTTGTGTGTGGAGCATGATTGTTTAGAGGTCTTTGTTTCAGCCGGATGTATACCCCAGGAAGTTTGTACACCCCTCCACGCGGGGGGGTGTGGGGGGGACTTGTCCCCACCGCGGGGGTCCGGGGGGGCTGATCCCCCCCGACTGGGGGGTCCGGGGGCCAGTGGTCCCCCGGCGGGGGCTCGGGGGCAGCGCCCCCGAAGCTAAAAACAAATGTAAAATTTCCTTGTAAAAGTATAGTAATTTCTAGTCAATCAGGGCTGTTCATTAGGCGGATGATCTGACGGTAGAACTTATGTTTAGTTTAGGGTTTTTTGCCCTAGAAGGCAACCCCTCTCTTTGTATGAGGGTATTGTATTTGAGCCTGTGTGATAGATGTGTATTCTGTGAGCAAGAAACAGAGACGTGAGACTGTGAGAGAAAACAGAGGATATTACAGCGGAATTGTTGTAGGTTGTGTCTCTTCATTTTGCTGGATAATAGAAAGGAAGGACTGGCTGTTCGGGGTGGACGTAGCCCAAACTGGGTGAACCACGTATATCTGTGTCTCTCTTGTTTTGTGTGTTTTCTGTGTTTATATTTCTGCAATATTTTATGTGTTCCATTGCTCCGTAATATATAATTTTCTAACAATTTGTGATGCTGCATTTATGGCCTAGTGCAACCCCTCCTTCCAGACTTGGTCCAAATACTTAAAAAATAGTGTTTTACTTCTTGTACGTGACATTTCCCTGAGCTAAACGCGTGTGTACGTGGGTCAGTGTATACCCAACCCGCGTATATGTCTTAAAACACTTAAAAAAATTAAATCTCCTTAATTTCAGGCAGAGATCACGGGTTTTACTTATTGATTACCTATTAGTGCCCGTGGCCCAACTGTTCCCAACGAATTCCCAACTAAAAAACTACTTTGGGAGAAGTATAAAAAGGCTTCAATGGGAAGGCCTTAAGGAGGAGAGAAGAAAGAGAATTACTCTGCTGAGATTATCCCTGATCAGGTCTGAAGATCCTTGTGCTTCCAGCACTTCCCCCACCATAGGAAACCCTTGTTTCCTTGAGTTATGATGTCATTTCACTAGTTGAGATATCTTTGTGTGAGTCATGGAAGGAGCCTTTTGAAGACTTGGTATTGGACGGACCCAGAGGACGGTTTTGCTTGGAGCCAGCAAGAGGAAGATTCAGGTGATATCATTCCTTGCTTTGTTTTAGTTATATGCAATAAAGAAACATTTGTCTTGTTCCCGAAATCAATCTTCTTTATGCATATGATGTTATTATTATGGTTTACATATGAATAATTGTTTCAATGTATAATTAACCATCTTTCAATAAGTTATAAAGTTGATTTATATATGATACTTTGTCCATATATTGCTATGCTTCTTTGAATTGGCTATTTTGCAGGTTCAAGTATCAAGAGGAACACCAAGAGGGTTTGAACCCTGGCTGGATATACCCGAACGAAGGACCCCCAGGTGCACCTCTCTTTGCATAGTTTGATTATTTAAGTATCATGGCTGTGTGGAATGCTGGTTTTTTACTCTAGATAACCCCCGCTCTGCTAGGGTGTTGACCCAAAACCCTAGGGGACTTTGTCCCTCAACAAAATTGGTGACTCCGCTGGGGACAGCAGTATTGTTGTTCCTAGTTTGGGTTAATTTAAGCTAATCAGGGCTCAGCCATTGGTGTTCTTGCTGTAACTGATTTATCTGTTCCTTTAAGAACTCAGACTTTAAGTCTGAGCAGTTTATTCAGACCTCTTTTTTGTTTTTTCTTGTGAACTGTCATATACGCAATTTTGTCAAGTTACAGTAGCGTATGTACGCAAGTTTCCCCATATGAACCCACGTATACGCAGGTTTCTTTGGGTTGAATCATGTATACACGCAACTGTGTATTGACACAGTCGCGTATACCCTAATTTTCCAAGATGTTTTCAAGTCTTTCTGTTTCAAAAGATTTGTTTGTTGATCTGAGTATTTCTTGAGCAGTCAGTTTTTGTTATTAGTCTTTGGTTTTGCAGCAAGTTTCCATTTTCGAATTCTCTCCTACTGTAGAATGTTTTGGTATTGTTTTTGTTTTGTTGCAAGTGTCATCATTTGTGTTTGGGCACACGATATTTCTTTCCAGAGCAGAAAGATTGGTTTCAATCTTTGTGACAAACTTTATCTTTGTGAGCTTCTTGCTTTGTGTCAAAACCGCATCTTGTGGCCATTTGTTTTTCTCGCTTTTTGAAAGTTGTTGAGTGATGATTTTGAAAGTTCTCTTTTTTGGTCTTTTGATCATTGTCACCAAGCTCTTTTTGTTGCCTTTTGGTCGTTAAGAGCATCTTGAAACACCTATTTTATTGAGTTTTTGCCCATATTGAGTTGATAACTTTCAAAGTGTTTTTGTTGCCTATTTTCGGTCTTAAAGTCTTCAATAGTATTTGGAGCACTTTTGAAAAGTTGTGTTTTGCTTTTGTGAAAAAGAAAACTCCTTAAAAACTTGGTTTTTGCTTTCTTTTGCCTTGCTTTGATTTGGTTTCTTTTTGCGAGTGAAAGTGCATTTTGTTTGTCTTAAGATTTGCTTTTAGTGTTTGGATGAAAATTAGCATTAGGAACTTATATTCTATCTAAACATCTAAAGTGGCTAATTAGAAGCGATAAACAATTTGCTTTCATTCTTTGCTTTAGAGTAATCTTAAGTTTCTTGCATCTTCATTACACCTTGCATTAGGATAATTTTGCATTGTTAAAGCATTTTAGTTTTTGTGTGTGTGAAGTGTGTTGCAAGAAAAGAAAAGAAAAAAATTTGCTTTATCAAAGTTTCATAGAACCCAAGTAGAAGTTTCTTTTCATCAAAAGAAAAATGATTGCATTCATGTAGTTACTTTTTCTTCGCTTTTGGTTTAGTCATACACACATCATTAGTTTCACTCCCATATCCTTGACTTAAAAGAACAGCCTTTAAAATCAAGTGCTAAATAAAATATACTAGAACTTTTTTATATTGTCAATTTAGACACACCAACAAGTTTTAGGATATTTAGGGCCTTTGATTAGGCGAGTGGAGAGAAAACTCTCCAATGCCACTTTAAACTATCAAACATAGAAGTCTAAATAAAGAGTGCAAATCCAATAGCGTTATGGAGAGTAGGAAAGCTCTGGATCTCGGAGTTAAGCACGAGGGTTTTTGAAGATAAGGAAGAGAGATACCCCCTCTCCTACTTGTCGGATCTTACCTCAAGACTGTTCCGCCTGGCTTCTGACATGAGTTGGTAACCTTAGTTGATTATCCTAGGGATCTACACAGGTGACTGCGGAGGGCAATCCCGTGGCACCTGAGGTCGACGTTGTATCGTTCTCAGCAGTACTTCTGGAGGGCTCCCTTGCAAGCTCGGGGGCTTGCACCGGCACAAGCTGTTGTTTGGAGGTCAGCGTAACTTCCTCCGATACCTTCGTTGGTAGGCCTGGGTTGTCATTATCCCAGACTATCTTCGGAAGGCCCGTACTTCACTTTCTTGTATTTTGGTGTCTAGTCCTCGTCACCCGGAGCGTAAATACTTGAAAGTTGTTTGACTCGTTGACTTCTTTTAGGGACCTTATAGTTGAGTGCTCTTTGCTCCTTGTATATAGTTGGCTTTAGGTATTTTTGTCTAGTCACTTTTTGGACTTTGTATTCTGAGTGACTAACTTACCACTCCGCCAATCTTGAAAGACTCTTTGATCTTTCTTTTGAAAATTGTGGAGTTGCCTCCTTAAGGGAAAAGGTTTTGATTGTGAGTCTATCTTCCTTGAAAAGTCATTTCTACATCCTGTAAGGGAAGGGTCTACGAATCAGTAAGATATGGCCAATATTCCTGTAGAAGCCAACCAAGGTAGCCTCCCAAAAGGGGATCCTTGTGCTTTTCCTTTCTTTGGAAACGTTGGTATTCCCTTGATGGCCACCTTGAATATTCCTGGGTTGAATGTTGGACTCCCTGTTTGGCTGTGGTCCACTCCAAATATTCCTGATGTTCTTGAAGCTTCTCAGATGAATGCTTTATTTCAGGGGGCATCACATGGGTGCTAATTGTTCATCTTCTTTCAAAGAGAAATCTAGGATTCTTTTTTCTCCTCCTTCTTGTAATAAGAAATCTAAAAAGAGGAGAAAGAGGAAGTAAAAGAAGAAGAATAATTCTATCCACTCATCATAAACCTCTACTAGTCATGTTGAATATGAGCCTTCAGCCACTACAAGTCATGCTGGGGGCATAAGTCTAGTCACTGCAAGTCATACTAGCAAATCATCATCAACCTCTACTAGTCATGTTGGAGATGAGCCTCCAGCCACTGCAAGTCATGTTGGGGGCATAAGTCTAGTCACTACAAGTCATATTAGCAAAGAGTCACCAACCTCTGCAAGTCATGTTCAGGACTCTCCGCAAACCACTACTAGTCATGTTGGCAGATTGCATGTTGATAAGAAACTTGGACGTAGAAGTTTTAAACCTAAGTTCCCTTGTAAGATATGCAAGGGAGGCCATCTCACTCATTTATGCCCTCGTATTCCAGAGGTACAAAGGATATGGTTCGAGTCTGATAGTTCTTCTACTCCTGGATCTGATATGGTTTCTCATCAAACCCATCAACCATTGGTTAATAATGTGGTACAGCCAGTGCAATCTCTAGCTGATTACACTCCTTTTTTGGGGTGTGAAGTGCCTAACAAAAGAGTCTGTTTGATTTCTAATACAGAGTCTTCTGTTATAAGGGGCATTTTGATTTCTTCGAATGTTCCCCCTCCAAGTTCTGGGAGTGTTTCCTTTAATTGGGATAGTCTTGTCGAGCCTCGTCTTCCTTCTGCTGCACCTTTCCAAATAAAGGTCAGCGTTAATTCCACAAACATTTATTGATGTATGGTGGATGAAGGATCCTCTACAAGTATTATATCCTCTTTGACTTGGAAATCTTTGGGGTCCCCAAAGTTGTTGACAGCTCAGAGTTAGTTGTTAGCCTATGATAGAAGACCTGGTGAATATATGGGTGTTCTTCCTCAATTACCTATTACTTTCCGTGGGAAGACTGTCTTAATCGATATGATGGTGGTTGATAGTGTTACACCAAAAAATGTCACCATGACTATTTACAGTTAGTATGGCTCTATCAACAGTCATGCTATCCTCTTAGGCAAGTCTTATGCCTCTGCTCTCCATGTCAAACTCCAAAAAGAGAGAAAGTCTTTATAAAATGTATTTATCTCTGGGTACGCAGGTTCTCTCAACCTTACCTGCGGGTACGCACCCAATGTTCACAAAAGTTGCGTCTTTGGACGCTCTGTATGTAAAGGGGCAGGTGCGTCCCCCTGTAAAGGTCAAAATGCGCAAGTTTCATCTTTAAAAAGTTACTTGTGGTCATTTCTAGAGCATTCTAGAAGGTTGTTCGACGTGTATTGAGCGCCTCCAGATGGTTCATGTACCCCTACCAAAGAGGAACTTATCCCATCAATAAGGGAGCTATCCCATACAAAGAGGGGATTATCCCATTGATGGTGGACCTGATTAACTTCCTCTTGAGCACTATAAATACAGGCATTGGGCCAGAAGGAGGGGAGGTTGGAAGCTATACATTTCTAAGGGTAAATGCTGCTGGAATTAGGACTCCCATTTAGAAGCTTGTGAGGAGAGATTGCCATCTTTGCTTGTTCTATTTGGAAGTGGGTGAGCTTTGTCAAAGTAAAGGAGAACTCTTGATGGACCCTGGGAGGGATTTGCACAACACCAAGGCTTAGGTTGTATTTGTTCCTTTTGTTTCCTATTAATGCAAATGAGTCCATTCTTCTCAATAACTTGTTATTTATGAGTTGTTTCATGTACTCCTTGGTCTATGTGTTAAATATGTTTTATTCTATGAGATTATCAAGTGCTATTTAATCGTTTGATTGTTAGTGGATGCAGGTTTCAAAGTGAAGGAGGAGCTCATCTGGATCAGCGAGGCTGGACTGCTACAACAGCGTGGGACTACAGGTAGGATCTAAACACTTGATTTCTTATATAGTAAATGCATGTTTAGAGAAGGATTGTTCTTGTTTGTCTTGTTTGTCACTAGAGAGTCTTAGGCTCCTAGGGAGGTTGGCTGTGTCCGCACAATCGACTCTTTTCGCCTGACAAATTGGTGACTCCGCTGGGGACTCCATTGATGTAAAAGTCTTTTCCTTTGTATGCAACTTTGATCTGAGAAAATTCATTTATTTTCTGGTTTTTGGCTCTGTGACTTTGTTTTTGGGTGGGTTAGCTTAGGGTTAGATTCATTTTAGTTTTTCTTGAATTTTCCAGTAGGATGCACCCTCTGAGTATTGCACAGTGCGTCCCTGGACGCACTGTCGCTGTGTGCACAGAGCGGGCCCGCACCTGGCTTAACCAGTTGCCTGCGTCCCCTGCTAAAATTTAAGAAAATTCCATTTTTTACATTTTTCCTCTTAGATTTTGCTTTTTCTTAGTTTTTACTGCCCAGATCCATTAGTCTCCTGTCAAAGATCTTCACCTAAGCTTGTTTCATTGGCATTCCTGCTTTAAGCTTTCATCAATTGGGTGTTTTGAGTCTCTTTTTTGAGAAATTCTTGATTTGATTTCCTTTGGTCATTACTTGGAGGTTTCTCTCAGTCTTTTCACAATTTTGCATCTTTTTGCTAATTACTTGGGGGGGCTAAATTGTGTATGAGTGTTAATCGCCTTTGAGTGTTTTTATGTTTTGATCTTCGCAACTCTCACCCAGTTTTCTCGACTTGCACTTGATTGGTTCTTAGATCACATTAGAATCGTCTTGTGTTTGAGAATTCTCTTGCATAGATCACATTTGCATAATTAGAATTCTCATTTTCAGAATATGAATGAAAAATGTGCATAGATTACATTTGCATACTTTTCAAGTGAATTGTGCTTAGATTACAATTGCATAGTTTACATTCTGAAAAATCAATCGTAGATTTAGATTAGTTTTCTTTGATTTGAATTTACACAAAATAAAAAATAAAAAAATGGTTTGGAATTGATTTGCATTAGTTTTTCTTGATAAAATTAGTGCATTAGAGAATTTGTTATTTTTCTCTTAATGATCAATTTTTGCATTGTTGGAAGTGAATGGAAACTCTCTCCTTACTTTAGTTAGGGTTCATCGAATTGAAAGGATTACATTATCATATTCGATTGCATTCAGTTGAGTCGGGTCATAACACCATTGGTTTCATCTCCATTTACCCATTTGAGTAATAATAGCCTTAATAACACAGCGCTTAATTAAAATTCATCTAGTAATTTTTACATTTCTAGGGCTCTGATACACCAACATAGCTTAGGCTAGTGTCTTGGAGTAGGAGAGTAATTAACTCTCCAAGACAGCAAAACCAAACAAGTAGCTCATCTTGTGGTAGGATAAATCCAACTGTTACATTTATGCTCTGGGAAAGCTCCTCTTAAAGGAGAAGCATGAGACCGTGTCCGAACCAGTGAGGGGATCAATCCTCCTTCATTGGGAAAGACGCCAGATACGCACGTACTACAAACGGTAAACCTCGGATTATTGTCGAGGAGCCTGGGATCACTTGTCGGTAAACCTTGGATTATTGTCAAGGAGCTGGCAAGGGGATTGAGCTTGTTACTCTGCCCTTGCGTGCTATCGGGTCGTAGACTGTTCCCCCAGGTGTATTTGTTGTTGTTGGTGACCTTAGTGACCATTATCTTTAGGGTTCTACCCAAGGTGACGGTGGAGGGAAGATCCCACTGTACCTGGAGCAGACGTCGGCTAGACTCACTTGGATTTTCTGGGGGGTTCACTTCACTCGAGACGGTTAAAGTGGAGGAACTTGGTCCAGTCTATTCATTAAGCAGGTTGCCGGGGTAACTGTTCCACCCGCCACTTCTGTACTGAATTCTGCGATGTTGGGCTTCATCACCAACTAGTGTTTTCGGTCCGGAAGGCTACTGTTTGTGTGTGGTTTGACTCCTAGATTTGATAGCGCGTGTTAATTTGTTTGTTTTTACTTTTAGAGACCATAGGTGTGAATTGTGAATTTTAATTGTTAGGTGTGAATTGTGAATTGTTAATTTTAGTTTTAAAAATTGTTAATAAAATTCACTGAAGTTGAATATAATGGCAAATGTTCCGGAATTTATCAACCTAGGAACCCCTCCTAATGAGAATCCTAGTACTTTTCCTTACTTTGGAAATGTTGGTCCTCCTTATATGGCTACTTTGTCATTACCTGGATTTACAATAGGATTACCGATATGGTTATTTTCAACTTCGTTGGCCCAAAGTACTCCAATTGTTCCACCTCAACCGGATGCTTCACCTCAACAGAGTTCACCATCTCAACATCACCAACCTTCTGTTGACCCTTTACCTTCTTCGCCTAATTTTTCTTCCTCCATTTCTTCCTCTTCGCCTGGTAAAAGCCTTGATGCTAGTAACCAGGAGGCTAAAAAGAAGAAGAAAGGGAAGAAGAAGAAGAAGAAGAAGAAGCAAGATAAGAAAGAAGTCAACCAACCAACCATGACTGTAAGTGTTAGTTGTGTTGAGGAAAATTCCGACATGCACCGTAAACCCAAATACCCTTGCAGGCTTTGTAAGGGTGACCACTTCCTTGTCAATTGTCCTGGTATTCCAAAGGTCTTGGAAGTATGGTCCGAAAAAACTCATCAACTTTCCATTGATCCATCAACCAGTGATAGTCAGGTTCCTGGGAAAAAGGGTAAAGTTAGGTTTCCTTGTAAGTTATGCAAAGGGAGTAATCAAACTCACATTTGCCCTCACATGGATGAAGCCTCAACATTGTTGGAAAACCTTACTGTTCCACAGCAAGAATTTCCAACTGGTTACCGTAAACTTTCTCCCAACCTACCGTCAACTGACGGAGTGATTGATCTAAATTCAAGTACAGTCGATCACACTCTTCCATTGGAGAGTGAAACTCATGTCACTCAGGTTGAGGATCAATTAGTTGATAAAGTGGTCGATTCAATTTCACATTCGGTCGATCCCACTTTCCCTTTAGATAGTGAACTGCATACCGCTCAGGTTCTTCTTGTTACATCAGATTCTTCTATGCCGGGGGGCATTTCACCTGTTTCTACAGAACCCCCTCCAAATACTGAGGTCTTTTCCTTTGATTGGAATAGACTGACAGAACCTCATCTTCCTTCCTCCATCCCTTTCCAAATCATTGTCAAGGCTGGTGGTAGGGACATACATCGTACTCAGGTTGATGAAGGTGCTTCTGTTAGTATTTTATCCTCAACTGTTTGGAAAGCTTTGGGTTCCCCTCAGCTTGCGCCTATTACGCAGAATCTGAAAGCTTTTAACAAAACCATTAGTGAACCTTTAGGGATCCTTCCTAAGTTTTCTATTACCTTGGAAGGTAAAACTGTCTGTATTGATCTTATGGTAGTTCGAGGTCCCTTGGATTTCAATTTACTCCTTGGGCGAGACTATGTTTATGCAATGAAAGCTGTCGTATCGACACTCTTTCGCGTGATGTCTTTCCCTCACAATGGCAGTATTGTGACTGTAGACCAGCTTTCGTTCCCTAGTCTTGTTTCAACTACCAATAATATGACACCCCTAAATGTTCCTGATTCTAAAGTGGTATCTACCCCGCCACGGGTTAATTATGTGGCAACCGGTCCCATGTTTTCAGTTACCGATGTAAGTGAGCCTCTCACTGTTGATTTAGATCCGGTAATTGACATGGAAAACTCTATGGGATTATTTGAACACGATGTTCTTATCCCTTTTGAGTCCCTTGACATGTGTTCCTTCCAGAGAAGTATTCTTCCTTCTGATGAAGACCTCTTGGAAGCCATGATCAAGGTGTGTCCATTGACATGTCTTTCTTCCAGTTGGAAGCCATGATCAGTGGGCGAGGATAGTTTTGTTCCTGTGTCAACCTCGTTAAAAAAAGAAACAGGGTGTATGAGGATAGTTTTTTCCTGTATCAACCTCGTTAAAAAATGAAATAGGCTGTACGAGGATAGTTTTTTCCTGTATCAACCTCGTTAAAAAATGAAACATGCTGTCTCGAGGATAGTTTTTTCCTGTATCAACCTCGTTAAAAAATCAAACAGGCTAGCATGAGGATAGTTCTTTTACTGAGTCAACCTCATTAAAAAATGAATCAGGTAGATTTTAGGATATGTAGGTAGATTGTAGAAAGTAGGGTTTTGAGGACAGTTCCTGTTACTGAGTCAACCTCATTAAAAAATGAATCAGGTATGAGGATAGTTCCTGTTACTGAGTCAACCTTGTTAAAAAATGAATCAGGTATGAGGATAGTTCTTTTCTTGTGTCAACCTCCTTAAAAATGAAACAACTCCCTTTTCAAGTTAAATACTGAAAGTAAACCTTCATTCCATCCATCTGGTTGAATGCAATGAAGCCTGGGGGGCATGTACCTCGCTTTGCATCGTTATACTGGGGGCATGCAAACTTTTTGAGGATAGTTCATGTTACTGAGTCAACCTCGTTAAAAAATGAATCAGGTATGAGCATAGTTCCTTGTCTTGTGTCAAGCTCATTTAAAAATGAATCAAGGATTTTTTAGCATAGTTCCTTGTCTTGTGTCAAGCTCGTTAAAAAATGAAACAAGGGTAGGTTAAGTAGGTAGATTGTAGAGAGTAGTTATGAGCATAGTTCCTTATCTTGTGTCAAGCTCGTTTAAAAAATGAAACAAGGGTTTTGAGGATAGTTCTTTTCCTGTGTCAACCTCACTAAAAAATGAAACAACTCCCACAAGTCTTTCCAAGATCTTGAAAGTAAAGCTTCATTCCATCCATCTCATTGAATGCAATGAAGCTTGGGGGGCATGTACCTCGTTTTGCATCATTATGCTGGGGGCATGCGAACTTATAACAAGCATAGTTTTTCGTTTCAAGCTTGCGTAAACATGAAACTGAATCCGAGCATAGTTCTTTTCCTGTGTCAAGCTCGTTAAAAAATGAAACAAATCCTCCTCTACTTGAGTCGAGAGTTTGACTAGATCTCAAATGTTAAGTTGAATATTTAGGTTAGTTAGTTTTGCATAATTTTCTTATAGTTTAGGTCGAGTCTTTCAAATGATCTCGTAACTCAACCTTCATTTCATCCAACTGGTTGAATGAAAGGAAGCTGGAGGGCATGCGCTCTAGCAGTTATGCTTAGGGGGCATCAAGCACAGTTTTCTCTCTGTTTCAAGCTTGTGAAAAAATGAAACTACTTTGAAGCATAGTTTTTCTCTGTTTCAAGCTTTTGTAAAAATGAAACCTATCTCGAGTCAATTTCAGTTATTTTCAAGACTCGTTAAACTCATGAAAATACCGAGATTATTTTGCTATCTTTCATTCTCGTAAAACAAATGAAAACGCCGAGTTCTTTCCGTCTTTTCCTGCTCGTAAATTAAATTGAAAGTCGGTCATATGAGTACATTTTTATCCCTTTTTCGAACTCATTAAAATTTACGAAAAAGTGAAAACCATGAGTACATTTTTATCCCTTTTTCGAACTCGTTTAAACTTACGAAAAAAGTGAAACCTTGGAGTTCTCTTTTAAGCCCTTTTCTGACTCCTAAAACATGAAAAGATTGTCGAGCGTTTCTTTTACACTCGTTAAAACGGAATTAAAAGACGGTCCCCTTATAGCTCTTTTCTGACCGTAAAAAACAGGAAAAGATTGCCGGGTTTTTGTCGTTTCAAACTCGATACGGAAATAAAACGACGTGTCCTTGATCGCTTTTTACTTTTCAGGTCAGAGACACTAATCATGAAAGTACTCCTTGGTCGCAAGACCAAGCGGTTCTCCCAGGTATTATTTTATACTTTTTCGGGCTTGGGGGACACAAATTTACGAAAAAGTTCAACCTGGAGTCTTCTTAAGTTTTTCAGACTCTCTAAAATTGAAAAACGCCGAGTTTCTCCTATACTGGGCTCGTTAAAATGTCACAGTAAAGGACCTGTTCAATTACAAACAGGAACGAACCACTCCTTCCTAGGGTTCGAATCAAAACTAGGTTGGACTCATCCGAAGGATGAGCTTATAATCAAGCATATGTTATCCTCCTCAAGCTTGTTAAAAATAAAGAGGTACTTGCCAGAAATGGTGGGGGAAAAGAGAGAAGAATGAGCCTATTTGTTATCTTTTGTCTCAGAAGAAACTTTATTACCACTCTTGGACACGACACTTTTCATTCACCTGGGTTGGGAAATCCTTTACCTCACAGTTGATCAAACCACATTGAAAGTCTTCAGCCGGGTTTCGGGGATTAACTTTGAGTCGTTTATCACCAAGCCATCTGTTGTGTCGTTATGTGTTCGAGAGGTCTGCAAGCAAAACTTTCATCTGCAAAATACTTGTCATCCATTTGACCATCCCTGAGTCAGTCCTTACAGCAACATTTCTTCAACTTGAACAAATGATTTTGTGTTGTGGGCTTGCCTGCAACGGGTCGCTTTCTATCGACATCAGCACATTATCTAGAGAGATGACTTAGAAATCGTCAGTACTTTGAAGTCTTCATGCATCAATGGCAGGTTTCTCGCCTTTGACGTCAGTTTACATCATTGACTTTCGATCGAAGGATTCCGTGAAATGTTCGACATCAACTCATTCATTCACATCTCATGGATTGTACTGGGTACTTTGAGAACCATTGACATTACTGGTGGTCTCTCTCACACTTGTTAACAGTTTACATCATCGACTGGTAATCAAGTGGTTTCTACCATGTTCGACATCAACTCATTTATTCGCATGGCTAGAATCGTACTAATTCAGGAAGCAGAAATGAAGACCCTGGATCCAGTTTCCACCATCCAGGCTGCGAGGAGTTTTGTATTCATTATCTAAGTAGACTAATCATAAACAGATGGCTGCGCCCATACTGTGTCTACAAAAGTCTATGATTATGATGTACTGCAAGATCATTCCTGTATCAGAGTAGTTAGTCTGTTAGTTAAAGTTTTGATCTGAGTATGGGAATGCCTACCTCAGTGATGATATAATCTTATACATGTATTTTGTGTTGAAAATTGCAGGTTCTGACCAGGCTCTCCACGAGATAATCCTTGAAATGATAAAGCGCTTCACCCTTCCTAGATAATACAAAACCCTAATCTATTACAGGCTTCGCACTTTAGGGGGCAATCTGTTACACCAAAAAATGTCACCATGACTATTTACAGTTAGTATGGCTCTATCAACAGTCATGCTATCCTCTTAGGCAAGTCTTATGCCTCTGCTCTCCATGTCAAACTCCAAAAAGAGAGAAAGTCTTTATAAAATGTATTTATCTCTGGGTACGCAGGTTCTCTCAACCTTATCTGCGGGTACGCACCCAATGTTCACAAAAGTTGCGTCTTTGGACGCTCTGTATGTAAAGGGGCAGGTGCGTCCCCCTGTAAAGGTCAAACTGCGCAAGTTTCATCTTTAAAAAGTTACTTGTGGTCATTTCTAGAGCATTCTAGAAGGTTGTTCGACGTGTATTGAGCGCCTCCAGATGGTTCATGTACCCCTACCAAAGAGGAACTTATCCCATCAATAAGGGAGCTATCCCATCCAAAGAGGGGATTATCCCATTGATGGTGGACCTGATTAACTTCCTCTTGAGCACTATAAATACAGGCATTGGGCCAGAAGGAGGGGAGGTTGGAAGCTATACATTTCTAAGGGTAAATGCTGCTGGAATTAGGACTCCCATTTAGAAGCTTGTGAGGAGAGATTGCCATCTTTGCTTGTTCTATTTGGAAGTGGGTGAGCTTTGTCAAAGTAAAGGAGAACTCTTGATGGACCCTGGGAGGGATTTGCACAACACCAAGGCTCAGGTTGTATTTGTTCCTTTTGTTTCCTATTAATGCAAATGAGTCCATTCTTCTCAATAACTTGTTATTTATGAGTTGTTTCATGTACTCCTTGGTCTATGTGTTAAATATGTTTTATTCTATGAGATTATCAAGTGCTATTTAATCGTTTGATTGTTAGTGGATGCAGGTTTCAAAGTGAAGGAGGAGCTCATCCGGATCAGCGAGGCTGGACTGCTACAACAGCGTGGGACTACAGGTAGGATGTAAACACTTGATTTCTTATATAGTAAATGCATGTTTAGAGAAGGATTGTTCTTGTTTGTCTTGTTTGTCACTAGAGAGTCTTAGGCTCCTAGGGAGGTTGGTTGTGTCCGCACAATCGACTCTTTCCGCCTGACAGATAGCCCATTGGACTTTAATATGATACTTTGGCATGATTAAGTCTATGCTATGAATGTTGTGGTGTCTTCACTCTTTTGAGTGATGCTTTTTCCTCATAAAGGGAATATTGTTACTATTGATCAGCTTGCATCTGATAATTACCACCCTAATTCAAATTTATTGCGGAATACCCCTTGGTTTGTTCCAAGTTTTCAAGTAGACTCTACCCCGCCTCAAGTGAATTATGTGGCATTGAATCCTCAATGTTCAATCGCTTCTGAGAAGGATCCTTTGACTTATTATTATCATTCCTGGGACTTGGTCCCAGTAGTTGACAGAGAGATTCTTCCTATAGGGTCATGGGATCCCTTAATTCCCTCTTTTGATCCTTGTAGTCTTCATGATTTCTCAGAACTTGATTTTCCTTCACAGGAGGAACTCTTTGAAGCCATGAGTTTTGACTACCAAAGGAGTCCTTGGCCTAAACCCTAAAATGACTTTGTCCAGAAGAACTATTATGTGTAAGCTGCAAGGTTGTGTGGTTCCCTGTACCATATTGTATATATAAGGTATGCACTTTCAACTTTTGTATTTTATAACACAAGATTTTATATGAAGTTTATATGTGGGATGTATTAAATTCTTGTCTGGTGTTCCTATTTATGTATACAGAAATTGGTAGATTTCTCCTTTGAAATTTTTTATGGTTGGTCCATTCTGATAGGTATTGGTTCTCGAAACTAACATATAGGTTAGGTTTTTCCACCTGCATTGTTGTTATAGCTCCAAACCTCACTCTTGATGTTTGTGATGCTGCACTCATGGCCTAGGGCAACCCCTCCTTCCAAACCTAGTCCAAAATTTAAAAAACAGTGTTTTATTCCCTATACGCGTCATTGCCTTGAGCTAAACGCATGTGTATGCAGGTCTGTGTATACCCAATCGGCGTATATGTCTTAAAACACTTTAAAAAAAATTAAATCTCCTTAATTTCAAGCGGAGATCACGGGTTTTACCTGCTAATTACTTGTTAGTTCCCGTGGCCCAACTGTTCCCAATAAATTCCCAACTAAAAAACTAGTTTGGGAGAAGTATAAAAAGGCTTCAATGGGAAGGCCGAAGGGAAGAGAGAAGAGAGAGAAGAGAGAGAAAGGTTACTATGCTGAGATTTCCTTGACCAGGTCTGAAGATCCTAGTGCCTCCTACACTTCCCCCATTTACAGGAAACCCTTGTTTCCTTGTGTGATGATGTCTATCTACTACTTGAGAGTAAGTCATGGAAGGAGTTTGTTAAAGGCTTGATACTGGACGAATCCGGAGGATGGTTCCGCTTGGAGCCTGCAAAAGGATGAATCAGGTGAAATTATTCCTTTTTGTACTTTATTTGTCTATAATAAAAGAAACCCTTGTCTTTGTTCCTGATATAAATCTTCTTCATGTTTATGATATCCATGTTATGATTCATATATGAATGGTTGTTTAATTGCATAACTAACTACTTTTCAATATACTATGAAGATGATTTCTTTATGATGTTTAGTCCATATACTGTTGTACTTTCTTGAATTGATTGTTTTGCAGGTTTAAGGAGCAAAAGGAAGTCCAAGAGGGTTTGGACCTTGGTAGGATCTTCTCAAATGAAGGACCCCCAGGTACACCCCTTATCGTATAGTTTGCTTATATTAGCATTATGGCTGTATGGAATGTGTGTTTCTCTGTATAGACAACCTCTGATTTGCTAGGGTAATCAACCCAAGACCCTAGGGGAATTTATCCCTTAACAGAATTGGCGACTCCACTAGGGACAACAATATTGTTGTTCCTAGTTTGGGTTTATTCAAGCCAATCAGGGCTCAACTATCAGTTTGCTTGTTGTTACTGTGTAGTCTGTTCCTGTAGGAACTTGAATTGTAAGTTTGGTTAGTTTCTTCAGACTGTTTTTGTTTTCTCTTGAAATCTTTTATAAACGTTGTTTTTCTTGTTTACAAAAGCATATATACGCATGTTTCCTTAGGTTAACCCGCATATACACAAGTTTCCTTAGGCTCAGTCATGTATACACGCAGCTGTACATCAATACAGTCATGTATATCTTGTAATTTTCAAGATTTTTCAAATATTTTTGTTTCTGAAGGTCTGTCTGCTGGTTTGATTCAACCCTGAACAGTTACTTTTTTGTGTCAATATTTAGTTTTACAACAAGTATCTAATTTCAAATTCTCTCTAATTGTGAGAAGTGTTGGTCTTGTTCTTGTTCTTTTGAAAGCGTCATCATTTTTCTTTAAGCACGCAAGATTTCTTCCTAGGGATCTTGGCTACTCTGATCCTTCAGGGCAGAAAGATTGATCTCAATATTTGTGTCAAATCTTGTTTTGGTGACCTTTTGTGTTTGCTTGTCAAAACTACATTTTTGTGACCATCTACTTTTCTTGCTCTCCAAAGTTGTTGATTGACACTTTCTTGAAAATTGTCTTTTTGATATTTTGGTCTTTGTTGCCAAGGCTCTCATTGCTGCTTTTGATTGCTAAGAGCATCTCGAAACACATTTTTGTTGTTGATTTTTCATCCATTTCGTGTTGTCAGCTTGCAAAGTGTTTGTTGCCGATTTTTCAATCATAAAGTTTCAGTCTTGTTGAGAGAACTTTTGAAAAGACGTTTTTGCTTTTGCTTTTGAAGAAAACTTTTTGAAAAACTTGGTTTTTCTTTCTTGAACTTTGTTTTGATTTAGTTTCCTTTTAGTGAATGAAAGTTCATTTTTGTTTATCTTGAAACTTGCTTTTAGTGTAGAGACGAAAATGAGCATTAGCAACTCATATTCCATCTAAACATTTTAAGTGGCAAATCGTATTGATAAACAGGTTACTTTCATTTCTTGATTTAGAGTAGTCTTAAGTCTTGCATCAGCATGTACTCATTGCATTAGGATAAATTTGTACATATTTTTAGGCATCCATAGTTTTGTTAACTTTTGTGAGTGTGAAGTGTGAGTAAAAGAAAAGAGAAGAAAATTTTGTTGCTTTCCTTGAAGTTCCTCTGAACCTAGTAGAAATTTCTTTCATCAGAAAATGAAAACAAGTGCATTTGCATGTAGTTTGGTTTTTATTAATTTATTTTGCATCAAAACACCACTAGTTTCACTTCCACTTATCCCTTGACTTAAAGAATAGCCCATTTAAAAACAAGCGCTAATTAAAATATACTAGAACTTGTTATAATTGTCAAGTTAGACACACCAACAAGTTTTAGGATATTTTAGGGCCTTGGATTAGGTGAGTGGAGAGATAACTCTCCAAGGCCATTTAAACTGTCAAACATAGGAGTCTGAATAGTGAGTGAAAATCCAATAGCATTAGGGATACTAGGAAAGCTCCGGATCTGGGAGTTAAGCACGAGGGATTTTGAAGACAGGGAAGAGAGATACCCCCTCTCCTACTTGTCGGATCTTACCTCAAGACTGTTCCACCTGGCTTCTGATACGAATTCGTAACCTTAGTTGCTACTCCTAGGGATCTACATAGGTGGCTGTGGAGGGGAATCCCGTGGCACCTGAGGTCGACGTTGTATCACTCTCAGCAGTACTACTGGAGGGCACCCTTGTGAAGCTTGGGGGCTTGCACCGGCGTAGGCTGTTATTAGGAGGTCAGCATAACTTTCTCTGTTACCTTCGCTGATAGGATTGGACCTTCATTATCCCAGACTATCTTCGAAAGGCCCCTTACTTCACTTTCTTGTATTTTGGTCTCTGGTCCTCATCACCCGAAGCAGAAATACTCGAAAGTTATTTGACTGGCTGATATCTTTTAGGGACTTTTTAGTGTGTGATTTTTTCTCCTAGTTGGCCTAGCTTTCAATTTTTTTTGTCTTTAGCTAAATCTTAATAAAAAATTCAAAGTGGGTGACCGATCACCTAGACGGTCTCGAAGACTTCGTGGTCTTTCACCACCAAGTTTAGAGCCTTCTCCTAGAAGGGGCAGAGGTAATACTGCTGGTGGGTTTCATCCCGTGGTAGCTGATGCATCGGGGATTGATCCTCCTCTCAGGGGCATTAGTGTTCAGAATACACCTGGTATTTCCATAGAACAAGAGAGGAACACTCTAGTTCTTTCTTACGTTCTCTTTCAGACGGAAGGTAACATAGAGGTAGAAGAACTCCCAGAGTCGTTAGCGACTTCGATTTCTCCCCTACCTTCTAGTTATCTAGAAGTATTACGATACGTTGGGACTTCGACGCATAGACCGTCAAGTCCAGGTCACATTACGCACTTACCATCGATGACCACTACTGGAAGCATGGCTTCTACTACAAGTGCTACAACTATGCAGACTCCAACATCAATACAAGGGGGAGGAACTATTTCCATCCCCTCTGCATCTTTATTTGGGTCTTTTGCTAGCACATCTTTTGTTGGGTCTACTTCCATTCCTTCTACGAGTGGAAATTCCCAAGCCAATGCTTTTAGTACTAGATTTTTCCCATTTGGCACCCATTCACAGGGTATTCCGTCAGTTCCATTTAGTACCTCCACATCCATGATGGTTGGATCGACTTCATTCTAGGGTTTTCCTTTTGGAAGTGGTCATATACCACATTCCAACCCGACAGTAGGATCTATGCCTTTTCTTCTACAGGACAAAGCAGCAATCCCTTCCAAGGTTGGACTAACCCTGCGGTTAGTAGCATGGGAACTGGGAATCCATTTTTCGACCAACAAGGGAGTGGGTCGTACTCCACAGTTAGTTCATTTCGAAGTATTCCTCCCTTAGCTTCTACTTGGAATCCTTATCTGGGGTTATCCACTCCTTATAATCCTTTAGGAGGAAGCTTCGCCGGTTATGGAGGTTTTGCGGCCAAAGTTGGTCAAACTCCGAGTTTCGCTGGATCACAAGGCTTGCCTTTTGGTTCAGCTGGTTCTGCTGGATACTTCAAGTAGCCTGGTGCCTTTCAAAATCCAAGTCAGTCTTTTCAGAACTTTGGGAACTCCGCCTAGTCAAGGTGGAACCCCTAAGGCCCTCCTAGGCTTCCTTTTCTGGAAACTTTGAACTTGTTAAATCTCATGAAATTAACAAAAGATCCAATCAAATACAACCCAGCCTGGACTCCAGTCCCAACCAAACTCTCTTCGGACATTCCAAAATTCGAAGGGAAGGGCAGTGAAGTCCTAGGCGACCATGTAACCACATTCCATTTGTGGTGCTCATCAAACTCCCTTAGTGATGACTCGATTAGGTTGAGACTTTTTCAACACACCTTGATTGGTAATGCGGCCAAGTGGTATATAGAGTTGCCAGGGGGCAGCTTTACATCTTTCTCTAACATAGATAATATTTTCCTAAATCATTTCCAGTTGCCTGTCTGTTATGATGCCGGAACTAAACTTCTAGCCACTTTTTGTCAGGACACTGTAACTCACATTTCTGACCATATTCAAGAATGGAGATGGAGAAAGAGGCTCATTAAATTTGAATCCCTCCGGAATACCATCTCGAATGGTTTTTGAAATCTTTACAACCTGAAATCTCTAAGGATGTCTCCATGTCCGAAGTCTATTCTGAGGAGCAAGCTATTTTTAGGGCCCAGCAATTAGAATTGATTTACTCTCAGTCTGGGATCCTACAAAAAATCTTACCAGATGCTCCTGGGTCTAAGGTTGATATATCCAAGTCGAAGCCAGGTCCCCATCCGGATGGTATCATTGGATCAATAGACACAAATGTTGTGAACTTGTTGAGCCAATTACAACAGTTGTCTTTGCAAACTGCTCCTAACAACCAAGTCACATCGTCTAACCCTTCATCTTCCCAACCCTCTTTAGTCAATGTCTTCCAATCTACCAACCCCAAAGGAAATCAAAATTCCAATGGGAAGAAGAAAGGACGAGGTAAGAAAAAGAGTCAAGATGGGAAGCCTGATGCAAATAATCCTGGCAATAATGCTGGTGGTGGTAGAAATGAGTCTAAAAAGAAAGTCAAGTTTCCATGCAAGTTATGCAGTGGAGACCATTTAACTCATCTCTGCCCCAAGATTGAAGACGCTCAGTGCTTGTTATGGTAGCAAGGGGCTTCTAGTTCTTAAGCTGTGTTAACCAACCCTTTTCCCCAAGGGCAGCAACTTCTTACTGGCGCGAGTTCAAACCC
Source organism: Pinus tabuliformis (assembly GCA_031772625.1). Lineage (NCBI taxonomy): Eukaryota > Viridiplantae > Streptophyta > Pinopsida > Pinales > Pinaceae > Pinus > Pinus tabuliformis. The sequence continues at coordinate 21,521,106 of CM062805.1, forward strand.
CGGTACCTCCATAGGGGGCAACCAGGAAGGGGAGAAATCATCAAATGTTTTCATGATGGGTTCTAATGTCCATGTGGCCACTCAGTCACATGATTATGGTGAAGCCAAAACTTCCAAGGACAAAACTGCTCCCGGAAATACCGACCTTCGTATTGAGCGACCCCCTGTCGAGATTATACCACGGATACCGAAAGGTTCCGCTAAATGCACAACTATTAATCCTAATGCTAGGGCTGCCCAGAATTACTCCATTGTTGACGATCTGGCCCAGAGTCCATGCGCCATGTCCGCTTTAGAGGTTCTCCAATCGTGTCCAGCTCAACGAAGTGCTTTACTTTCGGCAATTGGGGCAGTTGATCCAACTAACTCCTTAGTGCTCACTTTCGACATGTTAAATGTCAAAAAGCGACTCCCTCATCATATGGCTTTCCAAATAAAGTCTACATACGGAAAAATTAACATTTTTCGTACCGTTATTGATGAAGGAGCTTCCACATGCATCATGTCGATGTCATGCTGGAAGGCTATTGGATCGCCTTTGGTTATTCCTTCACCTACCCTCCTGATTGCATTTGATGGGCATTCTCATAAGCCGCATGGGATTATCCCAACCTTTCCCATATGTGTTGGGGGGAAGGTTGTCAATATTGAAGTAGAATTCATTGATGCTAACTTGGACTGCAATATCCTCTTAGGAAGGAACAGGGTATACGAAATGTACGTCGTTGTTTCGACTATATTTCATGTCATTTGCTTTCCTCATGAAGGGAAAATCGTTAAGGTTGATCAATTGGATTATTGTCCAGTCGATCCTCAAGCAATCTCTGACTCTACTATGCCTTTAGTGGATAACCCTCATCCGCCTACTGAGAATATAGGAGTTGGGATGTATTCCTCATTGATGGGTACCTTTGATTTTCCCTCTCCTATCACTAGAATCAATGTCGTTTCATCATCTAAGGAGTCTCCTCGAAAAGAGTTCTTTCGAACTCATTATTTTTCGGACCCTTGGACCTTGCCTTCACCTATGACCACATTAGTTGAAGGACAAGTTAATGGAATGGAATCCCCTATGTCTGCAACTGAGCTTAGATACCAGTCTATCGTTAACTTTGCAGATGACCACTCTACTCCTTTTTCTAAGGAGGAGCTAAATGGTGATGTGGCCCCGGCCTGGACCCTTGATTCTACCTCCACCCTGGACTGCTTAGATATGGTTTTACCTTCTAAAGAAGCAATCCTAGAAGCAATGATGGGTATAGATCGACCTTGGGAAGACTTACACCATCGTTCATATTTTCTTCCTCCATTGCTAGAAGTAGAATCTAGGTTCTCCGAGCTCTTTACTAATGATGTTTGTACGGTATCAAATCCTTTGGCTCCAACACACTTTCGTGCCAAAGGTAATATGTCGGTGATTTCAAAAAAGATATCCATAAACATCTCTAGGGACCCTAACGTGATCGAGAATATCTTCATCGGAATCGAATGTTCCCCTGAAGAAATTCAAGTTTACACCGACCTTTTCAAGGAATTTCGAGATGTATTCGCTTGGTCTTATGAAGAGATGCCCGACATTGATCCATCTATAGTTCAACATGAGATCAAGACATATGAAAATGCCAAACCAGTTCGTCAAAGGCTTCAGCCAGTTAATCCTAGGAAAGCAGCAACCATTAAAGCTGAAGTAGAGAAGCTGCTCAAGGCGGGTTTCATATACCCTATTCCTCTTACCAATTGGGTTTCTAATCGACTCCCTGTGGATAAAAAGCAAGGAACAATCCAAGTATGCATCGACTTTAGAGACCTAAATAAAGCCTATCCAAAATATAATTACCCCACACCATTTATTGATCACATTATTAACGAGTGTGCGGGTAATGAGATTTTTTCCTTCATGGACGGTTTTTCTGGGTATAATCAAATCTCTATTCGTCCTGAAGATCAACATAAGACAACTTTTATATGTCCTTGGGGTACCTTTGCATACAAAAAGATGCCTTTTGGTCTTAAAAATGCTAGAGCTACTTTCCAGCGGGCCATGTCATATGCTTTCCACGACATTAAACATATCATCGAAGCATACTTGGACAATCTCGTTGCTCATTCTCGAAAGAGAACTGATCACCCTAGTCATCTTCGATTGGTTTTTGAGCGATGTCGTTTTTATAAAATCAGGTTGAATCCAAACAAGTGCATTTTCACGGTTACGTCTGGTCGGTTATTAGGGTTCATCATGTCAAATGAAGGGATTCTAGTTGATCCCTTCAAGGTTGAGGAAATAATTCAGTTGCCTTCCCCGTCCTCAATTCGGCAACTTCAAAGTTTTCAAGGGAAGGCTAATTTCCTAAGATGGTTTATAGCGAATTATTTCGAGATCACTAAAGGGTTTATGTGTTTGCTACGCAAAGGAGTTCCATTCGTGTGGGACGACTTAGTGCGGCGGTCGTTCGATGCTTTGAAAAAGGCATTAGTCTCTGCCCCGCTTTTGAGTCCACCAGATTATGGTAGGGACTTCCTTTTATATCTCGCTGCAGCAAAATCAACCATTGGTATGGTTCTCGTTCAGGAAGATGATGCTCTCATGGAGCATGTGATTTATTATCTGAGCTGAGGCTTGATAGGTCCTGAACTTCGCTATTCTCCGGTTGAGAAGTTGGCTTTCGCAGTTGTCCATGCTGTCCAGCTGCTTCGTCATTATATCTTGCTACGCAAAACTTTTGTCTTAGCGGTGGTCAATCCATTTCAGTTTGTCCTCAGTAGGCGAGTGATTGGGGGCAAATATAATCAATGGATAGTCATTTTACAGGAATTTGATCTCGAGTTCTTGTCCGCCAAGTCTAAGAAATCCATGGTTTTCACCGAACTAATTTCCGAGCTACCTTGTGGAGAGGATACTATTTATGAGGAAAGTTTTCACGACGAACATTTATTCCTCATCTCTTCACTCAACCCTTGGTATGGAGATATCATTGTCTATCTCCAGACTTCGAAGTTCACCTCTACTTTCTCTAATGATGAACACCAGAAATTACGTCACCTAGCCAAGAACTATGTTATCATAGGTGATACATTATATTGTCGAGGGGTTGATTCAATCCTTTGGCACTGTTTAACCTTATAGGAAGTAGAGTCAGTGCTCAATGACTACCACAGTGGAGCTTGTGGTGGTCATCTATCAGGGCTTACTACATCCCAACGTATCTTGTGTGTTGGCTATTTTTGGCCTTCGCTCTTCAAAGACTGTGTAGAAGCGGTCAAACGCTATCACCCCTGTCAAATATATACTCAGAAGATGCATGCACATCCAGCTCCTCCTTTTCCCATTGTCACTATCGGTCATTTTACTAAGTGGGGTATCGATTTTACAACTTGTAATCCACCTTCAGCAGTGAATCACAAGTACATTATCATGGCTGTAGACTACGTTACGAAGTGGGCCGAGGCCATGTCCACTTATAAAAACAATAGTGAAATGGCAGCATTGTTCCTTTTTAATCAGATTATCTCAAGATTCAATATCCCGAGAGATATTGTCACTGAGCATGGCAGTCATTTCCAGAATCAACTAATGTCCAAATTAGCTCTTAAATTGGGTTTCTGGCAGGAAAATTCGTCTCCTTATTATCCTCAGGCCAATGGATAGGTCGAGGAAGTCAACAAAACTCTTAAGATGATCCTGCAATGGACAATTGACAAAAATCGGTCCAATTGGAATCTTATGTTGTATCTGGCTCTTTGGGCATACCGAACCTTCGTGAAGACTGCTACTGGTTTTACACCTTTTTAGTTAGTTTATGGGATGGAATCTATCCTTCCTATCGAATGTGAAATTCCATCTCTTAAGTTAGCTGTTGAGCTCCTTCTAGATACTTCTAGTCTCGAAGAGCGCCTCCTTCATTTGGAACATCTCGATGAGCAGCGTCGAGATGCCGCCATGATGAATGAGGCTCATAAGAAAAGGGTTAACATAGTATGATAAATTTGTCCGTCCTTGAGTCTTTTCTGAAGGTGACCTTGTCTTGGTCTATGACCAATAGAAGGACACCTTGGGGGCAGGAAAGTTTAAGCCTATGTGGTACGGTCTCTTCATTATTAAACAAATTTTAGAAAAAGGGGCATATGAGTTAATCGATTTTGAAGGAAACAAGTTGGCAGAACCCCGAAATGGGCTCTACCTCAAGAAGTACTTTGCTTAAGTACTAACTAGGCAATGGCTTCTTTGTACATTATGTATATTTATACATATCTCATCGAGAGTTGTTGATATCAACACTTTTTGGTCTGTTGTGGCAGGTGTTGATGGATGACTTGGTCTACTTTGGATTCGCCGATGGTGCTAGTCGGCACACTTGGAACCTCACTTCTGCAACTTGGGTACTCTACTATCCAACTGGTCAGTTGATGGTATCAAGGGGAGTATGCATTGGTCCCACTTCAAATAATATGGCTGAGTATACTGCCGTCATTAATTTACTATCCGAGGCAATTTCTCACAAAATCGACTCGTTGGTAGTTTATCTTGATTCACAATTGATAGTGTCACAATTGAATAACATTTATCGGGTAAGGGATCCATGTTTATATCGCCAGTATTTAAGGGTGAGGTTGTTGCAAAGATCATTTACTTATATTAATTATTTGCACATTCCAAGATCTCATAATTGGTTAGCTGATTCTATCGCTAATCAAGCATTAGACTAGCACATCAATCATTCATCACAATAAAATCAAGCATCAAAAAGTCGAACTGTATATATATATATATGTATATATATATATATATATATATATATATATATATATATATATATATATATATATATATATATATATATCATAAAACATCTCGAGTGTACATAAGTCTGTCCAAAAATAATATACAAAATTGGGACTCAAATGCCCATAATCATGTCTAGTACATCTAATGCCTCGGCTCAGGATGAGCGGCTAAGTGGGTAACTATCGCATTGGTCACACGCCTAACAGTGCGAACCCAGTCACGTGGCATGCCAACCACATGATGTTGCATATCTACAGGAAGTTCCTCTACTGCTGCCATCAGTACTCCATGAGTCAGTCTCACCAAGTGCTGCTGAACTGTGTGAAGTAATCGCTCTGTGTTTGCAGCTGCCTCTTCGGCCCCTTGGCCATGACGTCTATGCTGTGGGAACTCATCTGGTCGCACCGACCTAATATCTGGAACATGATCATCAAATTAATCATTTGAATCCTCTCAAAAACATTTTTCAAAGTTCATTAGTATATTTGAAATATCACAAAAAATCATAAAATCAAAAAACACTTACCAATGTCGCCCCATGCTGCGGTTGGTGGTAATACTAGATCGGGATCTCCTCGGAAATCCAACCCAGCATAAGGGTAGTCATCTATGGTGATGATCTGTTGATCCCACCAGGAGAAGAAGTCATCGTCAAATGCACTCCGTGGGACGTCCCCACCTCCTAGACGTTTCATCAAGTTAGCCCACCTACCCATGAGTGGATCGCGTGGGGTGTTGATTGAAACTGGCACTCTAGGACGAAGTGCTGGGACCCTCTCAAAAAAGAAAGAACACAAAATAGTCCCATATCCGAAGTTTTTGTTCTACCCTCTCTTGATGGAAGTGAGTTGCCTGTTCAAGTTGGCCAGAAGAGGAGTACACCAGTCAAATGCGGTGGTCAAACAATCTACCTCCAAGCTCATGGCTGGCCATGATTCCTGGTGCATAGAAGTTGATCCGTTCACTCTAGCTATAGTGAACAAGATTATCCTCAGCGATAGACTCTCCACATGTTTGATTGGAAGTTGGCTTCCAACCTTCTCTGGATGTCGCGGGCAATATATATGTACGTAGTCCTCGATCGAGAGACTGCCTCATGTCCTACCCCTGGAATGTACTACCTCTCCCCTTCGGGAAAGGCCTGTGATGAAATACATGTCGTCCACTTCTATCCTGAGTGGCATCTGGTCAATCATAAACGAATCATCATCGATGCTCCAGTAATCAATGAGCATCTCGAGAAGACGTGTGTTTGCTTTCATATTTGGCAATTTGAAGAATTTTAGCAAACCACATCCCCATAAGGCATCCAAAGCATTAGGATCATTCATGACCTCATCATCCACTGAGGTATGCTCTCTTTCTTGCCAAGTGACTGGCATCCTGAAGAAAAAATGATTTTGGACCATTAGTTTTTTTGTTTGAAATGTTCAGTGGCGTATACGCGGGTCCATTTACACACAGTCGCGTGTAGGGCCCGCTTATACGCCGCGGTGAAATTTTTGACAAAAAATCCAACGGTAAAACATAAATTAAAAATTCTAAAACTAGTCACAATTGATTGAAAGACAAGTATAAGAGTTACTTGGGGATTTTGGAAGAATCTGAACGATTGAATTTGGCGTATGGAAAAGTTTGCTCCTTTTGCTCCACTTCTCTGCTCTCAAACTCAAATGGTGAAAATGGTGAGTCCAAAAACTCTTTTATAAGCTTTGAAAATGCAAAATTTTTTCAAAACTTAATTTTGTTTGGTCTCATGTAACTTTTAACTTGGGAGCTTGGAATGTCGAGAATAGTTTGACTTTCAGGAAATTTTGGATGTTTTTTCGACGATTTCGAGACAGTTCCATGACTACTGACCCATCATGGCAGGTATCGTTTTCTCACTGGCATATAGGTTAGGGAAGCCATTTTTCCGTTTCATTATGCATACTAGCCTCCATTTTTTGATACATTTGCCATAGGGTCGATCCCATTGTGTTATGGTTCATAAACCATCTTCACTCGCCGATTCTTTAAATCATGACACGATAGTAGAAGCCGTCCTTTACATGGGCATCGTAGTTAGCACCTCACTGACATTTGTTTCCCATGCTACTCCGATTTGAGTAGGCTCGGGAGTCCTCTGTAGTCCCGCCATGACTTATGCGATGAAGACTCATTCCTCTTTGCTTCTTCACTTTTGTTCTGGCCTTATACCCTAGAGGCTCCTTTGTGTTGAGTTGTACTACTGCATTGCATTTTGACCATTTGCACCTTTTGGAACTTAGCCAGCTTCACTTGGACTCGTGTTTAAGCCAACTTTTGACCATGACGACTGCAAAATCAAACTTGCATACCTTTAACTTCTGCAACTTGACACACCTTGACCCATGGAAGGAACACACCTTTGAGTGTCATTGACCAGTTTTCACCTCCCTGCATTGAGCATAGAAATGTTCCCATCCCAGGAACTAGATCATCTGTTTCACTGACACTCATTCTTTCCACTATACTATAGCATTATTTTATTCTTTTTCCAGCTTAAAAGAAAAAGACAAAAAAATTATATATTCCAAAAAAGAGCGGGAATGGGACAATATTTCCACTTATTGTTGGCAGCTAGAGTCAGTCGTGTCGCCCTTGAACAAAGCACTCAAAGCAAAGTCTCCTCCATTTGGGCAGGATTTAGTTTGACCTAGGCATGCCTTGACTTTTTTATAGAGTTAGTTCTCCCCCGATTGGTTATCTCTTCCAATCATATGGAGGGTTCGTTCGTGCCTCCTGCACAACGAGCTTATACAGAGTCATCATATGCTGCCACATAGCCACATTGAGTCGTGCTTTTGTTCAAAGGAAGTTAGCCTGAGTCGGCCTCTCTGCGGTGTCTCTTGACTCATTTTTCAGTCGACCATCCCTGGTTGTCAGTATCATGTCTATCATCACATCAGCTATATTGGTCCTTAATCGTGCCAGTTTGAGAAGGCCCCCATTGACTTCTTGCTGGCGGGTCTTTTCCTTATCAACGACGACATCTTGCTCTGAGGATAGGCCTAGAGCGGCACGTTAGCCCTATTTTCATTGATAGGTCACCTTGTGCTCAGCATCAATCAGTATCATGGGTCTTTGACTGAGTGGTTTCCCTTGTGTTCGACATCAACTTACACTATAACACATCAGGATTCATGCAGTACCTTGGTTTCCATTTGACCCTATTGGTGGATACCTCACCTGTGTGTCAGCTTTCATTATTGGTTGGTTCAGAGTGTTTTTGTCGTGCGCTAGCTACATCTTGTGTACACCGGAAACATGCTTCAGTCAGGTTACTACATCTTTTTCGTCTGATTCCTTCCACATTATTTGCCTACGGGTTAAACTCGTGCTAGATTGATGAAGGATGCCTTAATTCCTTCCTTCTAGCGAATCTTTCCCCATCGACTACGACTCATTGCTCTGGGGCAAAGATCTAGAGTCCATTTGGTAGTACCTTGGGGTTTGCAGTCATTAGTGGCAGATCCTTTGCTATTGACAGTGGGAAGCCATCATTGTCTCCTGATTGATAGATTCTTACAGGTGTTCGACTCCAGCTCATCCATTCAGACTTGTTAGATTGTACTGGGTACCTTGACTCTCATTATCATTATCGGTGAGTAGTCTCGCGATTGTTAATGGTATACATCAATGATCGGTAATCAAACAATTTCTCACATGGTCGACTTCAGATCATTTATTCCCATGGTGTAGAAATGTACCATAGCGGTCGGTGAAGACCTCAGGTTGCATCAGCATTCATTTGTTCACTTGACAGTTGCTCCTGTTGCTGCTAGTTGACACCATTCCACCTTATATGTTGCAGTCAGTCATGGCGACATTCTATATGCTGCCACCTGAGTTTGCAGTGTAGTACCATCCTATTCCATCATGTTCATTTGGTACCTTTTGTGATCATTTTTTGACATCAGTGATCTGATTCATTCATCAGCATCATTGACATTTTTATATGTGATATTCAGACATGTACTTGTTCGATCATGATCAGATGATCCATTATGTATTTTCCATTTCTTTATACTTGTATACTTAATGGATGTGCTTGTACTTGATATGCAAACATGCTTTACTTTCTCTGAGCATGGGTATGCTGGCCTCAGACAGTGTTTCTTTCTGATCTCCTTTTGTGGCTTGGCAAGCTGAACTCTGGTGAAGTCCTTCTCAGTTTTTGATAGATTTACTTTCCATGAACTTGCTTAATACATTTTGGCCATCATGTACCCCTTCTGACCTCATATATTAGGGGACATCTGTTATAGCTCCAAACCTCACTCTTGATGTTTGTGATGCTGCACTCATGGCCTAGGGCAACCCCTCCTTCCAGACCTAGTCCAAAATTTAAAAAACAGTGTTCCCTATACGCGACATTGCCCTGAGCTAAACATGTGTGTACGTGGGTCTGTGTATACCCAACCCACATATATGTCTTAAAACACTTAAAAAAAAAAAAAAATCTCCTTAATTTCGGGCGAAGATCGCGGGTTTTACCTGCTGATTACCTGTTAGTGCCCGTGGCCCAACTGTTCCCAACGAATTCCCAACTAAAAAACTACTTTGGGAGAAGTATAAAAAGGCTTCAATGGGAAGGCCTAAGGGAAGAGAGAATAGAGAGAAGAGAGTGAAAGGTTACTATGCTGAGATTTCCCTGACCAAGTCTGAAGATCCTAGTGCCTCCTGCACTTCCCCCATTTACAGGAAACCCTTGTTTCCTTGTGTGATGATGTCTATCATGGGTGCCCTAGATAGTACCTTGTTTTCACTTGGCACCCATGCTGATTTTTTGTTCCTAGGCTCAAGAGTCCTCTTTAGTCCCGCCATGACTTATGCGCTGAAGACTCATTCCTCTTTGCTTCTTCGCTTCGTTTTGGCCTTATACCCTAGATGCTTCTTTGTGTTGAGTTGTACTACTGCATTGCATTTTGACCATTTGCACCTTTTGGCCTTGAGCTGGCTTCACTTGGACTCGTGTTTAAGCCCCTTTTTGACCATGTCTTATGCAAAAATCAAACTTGAAATCCCTTAACTTTTGCAACTTGACACACTATGACCTGTGGAAGGAACATACCTTTGAGTGTCTTTGACCAGTTTTTGCCTCCCTGAATTGAGCATAGGATTGTTCCAATCCCAGGAACTAGATCATCTGCTTCACCAACACTCGTTCTTTCCATTGTACTATATCATTCTTTTATTCTTTTTCCAACTTAAAGAAAAAGACAAAAAAAATTATATATTCCAAAAAGAGCGGGAACGGAACAATATTTCCATTTATTGTTGGCAGCTAGAGTCAATCATGTAACCCTTGAACAAAGCACTCAAAAGAAAGTATCTCCTCCATTTGGGCAGGATTGAGTTTGACTTAGGCATGCCTTAACCTTGTTATTGAGTCAGTTCTCCTCCGATTGGTTATCTCTTCCAATCATATGGAGAGTTCGTTCATGCCTCCTGCATGACGAAATTATACAGAGTCATCATATGCTGCCACATGGTCATCATTGAGTCATGCTTTTGTTCAAGGGAAGTAAGCCTAAGTCAGCCTCTCTGCAGTGTCTCTTGACTCATTTTTCAGTCGGCCATCCTTGGTTATCAGTGTCTTGTCTATCATCACATCAATTATATTGGTCCTTTACTCGTGCCAGTTTGAGAGGGTCTCCATTGACTTCTTGCTAGCAGTCTTATCCTTATCGAAGATGACATCTTGCTCTGAGGATGGGCCTAGAGCCACACCATGGCCCTATTTTCATTATTGATAGGTCACCTTGTGCTCAGCATCGATCAGTATCATGGGTCTTTGACTGAGTGGTTTCCCTTGTGTTCGACGTTAGCTTACATTATCACACATTGGGATTCATGTAGTACCTTGGTTTCCATTTGACCCTATTGGTGGATACCTCACCTCTGTGTCAGCTTTCATTATTGGTTGGTTCACTCAAAGAGAGCCCTATCCTGTCCTCGTAGGGCTAGCTACAAGGCTGAGCGTGGTTTGATGTGGACCTAGAACCTTGTCTTTTCAACCTGAGACAAATCTAGGCTCTAACATAGTGGCAACCGTACTGAGGAACAAAATGGTTTTCTTGTTGATGTCATTTGTTTTATAAGCTACAGACGGAGCCTGAAGTTATGCTAGGTAGCCTTCAAAATGCTTTTGCTTTGCATTAGCGCAAGTAGATAAATGTTGCTTCAGTCAATCTCTGGTCTAGCTTGTAAACGTCACATCTAACTTGTTAATTGCCCCAGTACATGTATCAAGTTCAGATCTGATTGTTGATGGTGGACAATGATCAGACATAAGAAGGCTGAAATCATTCACCTGGCGACTCCATTCACTGAAAAATCCAGAAATCAATGCTTCATGGTGACTCCACTGCAGGAAGATTAGTAGCTTTAAGGTTTTCAAGATGGATCGGGTTGCAAGAAGATACACTCCCATGAGCCGAGATCATATCCCAGGTTTTCCAAATAAAATTCCCAAGGTAGATTGGTCAAATAATTTGCCTATGTTCAGAAATGCGGAAGGTAATGACGCTGCTCTTCATCTGGTGAAATTTCACATTCATGTGCATAAATTAAAGATCACTTTTCCTGAAGACTGTTTGATGAAACTGTTTATGGCTACTCTGGAAGACGAAGCCCGATCTTGGTATGAAAGTTTACCACCAGCGTCTATTTATGGTTTAAAAGATTTTCATGCAATATTCTTTGAAAGGTATAAAGAATCATATCCATCCTTGGCTTTAGTTCGGGACTGTTGTAGCCATGTTCATAGTTTTATTGAAAATCTTGAGAAAGTTTATGAAGATGATAATTTCATGGATGATGAGATCATGGAAGCCCTGTACGAAAATCCATTCCAGCAGCATAAAGAGAGTGATACTTATCAAGATGATCAGGAAAATGTACAGCAGGATCAAGATCTTAGTACGGTGGAAGATGAAGGAATTTTTCATTTTGACAGCCAACAGGAATTACATGAAATAGATCAGCAGTATGAGGAAAATTTGTACACTCCTTCACTTGAAATTAATGAAGACAATCATTGTTTGAGCAGAAGAAAAAAAAAAGTATTATCTCCTCTGTCTGAAGACGAGATAGATCAACTCTTGAACGGTCATGTTCCAGCTCAAGTTAATGCAGATCTGTAGTGTGCACATGGTCAAGAAGGTGATGGTGGAACTTTTTCCTCTTCTGAAAAGGATGACAGTCCTGTAAGCAGCTTTATAGATCAGCAGGTTGAAGATGTCCATATAGCTGAAAGTGATGAAAGAAAAAGTGTCGTTTCAGATCTGTCCATAGAAGAAAACAACATGCAGGGAAGTCAAGTTTCGAAATCAGAAAGTGATAACGTTAAGTCAGCCATTTCAGATCCAGATTCAGATTGTGATGACCAAGAATACCTTATACTGAATCCCACGGAGGAGAACTCTGCTGTTGAAATCATCTGGAATAAAGAAGACAGAGTTATGAATCCAAACGTTCTCATGTCATCAGAACAAAGCCTTCATAAAGAGGCAATCCAGTCAGTTCATAAACAAAAACAAGATGAGGTCTTCATTCAAGTAAGTGAAAAAGTTCCTTGGGATGCATTTATGGTAAATGATAGCAATGATAGTGTTGAGTATCAAGAAATATCTGAAGTTTCTTTTCTCATGATTGATGAATGTAATGAGAATCCGGTTGTCATATCATATGAAGATGATCTACAATATAGTCAGACTACCGAAGATCAGACCATTCAGGATGCCATTTCAGATTCTTCTTCCTATGTTTCATGTTATGAAATGTTCTTTGAAGAGGAAATCTGCTCATCTACTTGTTCAGAATTATTTGAGGACCAGGAACACATTTTTACTGAAGTACATTATGAAGAAAGACCAGAATCAAAAGAAAAAGATACCTTGTTTCTTCAGCAGGAGGTAAATCTTCATGTTTTTCAGGATCCAATGGCAGATTTGTTGCAGTCAGCAGTGAAGGTGATTATTGTAGTATTCAGTGATGAAGGAGATCATGGTCAACTGTGTTTTTGGATGCCCAGTTACCAGTATTCATTGTTGACCAGAAGATCTGATCAAGAGAATCAATCAAGAAGGCATCTGCTTGATTGGTTGCATTGGAATTTTGATATAGTTTGATGGTATATTGTCTTGTAAGAAACACAGGTGGTCGTCATCATGATTTCAAATCTTGATGGACTGCTTCCTTTTTCAAAAGCTTTTGTTTTAAGTCAGTGATAAGTCATTTATGTTTGGTCTATTGAGTCAAGTCTTTCAGTCATTTCAGTTTCAAAATTTAGTCAGATTTTCAGTCAAATAAATGAGTCAAAGTCTTCTGTTGTTTGTCGAAAAAATGATTCCATTGCCCAATGGATAAGGCACTGGTCTGCTTTCCCAAATATTTGTCGTTCTTGGCACCTCCAAGGAGCTACCATCCCCATTGGAGCCAATGTTAGTTTCAGGCTTTCCAACCTTCCTCCAGTGATCAAACATGCTCTTACAAAGTGATTTGAAGGTGTCAAGGTCAAATTTTATCATTTCAGTGAGTCTTCAAGTAAAATTTGGTCACTATGCATTAGGTCTAGGGTTTGCTTTCACTCCTTTCAAAGTTGTCCAAATTTCGGTCTATGTAACTGTTCAACTGATTCTACCATCATTTAGAGGGTTTTCATCATCATGTCAGGTTTCAATGGGTCATTTTACACCTTGTTCATGCTTCAGTTGCGCCTAGGTAAGGTCATTTCCCTCTCATAGGGTTTTGAAGGCAAGTTCTCTTGGACGGTCAAATCATTAGCAAAACTGGTATCTTGATTTTCATCCACCTTCCCCTATCCTTAATGTACCTTATTAAACATTTCCCATCACTGAGATCCCCCAAATTCCTCATTTTCACACAAACCCTAGTTTCTTGCTACAAACCCTATTTTCTAGTCTAGGCCTATGTTTTGCCCTTTTGGACCCCTTCCCCTCACTCAATTTCAGAGATTACCTTTCCCCTACTTCCTAACACCCCTCCCTACTTCCCAAAATTTCCTCAAGAATTTATAAGCTCCCTATCCCCTTCATTTTGCTTCATTTCGACAAATCTCTTGTTCCACACATCGGGGTAGGTTTTACTCAAATGATGTTTCTGAGCAAGGAAAGATGAATTTGGAAACACTGAGAGAGGTTTTTGTCCAAAACAAGCCAAGGAAGAAACACCTCCTTCACTGTTTACACAGGTGTCATGATTTTAGAGAAATGTCAAAAATACAATTGCCTCGGGAGAATTGATGCACCTCTGAAGTGACCTTGGGAAAATCAAGTTTTCTCCTAGATTGGTTGGCAAAATGACTTTCTTGATGAGTCAAATGATAACTAGCCACAAATATCTTTCCAATGAGCTATCATGATCTCAATTTAGAGTTGATGAAGGCATCCAAAAGTTGACTGCAACAGCACTCTACCTTGAGGCAGCCTCATTTGGCACATTTTGACTAGTCTTGGGAGATTTGACTTTTGATAGGGAAAATGAACTCCAAATTGCAAAATTCTAGTTGGGTTGGAAATTAGACTCAAATACCTTTCCAACAAGCTATCCTGAACCCAATGTGGACACTGGTAAGGCCTCCAAAATTCGCCTGGAAAAAGGTACGTTGCACTGGGAAGGCGCGGCGCATTGGGCAGTAATTTCCAGTGTAAATTTACATTGGCGCGGCGCACTGGGAAGGTGCGTCGCACTGGGCTAAAAAGCCTGATTTCTCTCAAAAACTCCCTCAAATTTCCAAAATCACTCAACTCTTCTAGTGTGCAAGTAATTTAAGCCCTCTTCCTTGCTAGTGAAGGAGTTTTTCATGCAATTTATGGTCGTTGTGTAAAAGAAAATCCAAACCCTAAACCTTGCAATTTGTGCTCACAAACAAGTGCTTAGGGTTTGTAGTTGGAGTTTTGTTGCCAAATTCCATTCCCTCACTTCTACACTCTTTGTTTCCCAAATTCATTTTCTAGTTTCATCCCCATATCCCTAATTCCCATATCCCTAAATTCACTAACCCTATATTCCTAAACTCCCACTATCCCAAACCCTAGTTGTTATCCCTAAAGCTCCCTCATTCACTCCTAAGCTCCTTTTTCCTATCCCTAAGTCACATCATTCCCTATCATTCCTATTTCCCCATCTCATTTGTAAAAGCCCAAGTTACTCCAACACTCAATGGCTGTCCCTTCCTCCAAAGTTTGTCAAATCGTCAAAGAGCAAACTACCACTTGGCAAGACTTCATTGTTCCCACTGTCCCATTTTTGCCACAGTCCCTCATTTCCCTTTGGCAAACATTTGGCATTGAAACAAGACACCAAGTTCTCAATTCTCATTTTCAACAAACCAAACATACACTTGGCATAGACTTTCAACACCATGGAGGCGGGCACCGATACATTATATGACCAAGACAGTGACTTTACAACTGAAACTGCATGCACCAGGAGGGCACTAAAACGCCATAAAAGGGAGGATAGACTCTGGATCTTGGCCAAAGCCTCTTTGGCTAAGCATGATTCTTGATTAGGCACCTTCAGTCCAAATTTCAAGAAATTTGGAGCAATTTTTTCATTTTGGAAATTTTTTGCACAAAAAACAGGGTTTTCCTCCCTATGCGCCATGCCACGTGGCGCACGCTTTTGCTAGGGAGCTCCAAATTGCAAAAATTTTACATTTTTGGATTTTTCATGAAAAATCATGACTTCTGGTGCATGGACAAGAAGTTTGGGAAAGTTTTGAGTTCTTAGGAGGTCAAAAACACTCAAAAAATGACCTCACTGCCTTTATTTTGACACACAGGAAGCAGTCCTGGGAGATTGCAGTTTTAGAGGGGCAAATGACATCCAAATTCAGAAATTCCACTTGAGCTGGAAAGTAGATAGGCAGGGATTTCCAAAAAGCACACTTGGGCTCAATTTAGACTTCAGTAAGTTCCTCAAAATTAGCCCCAAAGTGGCGCGATGCATACAGATTTTGGCGCGGCGCATAGAGAATTTTGGCTTGTTTTTCACTATTCAGCTCAGCAATTCGCCCAGTTTTGACCAGTTTTTCTTCTTGAAATTATTCTTAAGTTTTCATGATATAATTTGATAACCATGATTTAATATTGGCACATTTTTACTTTTTCTAGAAGATTCATTCACCAAAAGGTGAAATGTGAGTGAATGGATCAGTTTCCTAGCATATCGGGGTAAGTTGTTGGACTACCTAGTTTTCAGTTCCTTGTTTAGAATTGGTTCAAAAAACTCCTAGAATTATGAGCTCGATCCCTAGAGGTAAGGGAATGGGTTGGGCTAGTCTATATCATGTAATTCCTAAGTCATTTTCAGGGTTGGACACTAGGGATTGCTTTGGCATATCATTGTACATTCTATCTCTGCATTTTTGGCTAAGGAAAGACCAGGGTTTTGCAGCACTATTTGGGATCCATGTGGATTTATGTTTTGATGGTGTGGTTCTCTAAGTAATTGTAAGTTCATTAGTGTTATGTGTATCATTTTCCTCTCTTTTCTTCTGAATTTGAACAAATGAGTGATTAAGGTGGAATCCATTAACTGTTATGCTCTGCCTTTGAATTTGTTTAAATTTCCATGTTTTCATCTATTTAAGGAGAATTCTCGAGACTCTCTTGCTCTCCTTAGCTCCTCACCAGTCTGATCTATTCATGCACTCACTTTAAAGCATCAAAACGATTTCCTTCCTTGCTTCAATCAAAACTCTACAGAAATTGTGCCTCATCCCCGGACCCAAATTTCCCTTTCCCTTTCCCTGTTTTCCAACAAAACCCCCAAAAACTCGAAACAAACCCTTGCACTTCATACCTAGCCTAAAATTAGCTTTTATTACAGTCATCTCGAGCCCCATCGATTATCTTTGCCGAGATTGACCCGGAGAGAGCCCTCTCCTGTCCTCATAGGGCTAGCTACGAGGCTGAGTGTGGTTTGATGTGGCCCTAGAACCTTGTCTTTTCAGCCTGAGACAAATCTAGGCTCTAACAGGTTGGATGATTAACGTAAAAATGGATCATTGATTATGCATATGCAAGGGCATATCTCTGCAAATATCATGACTTGATTTTTCCCCTAATGAGCAGTGAGGAGACGTCGGTAAGTGAAAAGTTTTTAAGTTTTATAATGTTTTTTATGGTAGAATGCACTAGCGTTAACATGTTTTATGACACATAAGTCACACCATAGAGACTTGAGGGTAATTCCCCTTATGAATACCATGGAGCGGTGGGAGAAATGGAGCCATTACCAACCTAGGAAGACATAGACGAGGAGGAAGAAATGAACCAAAATGAGCTAAGAAAAGTCCAACAAAACTTGGAGGGGGTTACAATTGGTGTAGTTCTCACCCATCTTGAGGATCTACCACAACATATGCAGCCCCACACTATTGGTGTGTCTAGTAGGATGGCTATGTGCTATCGGGAATATCGTTACTCAGATGATGAGTAAATGTAGTATTTCAATATGTATGCTCCCTTCAGTTTAGTTTTTGTGTGTGTACATTAGTGTATGTGAGATAGTCTTATGAGCCTAGGCTCACAATCCGAAGTTTGGCGTTATATCAGTTTTTAGATTATGATGATGTATGCAAACTAATTTTTACACTTATACATACAAGTTTTAATATTTTACATCTAGATGTTTGAATGATATAAAATGGGTCCCATGTATTTTATTTATATGCATGTTCACTTATCTTGATTATAGATGGGACAGATTCCGTTCCAACACGTAGCTAGCCAAAAAATTAGCCAATACTTTAGAACTCTTAGGGACATGTTAATAAACGACGTAATAAAATGAACGTTAAAGAAGAGGTACCCTAACATAATGCCAAAATAAGACAGGATGTCGAACATTATAGACATGATTCAGTTGTGACACCATGAGTTGAGAGTTCATATTGATCAGAAACTGACGGAAACCTAGAGCTATGGTCTTGGTTAAGAGTTCAAGGACAACATTGTATTCCACAATGTTGTTAGTGGTAGGGCCAAGAAATTGTTGGGAATGTGTTGTGGCCGGAAACAACCCCCCCCCCCCCCCCTTTGTTCATTTAAGTGTTGACCAAAATACTAAATGAATGGGGACCCTTAGTTAATTTTTAGGAAAAACAAGAATTTCCTTTCCTCAAAATAAGGTTACCATCATAAGCTTCAATAAAGCCTTTTGAATATTTTAAACCTAAGTCTATGATAAGGAGAAAATCTTTAAAGTCGCGTTGCAAAAAGATAGGAAATACCTCCATTTCTCTTTAAATATCGGTATGCGCAAGATCCTCGTGTTAAGAATAACATCGCGTCGCAACAAAGTAATACTCATAAAGAAAAACTTAAAGATTCACCGATCTGCGATAACGCCGATCGCAAGATCGCATATCGCAGAAATAAGCTGACAAGATTTGGCAAACATCAAACTTCTGCGATCTGCGATGTTGCGATCGCTGCGATATTACATCCTCGCGATCTGCGATGGTGCGATTTGCGATGGCACGATATGCGAGGTTACATAAGCAAATCATAAATCACTTCATTACCATAATCTCACTCAAAATCATGCGCTTTTAATGATAGTAAATGAATTAGTTGTCAGTTATTAAATGAATTAAAGATGCGTGCCTTAGTAGAGATTTACTTCACGTAAGGTGGCATATTTGATACATCTGTTGCATTTAAAACTCTCCCATCACCTTTCTGGATCAGTCATTTCCATTTCACTCGTAATCTGCAGGAACGAAGAGCTAAGACGATTCAAACACAAACGCAGGAAGAAATGGGAAAGAAAAATAAAGCTCAAAGATCCGAAGCGAAGGAAAAGACAAAGGAGATGGCGCCTTTGTATATAGACACAGCCTGTAACAGAGACGCAGGGATATCAACATGGGAAAGCATGTACAGGCTGCTGGAAGAGGAAAATCCTAGAATAATGAAGGTTGCTGCTGTCGCGGGCTCACAACGCTCTTCCGAGGCGTCCTTAGAGGAGCTAACATGTTCATTTCTTCACAGGATAGCGGCAAGACCCAAAATTCTACCATATACGGATATGATCAAGTGGATACTTGATAATGCAGACATGAAAAACAGACAATTCAAGGTGCAAGGACACGGGCTCATCGAATCGTTTGTTGCGCAAGATTTGAAGCTTATGTATCATCTTCCTGAACCGCAGGCGACTTATAACGCACAATTCATTAAGAAATTCATGGCAGAGAACCCAGACCTATCAGAGACCACCAGAGATTGGTCTAGAAAAGAGGAGCTGCTCAAAAAGGACAAAAACGGTATGCACTGCACTGGTTCCCTCACCTCTCCATATTGTTTTGCTACGGCCATGCTTTGTTGGTTATTTGGGATGCCGGATATCAATAAGTTTTCGTCTGAATGGCTACCATTAATTGATGCTGCCACAAACGCCGATATTATAGATTGGGCCAAGATCCTTTCTAATAATTTATACACGGATGTTATCAATTACCAGTCTAAAAGATCCTCGTCTCAAAGGATCTATCCTCCTTTTTATCTGTCTGCATATGTTATGGATTCTATTTGTCTTGTGTCTAAATTTCCCATTATGGGTTGGAAGTGGACTACCCAGGACCCATTGCCTATCCATGTTTATCATAAGGTGTTATGGGATTCTCAGTTTGTCCCTCACTTCTACTAGATTTGCCACGGGCTTATTTTGCCCTTGTATAGAATAATGTATGATCAAGACCCCCCGAGGTGCTCTCCCGAGGCACAAATTGACATCATCCCCATCGCGAGATGGTTCGGGGAAGAATGGTTTACCTACATTAGATTTTTTGGAAGCACTGTACCTCCACATGTCCTACCTCTATATATCCCTGATAAACGTTTGGCTCGGGAAATTGCTTACCAAACCTGTTCAGAAGGCGGCCTGACCAAAGACCTAAAGGACAAGAAGAAGGCCATATGGCCTCAATTTCCTGTAGCTTGTGGGGCCTTCTCATTGTTCGATGTAGGACACGCTTTCGCCGAAGTGGAGAATGTGACGTGTCTTCAATTATTTAAATTTCCAACTAGGCCATTTGACCCAAATGATGTTGCCCAAGATTTCACAACGAACGTCAAAATAAAAGTATTCGCTAGAAAGAAAGATTTGTTTGATGATTTGTTTCAGAGTAGAAGCTCACTCCAAGAAATTTTGCGGGAAGCTCGGTCGAGGTTGTCTCCAGATGACCTCCAAAGATTCATGTTATACAGGGAAAGAAGGCTGGCCAGTATTCCTCTAGAGAAGTTGCGACTGCCTGCTAGAGAGCCAACTCCAAGCATTAGCCTCAGCGAAAACTCTAGCACTTCCAGATCTAAATCCAACGCTGCGCAAGGAGTGCCTGAGCATCCTAAAGAGTCTGGATACGACCAAGGAAAAAACGAAGAAACAACTAAAGATACAGCTCAGTCAAGTGCAATGTCTCAACAGCAAGTTATCGCCTCCCCGCCAAGAGATGTTCCCCCTCCTGTCATCGAAGCACCACTCGTCACAACAGAACTGGACAAAGAATGGGAAACCTTCAATGAATTGATCAATCTTGAAGGGCAAGCCCCGAAAACACCTGTGAACAATACACAGGTAGTGCAAGAAGTGGTTCCGACCATAGTCAGCAGTGTCACAGAAACGGAGCACATTCCTATCGCTCCACCTTCTGAGCTTCTACTTAATGTAGAAGAAATTCCCCCACTGGATGTATTCTATAGTCCCCAACACAAAGCAGTTGTAAGGAGACAGAGGAAGAAAATAAAATTAGAAAATACACTATCACAAGATGTTGAACATTTGGACGTCTTATGGAAAGACCCCAACAATAACCCGACTGAAAATCTCACTAAGCTATCTCAGATCGCAGGAGCATATGCTTCTGCAACTATTGACAAGGCATCGGAAGTCCAGCAACTATTGAAAGAACAAGAAGATCAGATACAGCTGCTACAACAACAGTTGCAACAAGCCAATGCTAATATTGAAGCTTCCAAACATCTCGAGAAGCTGCAGGAAGACTTTCAGCAGATGCAGATAGGCTATCAAAGAAGTCTAGACGAGAAAGGAAAACAATTGCAGACTTTACAGGAAATGCATAAAGATGAGCCTAAGCTGGCAGAATTTATTTCAGAATCTATTGGCTTAAATGAGCAACTACTGCAGCAACAGGAAGAGTTGGGACGTAAAATATCACAGTGGAGTCACTATTGTGAGCTGAGCGATAAAATCACCAATCAAGTGGTAGACTTGCGGAGTGACTATGATCAGAGTGACAGAAGGGTGACGGAATACTTAACTTGGTAGGATGATGATGAAGGGAAAAGAGCAGGTGCACCCAGGATAAACGAAAATCATAAAGAATTGCTCTTTAATAAATTGGACGATCAAATCAGGCAGGCGGAGCGAGCAGCGGAGACAGCGGCTACACAGGCAAACATTCTTATCGACTGTGTAAATGAGAATTTACACAGGGCCAATTTAATCGCAGAGACCACCCCGAGGTACCTACCAAATAAGTTACAACTGGAAGCAGAATGGAAGAAAAAAGCGCAGGCAAAGGGGAAAGCAATCCAAGCATTAAACAGGTTGAATTGGGAATGTTACTGGACATACTTGGTCAAACCGCACAGTCAATGGATGATGGTGAAATGCATCACAAACGCAGCCGAAAAAGTAGTGCCAGGTCTCGTAGATGCTATTTTCGCAGCACAGCTCAGCGCAGAAATCAGTCAACCGACTCTCCTCAAGCCCATGCTGAACACTTGCAACTTTAAAGACCAAGTTCAGAAATAGCCTTATTTAGAATGTTGTTTTTTCTTTTAACTAGATTAGAAAAATGACGGTCATTTGAAAACCGCATCCTAAATTTTGTAATAATACTATTATTAGAATTAGGAAGTAGTATTTTAACCCTTCTCATTGCATTTGGAGAAGGGTCCAGAAATTTTTCAAAAACTTGTCCTCGGAACATGCACTTCTGCACCCTCAGAGGAGGTTTTGATGAATGGATGGATCGAGATTTATTAATGTTTGCATTTTAATGTCTGCTACTGATGTTGCACTTTTGTACTCTTAGTAGATGTTAGAACAAGTAGAGATAAATCATTTTTGCTTGAAGTTTATGGGTAGGATCAGTCATAAATGGTACTTTTATCTCTTGACCAATTTCTGCTTATATTCTTAAAGTGATATGCAGTTTTCAGTTGTTTATATGTTAATGCATGAATATGTGGGTTACCATTTGGCACTTCTATACGGTGGAGTCATTTATTTATGTTTGATATATGAATAACTTATTATGCGATATGCTGTTCACAACTGTTTTGCTTAACTTTTTATGCAGAATGGTTTATCTTAATTTATTTCTATTCTTATGATAGCTGAATGATCTTTATTACCAGTTATTGTTCGAAATCTCTTTAGATCGCATAATAGAAGAAATACACCCCGGGTTAGTGTAGATTAGATGTGTTGTTTCTCATTAGATTACAATAGCACAGAGTTAGTTTAGAAGTTTGAATTAAATTATCTTTAAATACTCCTAGATCAGCATCATCCTACTATACACACACACACACCCCTTAGATTGGGAAACTGGTCCCATTATCCCCAGTCGGACCCGCTATACCAAACGGATAAGGAGCTGCCAACCAAGGTCCGGACCGGGTGGGTATCCCCCTTGTTGTCGACCCGATTTTTGGGGCTTCAACATATTTGGCGCTAGAAGGAGGGCCTGAACATAGTGTCTGTTGGAATGATTTTCAATTGTAAAATTTGAATCAGGATGGCTGCTCATAAAATTCCTATTTGGAGTTGCATCCATGTTCCTACCTCTTCCAACACTCCACCGGAAGTGGTAAGACTCTTGTCTTAGGTAAAATTCAATGGTAAGAATAATTCTTCTGCTTTTAATCATGCTCTTCAATTTATTCAAAAAGTTTCAAGTTCTGATATTCAGAGAATTGATGAAGGCGTTTTGTGCAGGATTTTTACTCTTACATTCACGGCGGAAGCTAGAAAATGGTGCAGAAACCTCCCAGTTGCATCAATTCACAGCTGGGACCAATTCGTCAAGACTTTCATTTTTGAATTTGATTGTTATGACTATGACCAGGTATATGATGAAATTGATTATCTACGGAAACAAGATGAATCTGTTAGGGATTTTAATATGTGATTTCATCTTAATTGTCTAAAGTATGATCTTGAAAGTGAACTCACGGATGAAGAATCTTCAGATTATGCTGAGTATTCCCTGCCTCCTATGGCTGATCAAGCAGAAATTAGTTCAACCTTTGTCTCATTTTCTTCTAATATGAATGAGGATTCCAAGTTGAATATACAAATCAGCCATGATGAAGAAAGTCCCCAAAGCCTAGGAGTCATGCATGCTCTAATGCAAGAAGACAAAAGCGAGAATGCTGGAGGAAAGCCTACCTTGGAACCAGGAGATGACTTTGATACAAGGTCAGATAATATCATTGCAAATCAACAAATGCAGATGCCAAGGTTAGAACAGCAAACTATTTCTCTTTCAAAAAGTATCAGTACACAAAGGTATGATCTAAAGCCCGATGTCTATGATGAATCTGATGAACAAATATTTTTCCATGATGTTTTCAAATGCATTGTTCCAGAATCACATTTTTCTCTTTATCCTGATGTTTTTAGTGATGATGATTTCTCCCCTCTCAATATTAAAGATATCTCAAAAAACAAAGAGGATTATTCAAACGACCCATCATTAGGTTTTCAAGATAAAGAGACAGCTATAGAACATCCTTTGACCATTTTCAAACAAGAACCACTTGACCTTCCTTGTCTGAAAATATATGATGAAAAAGAGAAATCTAGGGAAACCTGTAAAATCATTTATGATAGTTACTTTGACAACGATGATGTTGTTGAGTTATCCCAAGTAACTCAACTAAGCTCAGATAATGAGAGATATCCTAATTCAGAAATCATATCAGTCAATCCTCATTTCAAAGTAAAAGATCATTTGCATGATTTTACTATCCAAGACAATACCCCGATCTATGATTCATATCATGAGGAAACCTCCATGCCTGTTCACAATCATAACTTGTCTTCTGATTCACAAGACGGAATTCGAAATTGCTCGGATCCCATAATTCTGGCCAGTTCTTATGAGAAGCAAGATATTACAAGTAAATCCCAGTTGTGCTGTAACACTATTTGTACAGATAATCATTCCTTTCTTTCTCACTTGCACTCATTGTGTACAAAATTGGATTTTGTTTTAAATTTTCAGACTTTTGATAGATTACTGTGGCATGTTGAGCATCTTATCAAAGAACATTCGAAAGATGTGCCACCATTTTGGAAAGCTAAGCTGTGTCAAGGAAGTATAGAACTTTCTCAATTCCAAGATCAATCGATATCAGACTTTCTTAAGAAACTTCTTTGGCATCCAAAACACCATCAACCAAGGAAAGTACCTTTCGAAACTTGTTGGAAATTCGCGCCAATTGATAAGATTCTTTCTAGAAATTTCCATCTATTCTGCATCGATTTATTTAGTGATTTATATATGGAAACTTTCCTTTTAAACGAAATCGCTAAAAGCTCAGCTTTAACGAACAGTAGGTTACAAGCCATTGAAACTAAAAAATCATATTCACAACCTGGCTTGTCATCTTTCCTATTACGAGATCATCAATCCATAACAGAAGTTCATCCTAATTTTTATGATCCAATAGGTATCCAGTTGGAAAGAAGTTTTCATGAGAAAGAAATATCAGACAGAATTCCAACTGAAGTTACGCATTCTTATTCCACATCCAACATTAACAGTCCAAGGAAAATTTTGTTCTTAACACTGATGTTTGGAAGTTACATACGGCTAGGAATAAAAATGAAGAGATGGTTCCACTGGAAATATCATTTCACCTAGCTAATTTTCTGTATATAGTTAGAATAGGAGTAGGAGTAATTTAGCTAGGTTATTAGGTTTACTTTTAATAATTGATAGGCAAAATAAGAGAAGGGATTATCCCTATTCTGTACATAACCCTAGAAAATGTCTACCTCTCATAACAGTTAAATATTTTTCTCCATAATAAAATTTGCTATGGTTAACAGCATTTGACATTTACTAAAGACACCTTTTCTCTATCAAAGATTTTGAACTTCTGCTTCTATGAACAGCAAATATTTTGGAAACTTGATTTTTATTATCAATAGAACTTTAACCCAGATATGATACTAGTTTCAACTCCAAGAAATTTGAAGAAAGCTATCTTGGTGAAGAAATTGTTTTATGTCAGTACAATGAAAGGTATCAATAATGAAATAAAGATTCTCTGTAGAAACAACCATTTCCAAACAACTCTATCATTTTCGTCCAGAACTTTCTTAAGGAAAGAAAATTTGACTTCCTCCCTGCTAAAGGAAATCACAACATTCAGAGGAACAATCCAAAAAAAAAAAAACACTATATCTCAAAGAATAAGAGGTCTCATCACGAGCCGGCTTATCATGATCACAGATATTATAACTTGCTGAATTTTCCGATACTGTCCACCAAAACAGGGCAACGACTCAAGATTGTTGCAATCAAAAGACAAGGGGTCTCATCACGAGCCAGCTTGTTCAGCAAAAGTGTAAATCAAGTGAATGACTGTGTCATAATTTGGCCACCAAACCAAGACATTGTTCTTTAGAGAATAAAAAGGAAAAAGTGTCAAAAATGGATTTTTCTCTGAAAAGTTGTAAATAGCCTTAAGCAGGATAAAGGATCATTACTGGGTAATAGGTAACCCTGTCGAGGCTATGGACGCCTGCTGGCAGCAGAGGCTCTACCTGCGACAAAGGAGCATATTTAAAAGGCTGCTACACAGGGAAGACTTTATTTTAATTTTCACAAGACCAAGTAATGGCTGATGTAAATGCAAGGACAAGCTGAGGATGCAAGTAATTAAAATAGAAAGAGGTTGAAACAAAACATCATTGACAGTTTGAAGTATGATATGATTTATCTTTTTATAATAAAGTTTAAGTTCTCTGAGAAAAAAAAAAATTCAGGAGTTTGAAAACGTCAATAGAAGATCAGAGATAACTGGTTCTCCCAAGTGAATCGCCAATTGTTGTGGCCGGCAACAACCCCCCCCCCCCTTTGTTCATTTAAGTGTTGACCAAAATACTAAATGAATGGGGACCCTTAGTTAATTTTTAGGAAAAACAAGAATTTCCTTTCCTCAAAATAAGGTTACCATCATAAGCTTAGGTAAAGCCTTTTGAATATTTTAAACCTAAGTCTATGATAAGGAGAAAATCTTTAAAGTCGCGTTGCAAAAAGATAGGAAATACCTCCATTTCTCTTTAAATATCGGTATGCGCAAGATCCTCGTGTTAAGAATAACATCGCGTCGCAACAAAGTAATACTCATAAAGAAAAACTTAAAGATTTACCGATCTGCGATAACGCCGATCGCAAGATCACATATCGCAGAAATAAGCTGACAAGATTTGGCAAACATCAAACTTCTGTGATCTGCGATGTTGCGATCGCCGCGATATCACATCCTCGCGATCTGCGATGGTGCGATTTGCGATGGCACGATATGCGAGGTTACGTAAGCAAATCATAAATCACTTCATTACGAATCCTTCGAGCACGCCATTCAAAGAAAAGCCACTTACCATAATCTCACTCGAAATCATGCGCTTTTAATGATAGTAAATGAATTAGTTGTCAGTTATTAAATGAATTAAAGACGTGTGCCTTGGTAGAGATTTACTTCACGTAAGGTGGCATATTTGATACATCTATTGCATTTAAAACTCTCCCATCACCTTTCTGGATCAGTCATTTCCATTTCACTCGTAATCTACAGGAACGAAGAGCTAAGACGATTCAAACACAAACGCAGGAAGAAATGGGAAAGAAAAGTAAAGCTCAAAGCTCCGAAGCGAAGGAAAAGACGAAGGAGATGGCGCCTTTGTATACAGACACAACCTGTAACAGAGACGCAGGGATATCAACATGGGAAAGCATGTACAGGCTGCTGGAAGAGGAAAATCCTAGAATAATGAAGGTTGCTGCTGTCGCGGGCTCACAACGCTCTTCTGAGGCGTCCTTAGAGGAGCTAGCATGTTCATTTCTTCACAGGATAGTGGCAAGACCCAAAATTCTACCATATATGAATATGATCAAGTGGATACTTGATAATGCAGACATGAACAACAGAGAATTCGAGGTGCAAGGACACGGGCTCATCGAATCGTTTGCTGCGCAAGATTTGAAGCTTATGTATCATCTTCCTGAACCGCAGGCGACTTATAACGCACAATTCATTAAGAAATTCGCGGCAGAGAACCCAGACCTATCAGAGACCACCAGAGATTGGTCTAGAAAAGAGGAGTCGCTCAAAAAGGACAAAAACGGTATGTACAGCACTGGTTCCATCACCTCTCCATATTGTTTTGCTGCGGCCATGCTTTGTAGGTTATTTGGGATGCCGGATATCAATAAGTTTTCGTCTGAATGGCTACCATTAATTGATGCTGCCACAAACGCCGATATTATAGATTGGGCCAAGATCCTTTCTGATAATTTATACACGGCTGTTATCAATTACCGGTCTAAAAGATCCTCATCTCAAAGGATCTATCCTCCTTTTTATCTGTGTGCATATGTTATGGATTCTATTTGTCTTGTGTCTAAATTTCCCATTATGGGTTGGAAGTGGACTACCCAGGACCCATTGCCTATCCATGTTTATCATAAGGTGTTATGGGATTCTCAGTTCGTCCCTCACTTCTACTAGATTTGCCACGGGCTTATTTTGCCCTTGTATAGAATAATTATGATCAAGACCCCCCGAGGTGCTCTCCCGAGGCACAAATTGACATCATCCCCATCGCGAGATGGTTCGGGGAAGAATGGTTTACCTACATTAGAGTTTTTGGAAGCACTGTACCTCCACATGTCCTACCTCTATATATCCCTGATAAACTTTTGGCTCAGGAAATTGCTTACCAAACCTGTTCAAAAGGCGGCCTGACCAAAGACCTAAAGGACAAGAAGAAGGCCATTGTTGGCTAGTTGAATTGTTTATGAATTAAATATTCAAGTACCACATTAATTGTCAACCAGGGAAAGTCTTTTTATTCCAAAGGCTATTGCGTACTGTATGTACTCAAAATCTAAAAGCATTGAAAAGCTGTAGTATACGTGATTCTTACGCTAGGTCATTTACAGTACTTGTTAAAATAAAAGAAATTAATTAAAACTACAAATCTGGAAAGCGAAATGATGGATGCTCTGTTGGCAGAGGATCAGGACCCTATCCTCCAGGTGGGGACGTTCAGCACCTGCCCCTGTAATCAGATTACTAATGCACACTGCACTCTCATTCACCGGTGAGAAACAAACTCAAGTGATTAATGAAATAGAGTACTAGCAAAACACAGAATACCAGAGGTAATGCTATAAAATCCAAGCAGAGTACCAGAAAGAAACGATTGCACACTTACACACTTGACAAGAAATTAAATGGGTGAATCTTATGAGGAAGGTGGGCCCAGTCCCTCTCACAAGATTCCCCAGGAAAACGAAGACTGGATTAAGTGCTCAAAACAGTTTTATATTCATCTGCCAAAAAGATTTGAATACAATAAAGTTCAGACTTGCTGATGTTCTCAAGATCTCTTCTTACAGACTGACCATAGACACCGACTAATCCCCTTTTCATGTAGATGTCTCCTCTTTATAGAGGAGACATCTATTACAATAAAGTATTACAGCCCATTCAGTTAACCCATCTTATCAAAAATAAGCAATTCAGAACGTTGTTACAACAGTATGATAATATGTTCTTTCTTGAGTTCTGGCTGTTACACAGCTGGTAACTGACTTCGACCGTCTTCTCGGGATCTTCATGTTCCTTTGCCATTTCCCCATGCTGTTGCTGATTTAGGCCATGCTGACTGTGTTCTTCTTCCTTTATACCTCCGCTTGATTATGCCACATCAGGGTTCTTTAAATAGTTGCCATCTGTTATTCGCGGCTATTACAAAATAGCTTGCTTTAGGTGATTGTTGTTGCTGACTGTAGCAACTACGGAGTTGCTGCTTCTGGTGTTGCAGCAACTGCGTAGTTGCTGTTTCTGCTGTTACAGCAACTGCGTAGTTGCTGTTTCTGGTGTTACAGCAACTATACATTATAATTCCTGCAAGCTTAAGGCAATTACTTGACAGTTTAGTCAGCGTTTCCAAGGATAAATATAAAGATATTCACGAATATGCAATGAACAATTAAACATAGATATGCGGGAGGTTACTTCATACCTTGGGGTCATTATGTCATTATAAAATAAAAGCTTTCAACTTATGACTGCAAAAGCATAATAATACGGCAAAAAGATAGGGTCAAAAATAGGTCAATTCTAAGTCCCAACAGCCATATGGCCTCAATTTCCTGTAGCTTGTGGGGCCTTCTCATTGTTCGATGTAGGACATGCTTTCACCGAAGTGGAGAATGTGACGTGTCTTCAATTATTTAAATTCCCAGCTAGGCCATTTGACCCAAATGATGTTGCCCAAGATTTCACAACGAACGTCAAAATAAAAGTATTCGCTGGAAAGAAAGATTTGTTTGATGATGTGTTTCAGAGTAGAAGCTCACTCCAAGAAATTTTGTGGGAAGCTCGGTCGAGGTTGTCTCCAGATGACCTCCAAAGATTCATGTTATACAGGGAAAGAAGGCTGGCCAGTATTCCTCTAGAGAAGCTACGACTGCCTGCTAGAGAGCCAACTCCAAGCATTAGCCTCAGCGAAAACTCTAGCACTTCCAGATCTAAATCCAACGCTACGCAAGGAGTGCCTGAGCATCCTAAAGAGTCTGGATACGACCAAGGAAAAAACGAAGAAACAACTAAAGATACAGCTCAGTCAAGTGCAATGTCTCAACAGCAAGTTATCGCCTCCACGCCAAGAGATGTTCCCCCTCCTATCATCGAAGCACCACTCGTCACAACAGAACTGGAAAAAGAATGGGAAACCTTCAATGAATTGATCAATCTTGAAGGGCAAGCCCCGAAAACACCTGTGAACAATACACAGGTAGTGCAAGAAGTGGTTCCGACCATAGTCAGCAGTGTCACAGAAACGGAGCACATTCCTATCGCTCCACCTTCTGAGCTTCTACTTAATGTAGAAGAAATTCCCCCACTGGATGTATTCTATAGTCCCCAACACAAAGCAGTTGTAAGGAGACAGAGGAAGAAAATAAAATTAGAAAATACACTGTCACAAGATGCTGAACATTTGGACGTCTTATGGAAAGACCCCAACAATAACCCGACTGAAAATCTCACTAAGCTATCTCAGATCGCAGGAGCATATGCTTCTGCAACTATTGACAAGGCATCGAAAGTCCAGCAACTATTGAAAGAACAAGAAGATCAGATACAGCTGCTACAACAACAGTTGCAACAAGCCAATGCTAATATTGAAGCTTCCAAACAGCTGGAGAAGCTGCAAGAAGACTTTCAGTAGATGCAGATAGGCTATCAAAGAAGTCTAGACGAGAAAGGAAAACAATTGCAGACTTTACAGGAAATGCATAAAGATGAGCCTAAGCTGGCAAAATTTATTTCAGAATCTATTGGCTTAAATGAGCAACTACTACAGCAACAGGAAGAGTTGGGACGTAAAATATCACAGTGGAGTCACTATTGCGAGCTGAGCGATAAAATCACCAAAAGTGGTAGACTTGCGGAGTGACTATGATCAGAGTGACAGAAGGGTGACGAAATACTTAACTTGGCAGGATGATGATGAAGGGAAAAGAGCAGGTGCACCCAGGATAAACGAAAATCATAAAGAATTGCTCTTTAATAAATGGGACGATCAAATCAGGCAGGCGGAGTGAGCAGCGGAGACAGCGGCTACACAGGCAAACATTCTTATCGACTGTGTAAATGAGAATTTACACAGGGCCAATTTAATCGCAGAGACCACCCCGGGGTACCTACCAAATAAGTTACAATTGAAAGTAGAATGGAAGAAAAAATCGCAAGCAAAGGGGAAAGCAATCCAAGAATTAAACAGGTTGAATTGGGAATGTTACTGGACATACTTGGTCAAGCCGCACAGTCAATGGATGACGGTGAAATGCATCACAAACGCGGCCGAAAAAGTAGTGCCAGCTCTCGTAGATGCTGTTTTCGCAGCACAGCTCAACGCAGAAATCAGTCAGCCGACTCTCCTCAAGCCCATGCTGAACACTTGCAACTTTAAAGACCAAGTTCAGAAATAGCCTTATTTAGAATGTTGTTTTTTCTTTTAACTAGATTAGAAAAAGGACGGTCATTTGAAAACCGCATCCTAAATTTTGTAATAATACTATTATTAGAATTAGGAAGTAGTATTTTAACCCTTCTCATTGCATTTGGAGAAGGGTCCAGAAATTTGTCAAAAACTTGTCCTCGGAACATGCACTTCTGCACCCTCAGAGGAGGTTTTGATGAATGGATGGATCGAGATTTATTAATGTTTGCATTTTAATGTTTGCTACTGATGTTGCACTTTTGTACTCTTAGTAGATGTTAGAACAAGTAGAGATAAATCGTTTTTGCTTGAATTTTATGGGTAGGATCAGTCATAAATGGTACTTTTATCTCTTGACCAATTTCTGCTTATATTATTAAAGTGATATGCAGTTTTCAGTTGTTTATATGTTAATGCATGAATATGTGGGTTACCATTTGGCACTTCTGTACGGTGGAGTCATTTATTTATGTTTGATATATGAATAACTTATTATGCGATATGCTGTTCACAACTGTTTTGCTTAACTTTTTATGCAGAATGGTTTATCTTAATTGATTTCTATTCTTATGATAGCTGAATGATCTTTATTACCAGTTATTGTTCAAAATCCCTTCAGATCGCATAATAGAAGAAATACACCCCGGGTTAGCGTAGATTACATGTGTTGTTTCTCATTAGATTACAATAGCACAGAGTTAGTTTAGAAGTTTGAATTAAATTAGCTTTAAATACTCCTAGATAAGCATCATCCAACTCTATACACACACACACCCCTTAGATTGGAAAACTGGTCCCATTATCCCCAGTCGGACGCTCTATACCAAACGGATAAGGAGCTGCCAACCAAGTTCCGGACCGGGTGGGTATCCCCCTTGTTGTCGACCCGATTTTCGGGGCTTCAACAGAATGACAATTTTCGTTAGCCCAAAACCGACATGTATTAGTGTTCACTACAACAGCTAGAGTTAGGATCCACGAGAGCAGTTCATCAATGTCATGAAACACATGGGGAGCGTTGAACCCAATCTCCAACCATCTCCCCCCTAGCTTGATCCAAGTGAGTTTCAAACTCGAGACTTGTCACTCTGATACCACTTATTGGGAATCATAATTTCCCTAGATAAAAACTTGCAGGTATTATTCTCTGCTACAATTTCCAAATTTAGTATCCACGAGAGGTGATTATCCCATGTCACGAAACACACGAAGAGCATTGAACCTAATGTCCAACAAAAATATGCCCCCTAAACTCAAAATTTGATCGATGGGCAAAAAGAGAACCCAAGCGGAAGAAGCAATGTTTTTGGAACTCTGGTTGGTTCCATTAGAATATCCTACATAGATCGAAGAGGATTCAAACATCTACAAACCAAGTACCAAACATGATAAGAAGCAACTAGAAACATGACACAGATGCAAAAAAAAAAGTAAAAAGTTCTAACACCCTCCTCCCACATTTACCCAAGCTAATCGGTCCACCGAGTAAACATGTGATAAAGACTTACTATGATATGATTCAACTCCCTATGTATAGTTAAGGAAGTGGAAATGACAAGACAATACCAATCTAACCTTCCTTAGAAACTACAGAACCTTTAGGAGCTAACCAACCCCTCCAAGTGTCCAACCCCTGAGACAACTTGATGTTTTGATCAAATATACCCCCAGTCACTCCCATGACAATCCTTCCATGCAATGGATGCCCTCCAATTTATCCCGCAATAAGGAATCCATTCGACTGCAACCTTTTTTTGGTAGTTCTATGGCAATGAACTCGAATTCTGAGCCACATTTTCAGGGCTAAGGCTCAGGCCTCTGCCCAGAACTTCATGAAACTTCCATAAATAGTAAATAATAATTAAATAAGGCTACTAATGCAAACACTTGAACAATGACTTGACCTGACCCCTACCGTCCATGAAAAAAATTCCATCAAACATATCATAAACATGTAATGTACAAGTCATAAATACACATCTAAACATAGGGGTCTCATACTTATCTGAGAATTTTCAAGAAGGACTGATGCCTCCTCATAATAGCTGCAAGATCAACTATTAGGTCATGCATTCATTAATAGTTCATCTAGTAATCAAAACATGATGAGATCTATAACTCTAGTATGTCATAAAACATGCTTATAACCAACAAATAACGAGAGAAATATCAATGATGAAACCACCATTAAAGCCACATAATGACAAGAACATTTACTCATTAAATATCAAAGGGAAAGGAGTTCTTATTAACATACACAAACCTAGCCAAGTTAGGGACTTCCATGTACCACCCACCATAGATTGGGCTGAACCAAATCATTCTTTCAACCAATCACCCTCATGCCATATTCCAAGAATGAATGTGGGATCTCATGGAATAACAAAAACAAGACAAAACCATAGCTTCCAGAGGCCAAACTGCCTCAAACCACAACCAGTGATTCTATCTTACCATCAATCATTGCTAACCATCACCAGATTGGTCTCCACCTAAGCTATCCAGGGCTCCAGAGCATTTGTTCCAACCAAGGCTTCCAAGACTAGTAATTCAAGCTACAGTTGTTGTCGAGCTCCAGAGCATTTGTCCAACTAGGGATTCCAGGACTAGTAACTCAACCCATCAAGGGCTCCAAAGCATTTTTCCAACCAAGGCTTCCAGGACTAATAACTCAAACCAATTTGTTACAGAACTTCTAGAGTGTTTGTCCAACCAAGGCTCCAAGAACTAATAACTCAACCCACAACCATAAGGAACATGAGCACCAATCAGGAAACGAAAGGGAAAACCCTCAACACCATGGCTATCCATGAAATGGCAAGGCTGGGAAAAACCATTGTCAATCCAGGAAATCCTCCATGCCAATGAAAAATCATAACCAAACAACCACATGCATATGCCATGCATGCCAAAACTAGAAAGCAAATCATACATGCAACTTAGTACCTGCAAATCAAACCCATTTGTAGCTAATTATCCCATTGTCCCCTTGTTATTTCTTGATTTTCCTTTTCCTTCAACTCCAAATCCCAAGTATGCCACAATACTCCAAGAGTGCTCCAAGAAAACCCTGTCTACAAGAGTATGAGAGAGATAATAGATTAGAGAGCTCCAAGCTAAAACTGACAAAATCTCACTGACCAAAGCCATGAACTAATCCTCATAAGCCTTTTTATCATTGAGGCCTCTATTTTCTTCAATTTTCCATTTTTTCCTTCAATTTCCTCCTCACATACAACATGTGACCTTTCACCTTCCTTTTCTCCCATTTTCCTTTATTTTCATAAATAAATTCCAATCAATGCCTCTTTTACTATTCAAATGCCTTTTTCATTGCCTTTGCCAATTTCCCTTAAGCCATAATAAACCAAATGAACATCCACTAGGATGTTTTTACCAACATTCAGCTTGGAATACGTGTCCCATGACCTTGGTCTTATTTATTTTTTACATGGAAAATCAACCAGGGTTGTTTCAAAATCATATTACATACATATGTACATGAAACTATGCCTAGAAGGATAGGCACAATACTTCTTGAGATAGAGGGAGATTTGTGACGATGTAGCCATTAGGATCAATATATTTCAAATAGGTGTAGGACTGATAATTCACACAGACACGACAAGTACCATATTTGTATGATGGGAATAATGTTAGGAACCAAAGTGGTAAATGCATGAGGCAAACCCTATTGTCAAGACAGAAACAAGGATCAATGCAAAGCATCATTTCATATGAATAAGAGAGAATGTTGTGGATGATATGGAAATTAGTGGTGTAAGTATTGAGTTCATCATGAGGGAAGTCTACTCCAATCATAGATTTATCCATGACCCTAGGTTTCTTGAAAACATCGATGGAATGATCAAGAGAAATTTTCACAATTTTCTTGTCAAAGAACACATCATAGGTCGTAGTGATATCTTGTGTTCAATTGAAATTACGCAAAGAAATGAAGGTGTGCAAGTTTTCATTCAAGTGTTCCAAACTAAGGAGGAATGATGGATAACAAAGAAATTATTCCCAAGGTGGATGACATATGGTCATGTCTTCTAAGATGGTGGCATCAAATGGAATCATAGTATCAAGGAAGTCATGGAACAATAATGATTAACAGCCCAGGTGGGCATGTTGAAAGCATCAATTTTGACACCATGGGAAGATTTCACTCACAATTGTGAGTTACTTTAGATCCAGTAGACCTGCCCATCATTTGCCTAGATGGAGGGCATATGAATAAAGTGTAGTACAACATAAGACAAATAATCCCAATCATGTAATCTATAAGAAACAAATAAAGTGGAGAGGCTTACCTTGCCTATCACATGAAACAACTCTATTTGGTGCTACCAGCTTGGAGGATATCTCCCAAAGATCTCAACTATTGCTCCTCCTTTTGGATCTCTTCACACAAATAAGAATCCAACAAACCACTATATCATGCAACAAAAATTATTACATGCATATAAAAATCAATGTAAAACATGAATGAAATGGGGTAAAATCTTGTAACTTTGTATTATACCAGCCAAATGCACATAACACACCTTTTGTCACCTCTCCCTAAACGACCTCCTCACCAACACTCACTAATATCTAGACATGTTTGTGCAAGATTATTGCGGAAGTAGATTATAGCTCACACTTTCAACAACATTCTGGGATTATAACTTTTTCCTTCTCTCTAACTTATGGAGAGCTTGTTTATATATTTTTCCCTAGGAATGATCACATTGGATCTAGAAACTATCTTAACCGTGTCTAATCCTTTAATACTTCTAAACTATGAGTGATCAAATCTTACCTAATAAAACTGTATCCATCAAAACTACACTATGTTGCTCCAACTTAGTGGTCATGGGGAAATTATAGCCCTCCATTTCTCAAGTAACTCTAACATACATAATTGCTAGGCCTAGTGTTTCTTAGCTAGAACTACAAGGGAGCATTGAAGCCTCCAATTCCTACTTTCTAAAGCATTCTACAAAACACTTCTTGGCTCACTGACTTGGAAGGTGTTATCCCCTTCTGTTAGACCCTGTGGGGTGGATTTTTGAGCTATAACAAATCACCCCTAATGTATGAGGTCAGAAGAGAAACTGATGGTCGAAATACATTATAATTAATAAATCAATGAGTGAGGCGGAGAGAAAGACCATGGAAAAAATACCTGCAAAGGCTACGAAAAGTATATTCATATACATAATGTACATCCCCAAGGTAAGAATTCCCATATTTGATACTAAGAGAATAGAAAATGGTTGCACACAAAACATACTATGGGCTCATGTCATCAAGGGCTAGTCATGATACAATATAGATCATTGGCACAATATACATATGTAGGGTTCGACAATGATGTAACTGTTGGAAATAATACTGAGGGGGGGGGGGGGGGGGGTGAATCAGTATTATCAGATCAATAAAACTTTTTCAATGCTCAGAAACATATACGCTACTTCAGTTAAGTGAACCAGCGTGTACACGCCACTCTGTCTAAAGAAAACAGCGTATAACCATAAATCTTATGATTCAGTTAGTTTATCTTCAGTTAAATGCATTAGGACATTATTCACCATATTAAGAGTAAACAGATGCAGTATAGCAGAACAGATCATCACACAAAAGCCACACACATGAACATCATGATATAAGGTGGAAACCCAATGTGGGTGAAAACCACCTACTGCAAGTCGTCTCTATCTTTCTTTAATAAGAACTTCAGTTTACAATCTTTTGTACTGGTGCAGCCTTATACCAGTACGCAGGCTACAACCTGCAGAAGGCTTCAACCTTCTCTCGTTCTCCAAACTTCCTTGGAAGGGAGCTCCAACCCCCTTTGCTCTTGTACTAGCTAAGATACTAGTACGTAGGTGCAGGCCTACAATCTTCTTGCCTTCAGGTACCACTTTTCATCAATTTTCAGACTGGGTACTCCTGAAGCACAACCTTACAATCTGAAGACCATGATTCATTCACAAATCATTGAAGCATAAAAGAACCAATACTAGCATCATCAATCTTTGAATCACTGAACCACTGAAACCCTGTCAACACCAGTCACCAGAACACAGAGCAGACTACAGAACTCTGCAATAACAGTCAGACCCAACTGCAAACCCAAAAATCAAGCTTCAAAAGATATATGCTACTTCAATGAGGGCAACCCGCGTATACACACGCTTTTACCGAAGACAACCTGCGTACAGATCTAAAAATAAATTCTCTCAACTTGCAGTTGTACCAGACATCAGTTAGACCCAGAACATAACATTGCGTCAGTATGCAGATCTAGAAATACGCATAATCAACCATATCATAATAGAATATTTCAAACCATTAGATCCCGATCTGTCCTTAGATCTAGTCTTCCGTCAACCGATGTGATCTCTCCTTAGCTTAGATCAGCAACCCAGAACCTGCATACCAGATCTCTTTCTTTTTCAGATATTCAAGCCTTTTCAATTCATATTTGCCTAATGATCTTCTTCTCCTTATATATCCTTAGGCCTTGCTCAATACCAAGGGCCAAAACCATAGAAATCCAAAACCATCAACTTCAAAACTAGGGAACAACACGTCTGTCGAGATACCTTGGTCCAAAACATAGGCTCAAGTACCAAGGACTAACTACCACGGACCAAAAGTAAGCTTCTCGACATGCACGCCCTTTTCTGTTCATGAAACTGTGTGTATACGCGCCTTCGTATATAGCTCACCTGCGTATACGCGACTTAGTATGTAGATCACCAACGTGTGTACGCAACTTGGACTTAATTAACCTGCGTATATGAGATTTCTCTTCATTCTGTAGTCTGAACGGAGATCTGTCATCAAAGAGAGTTGCCATCAAGGACAACACCTATATCGTAGCGCCACACCTGTGCCAAAATGCCAACAATCTCCCCCTTTGGACTTGATGGCAACCCCAAGATCCTTAGAATCATTCTCCCCCTTTGTCATCAAGGGCAAAGGGCTGTGCTCCCCCTGAGTACATGCTGATATCTCTGCTTGGCTGTGCTGAAACATGCTCCCCCTGACTGTAGGCAAGATCTGCAAAAGATGTGCTTCAAAAAGAACCAAGACTTATACACCATAAGGGACCTTCCTATCACCAAAAGACTCAATACATACATCCATACTCCCTACCAAGAGGGGACACATCAGAAACAACCAATTATATTACATCATTCATCCCAGGCATAGTGGGGAAATCAACATAGGCCGTTACATGACCTTGACACCATAAAAGAGATATCACAAAAGAGATACATGACAACAAATCTGGACCAAGACTTATGAAAGTCACCAGCAGCATCTGATAAATATCTCCTGAAACCAACAACAGTTGTGAACTAGAACCAAAAAGCATCTAAATGCCAACAATGCTTTATGAGACTTTAAGCTGCTCCCCCTGAACCTGTGCCTGCTGCACCCCTTGAAACTGTGCCTGAAGAATTCTGGCATACCCATCTCAGACCTTCTCCAACCAGAATCTGCCCTTGCTGTTCAGAACTCCATATACGCGACTTAACCTGCATAAATCAGCGTATGTACGCGGATATGCTTTCTACAACACGCGTACGTCATACACGCGACTTTCCCAGCATAACTCGGCGTATATACGCGGATATCCCTTACGTAACTTGCGTATACCAACTTTTCTGTAGAACAGACAAGCTTCAACAGCAGGATGAAGCATCAACTACTCCCAGCTTTTGTCTGAGATATTCAAAAGTTTCCCTGGGCAGTGGTTTTGTGAGAATATCAGCAACTTGTTCCTTAGAAGGAACATACTCCAGCTTGACCTTCTGCTCAAGCACTTGTTCCCGAAGAAAATGGTACTTGATTGGTATGTGCTTGGTCTTTGAGTGCATGACTGGATTCTTTGAAATGCTGATTGCACTTGTATTATCACATAAGATAGAGACTGGTGGAGTGCAAGTGATTTGAAAATCCTGCAAGGTCTGCATCATCCAAAGAAGTTTTGTGCAACAAGATGCCACAGCCACATATTCTGCTTCAGCTGTAGATAAGGCAATCGAACTCTGTTTCTTGCTGAACCAAGATACTAATCTGGAACCCATGAAGAAAGCACCACCACTTGTGCTTTTCCTATCATCCACACTTCCGGCCCAATCTGCATCTGTGTAAGCATGAAGAGTGAGATCTGTATCTCTAGGATACCATAAGCCATAGTTTTGGGTCCCTTGAAGATACTTGAAGATTCTTTTGACTGCCTGAAGATGAGTCTCCTTTGGGTTGGCTTGAAATCTTCCAACAATTCCTACTACATGCATAATATCTGGTCGGGTACCTGTCAAATAAAGCAAACTCCCAATCATGGATCTATAAGTGGGTTGGTGAACTGCTGCTGATTCTTCATTTGCACTGAGGCTGCATCCTGTAACCATGGGGGTACAAACTGGCTTTGAATCTTCCATGCCATACTTCTTCAAGATCTGCTTGAGGTACTTGGTTTGAGACAATAAAATACCTCCTTCATTTTGTTGGATTTGCAATCCAAGAAAGTATGTCAATTCTCCAAGTAATGACATTTCAAATTCTTTCTGCATAACCAAGGCAAAGTTCTGACTCATAGCCTCTTCATTGCTACCAAAGATAATATCATCTACATACACAACAAGTATTAGCAATTTGTTATTTTCAACTTTCATATAAAGATTGCTATCTGCTGATCCTTTTGAAAAACCTTGTTTGTGAAGATATTTGTCCAAACGATAGTACCAAGCCCTTGGAGCTTGTTTGAGACCATAGAGAGCCTTTTTCAATCTTCATACAAGGTTTGGATCATTCCCAAGAATGAAACCATCTAGCTGCTCAATATATACTTCTTCTTCTAAGTCTCCATTCAGAAAGGCTGATTTCACGTCCCTTTGGAATACCTTGAAGTTTTGAAAGCTTGAGAGAGCAAGGAACATTCGGATGGCCTCAAGTCTTGCAACAGGAGCAAAGGTCTCTTCAAAATCTATTCCTTCTTGCTGCGCATACCCTTTACAAACAAGTCTGGCCTTGTTTCTAATTACTTCTCCATTTTCATTCAATTTATTTTTGAAGACCCATTTAGTCCCTATGACATTTTTATCTTTTGGTCTAGGAACCAATTCCCAAGTATTGTTCTTTTCGATCTGCTCAAGTTCTTCATCCATTGCTTTGACCCAACATTCATCTTTGCATGCCTCTTTCACATTTTGTGGTTCAGTGGAAGAGAGTAATGCCAAATAGCTTGAAGCTTCTGCAATTCTTCTTCTTGTTTGTATTCCTGCTTCTTTCTGCCCCACAATCTGAGATTCTGGATGATTCTTTTGAACATATCTGGATGGAGTCTTCTCTTCTATTCTTGTCTGCTCCTCTAGTTCTTCTTGAGGTTCTTCTTCTTCTTGAGGTTCTTCTTCTTCATCATTTTACCTTTGAGGGTAGCCTTCATCTTCTTCAATGTCTTCATGATGAACTTGCCTAGGAATATATCCCTTCTCATCAACCACTACATCAATGTTGTCAACAATTCTGCCAAGTCTTTTGTTGTAGCACTTGTATGCTTTGCTATGTGGAGAATAACCAAGAAGAATGCCTTCATCTGCTCTTGGTTCAAGTTTTCCAAGTTGCTCATCAGTATTCTTAATATAACATTTGCTCCCAAAGATTTTGAAATGCTTCACCGAAGGAGTCTCACCACTCCAGAGCTCATGAGGTGTTTGAGTGTTGTTTACTCGGACATTTGTTTTGTTAAGAATAATAACCGCAGCATGTGCAGCCTCACCCCAGAAAGTTGCGGGAGTACCTGATTCATCAAGCATAGCACGAGCCATTTGTTGGATTGTTCTGTTCATTCTTTCCACAACCCCATTTTGCTGAGGAGTTCTAGCTGTAGAGAATTCTCTTCTTATCCCATGTTCTTCACAGAAATCGAAAAATTCGTTTGAGG
The DNA here is from genome assembly GCA_031772625.1 of Pinus tabuliformis. NCBI lineage: Eukaryota > Viridiplantae > Streptophyta > Pinopsida > Pinales > Pinaceae > Pinus > Pinus tabuliformis. Next base: position 21,562,178 of record CM062805.1, read on the forward strand.
TAAACTCCCCACCTCTGTCAGATCTGAGGCACTTAATTTTGTGTCCTGATTCATTTTCAACCAAAGCTTTGAAGGATTTGAATTTTTTGAATGCTTCATCTTTGTGCTTCATAAGCCCTAACCAGACAAACCTGGAGAAATCGTCAATGAATAATATCAAATATTCTTCTCCTCGAGGTGTCCTTTTCCTAAATGGACCACATACATATGTATGGACTAGCTCAAGAGGTATGCTGGTTGATCCTTCCTTCTCTGGAAAGTTAGTTCTGGTTTGCTTTCCAAACTGACAAGATTTGCATATAGTGTTGTCTGGAATTTTGATATCTGGAAGACCACGAACTGCCTGATATTTGCATGCTTTCCTTATTTGTGAAAAGCTTAGATGCCCCAACCTCCGATGCCATAGCCAGTGTTCATCATCCTTGCTCAAATAGCATTGTTGTGGTCCTTCTTCAAATATGTATAGATTATTTGGAGTTCTTCTTCCTTTGATCATTGTTTTACCTGTATCAAGGTCACGAACACAACATCCATTTGATCTAAATATTACCTCTGTTCCTTGATCGCACATCTAACTGACACTCAGAAGATTATGCTTCAATCCATCAACATATAAAACATTTCCAGCTTTGACCTTCTCTTTCAATGGAGCAACACCTTTTCCTTTTATGGCTGCAGAGATATCGTTTCCAAAAGAAACTTTCTTCTCTTTTTCTAATGCGGTATATGACTCAAGATTTTCTTTGTCCCTTGTCATATGCTTCGAACATCCGCTGTCAATATACCATAGACTTTCTTGACCTTCTGCATAAAAGGCTATCCCACATCTTTCTGGTTGCGGTTCCTTTATTCTCCATGTTCTGACATTTGAGGTTTGTTCCTTCTGAGTTGTCTTACGGAACCTGCTCCTGCATTCAGAGTCTTCATGACCAAAGTTATTACAAATAGAGCATTCAACTTCATTTTCAAGAACCGAAAAGTTGTTATAAGTCCTTTTCATGGTTCCAGTCATTCTCCCTTGCTTTTGAGCTTCTCTAGTCATGATTGTCTTGTAGGCAACACATTGAGCTGCTTTTTGACCGAAGTTATGGCAAGAAAAGCATTGGCCATTAAAGAAACTTCTGCAATAATCAGATCTATCATCCAACCAATTGTAGCTTCTATTCACATTCATTCTTGGAGCAAATTGGGAAGATTTTACCTGAGGCTGATTGTAGCTTTTGTTTGTCCTTAAGGCAGTTTGTCCCCGAATTTCTTGATGGTCTTTATTTGTTCTTGAGGTAAACTGTCCCTGATTCACCTGATGACTTTTATTTGGCCTTTGCTCGCTTCTCCTTGCTGCATCAAGATAGCTTTTAGAGGTAGATGCTTGAGATGTTTCTCCATTATATCCAAGACCTGTCTTGATCAGAGGAGATCGCTGCACATTGATAATCTCATCCAAGGTTTCAGATCCTTTAACAAATTTAATATTAATCGCTTTTGTTTTCTCAATCTCCTTTCTAAGACAAACAATCTCACATTCCAATTTTTCAAGATGTTTTTCCTTTTCAGCTAGTTGACATTGTAGAGAATCAATAATAGCACTCTTCTCTTCTAAGCAAACTTTGAGATCTTTCATTTCTATAGCATCCATATAGTCATCATCTTCAAAAGCCATTAAAAGTTTATATCTATTACCTTGTTCATCTTCATCACTATTTGAAAGACCATCATTATCTTCATGAGTGTAATAGCTTTTCTTCTTTTCATTTTGTTTCTTGTTCCATTTAACAGGTTCCTTTCCCTTGTCATTCTTATCTTTGTGAGGACATCTGGCAGCATAATGACCTACTCTTCCACAAGCAAACCATTTAAAAGGTAACTTACCTCTGAACCTTCCAGAACCCCTTTGAAGATTTCTGACAAAATTTGATTCCTCTTCTTCATCTTCTGGCACGTGACTTGCTTCATAATAATCTTCTTTGCCTGAAGCCTTGAAGGCAACTTCTCTTTTGTCTGATGGACCTCCCTTTCTCATTTCATAAGCGGTTAGAATTCCGTGAAGCTGAGACATAGTGAGAATTTGCAGATTTTCCTTTTCTTCTATGGCAGACACTTTAGATTCAAACTTGGGGGACAAAGATCTTAGAACCTTTTCAACCACAATAGCCTCTTTTATTTCTTCACCCAAGTTTTTCATGCAATTAACAATCTCATCTACACTAAGGAAATAGTTAGCCACACTTTCATCATTATACATTCTGAGAGTCTCATACTTAATCCTGAGAGTTTGAAGTTTAGCACGTTTTACCTGTTCGTATCCTTCATAGCTCGTGACAATTTTGTCCCATATTTCTTTTGCAGATTTATAGTGCATTACCTTCATGAATTATGATTGAGATATACATCCCAATAGAGTATTGACTACTTTCGCATTTGTTTCATATTTCTTTTTCTCGGCTGCATCTGTAGGAGTAGCTGAAGGAAAAGTGTAGCCTGTCTCTACGATGTCCCAAACTTCTGTACCAAGAGATTGAAGATAGGCAGTAACTCTTACCTTCCAATAATTGAAGTTTGTCCCATCAAAAACCGGTGGCCTGATTGATGCTTCTCTCTCGTAGTTGCTCATGATGAACGATCTACCTTCAAGCGATCAAGCTTCTCTGAAGGACCTGCTCTGATTCCAATTGTTGGAAATAATACTGAGAGGGGGGGGGGGGGTGAATCAGTATTATCAGATCAATAAAACTTTTTCAAATCTCAGAAACATATACGCTACTTCAGTTAAGTGAACCAGCGTGTACACGCCACTCTGTCTAAAGAAAACAGCGTATAACCATAAATCTTATGATTCAGTTAGTTTATCTTCAGTTAAATGCATTAGGACATTATTCACCATATTAAGAGTAAACAGATGCAGTATAGCAGAACAGATCATCACACAAAAGCCACACACATGAACATCATGATATAAGGTGGAAACCCAATGTGGGTGAAAACCACCTGCTGCAAGTCGTCTCTATCTTTCTTTAATAAGAACTTTAGTTTACAATCTTTTGTACTGGTGCAGCCTTATACCAGTACGCAGGCTACAACCTGCAGAAGGCTTCAACCTTATCTCGTTCTCCAAACTTCCTTGGAAGGGAGCTCCAACCCCCTTTGCTCTTGTACTAGCTAAGATACTAGTACGTAGGTGCAGGCCTACAATCTTCTTTCCTTCAGGTACCACTTTTCATCAATTTTCAGACTGGGTACTCCTGAAGCACAACCTTACAATCTGAAGACCATGATTCATTCACAAATCATTGAAGCATAAAAGAACCAATACTAGCATCATCAATCTTTGAATCACTGAACCACTGAAACCCTGTCAACACCAGTCACCAGAACACAGAGCAGACTACAGAACTCTGCAATAACAATCAGACCCAACTGCAAACCCAAAAATCAAGCTTCAAAAGATATACGCTACTTCAATGAGGGCAACCCGAGTATACACGCGCTTTTATCGAAGACAACCTGCGTACAGATCTAAAAATAAATTCTCTCAACTTGCAGTTGTACCAGACATCAGTTAGACCCAGAACATAACATTACGTCAGTATGCAGATCTAGAAATACGCATAATCAACCATATCATAATAGAGTATTTCAAACCATTAGATCTTGATCTGTCCTTAGATCTAGTCTTCCGTCAACCGATGTGATCTCTCCTTAGCTTAGATCAAGCAACCCAGAACCTGCATACCAGATCTCTTTCTTTTTCAGATATTCAAGCCTTTTCAATTCATATTTGCCTAATGATCTTCTTCTCCTTATATAGCCTTAGGCCTTGCTCAATACCAAGGGCCAAAACCATAGAAATCCAAAACCATCAACTTCAAAACTAGGGATCAACACGTCTGTCGAGATACCTTGGTCCAAAACATAGGCTCAAGTACCGAGGACTAACTACCACGGACCAAAAGTAAGCTTCTCGACATGCACGCCCTTTTCTGTTCATGAAACTGCGTGTATACGCGCCTTCGTATATAGCTCACCTGCGTATACGCGACTTAGTATGTAGATCACCAGCGTGTGTACGCAACTTGGACTTAATTAACCTGCGTATATGAGATTTCTCTTCATTCTGTAGTCTGAACGGAGATCTGTCATCAAAGAGAGTTGCCATCAAGGACAACACCTGTATCGTAGCGCCACACCTGTGCCAAAATGCCAACAGTAACTTCCCCTAACGGTGGCCCTCAAAGTACATAATACATTATCCAACATAACTTGGGGGAGGAAATGTCCATGAGTTAGACACCTCTATGTCCCAATTTGTTTGACTCTTCCCAATGGTATGATTCTACTACATGCGAATGAATGAGTTGATGTCGAGCATGTAGGTAGACCACCTAATTAGTAGGAATTGAGGTATCCCATTAACAAATGTGAGGGATACCACCAATAATGAAAATGGCTCCCAAGGTACCTAGAAAAATATATATAATGTGAATGAACGATATAACGTCAAGCACTCTTTAGAATCTTTCAAAATGGGACACTAATGAAAACCCATTATCAACCGCAAGGAAACATGACAGTAACGACTTCTAGCTCTAAGGTACTTGATTGTTTTCTAGATCTACATCCCAGATAATGTTTTGACGTCGATGGGAAGAGATCCATCAAAGGGCCTTAATGTATCCCCTAGAATCGAAACGAAAATGATACCAAGATAAGGTTTTTTTTAATAGTAGCTAAATAACTGATGCAACTAATAAAGGGATGATCGACACAAAAGGTATAAGGATACTTGCAGATGGCCAACTCTCGATAAAAATTCCCTTGATCATATAATGACACAACACGATAGTGCACTTAGAAGCATAGACTAAAGAATATCAAACAGACATAGCAGTGACATAAGAGGATTTTCCAAAACCCTTGGACTGGAAGGGTAACCAATCAGGTAAGATACTGACTCAATAAAAGATTTAATTTCCTCAAGCTAATGATGTGGTTCTAAAGCCAATAAAATATCATTTCTAAGAGTATGACTCCACTAAGTTCCATGTTCAAGGGCGACATAAAATTCCTTGATGCAACACAGAAGATAAAAAAGACTCCCCCCCCTCCCCCCTCCCCCTTTTTGTATAGGGTATCCCCATCATACTTTAGCATTGAAAAAAGAGAAGACAAGTGAGCTTGATAGGTTCATTTTCATTTAGTTGTAACAAGCCTAAAAAAGTGATAAATGAATACTCAGAGTGGTTCCTTTTTGTTAAGTTTTATAGTGAGCCTAAAAAAGAGATAAAATTACACTAGTGTCCTTCTCACAGTTTAACGAGATTGAGAATGAAAAAGTGAACACTTGGCAACTGGCATCTTGACTAACTAGTAGGAAAGAACAAAAAGAACTAAAAATTTTCATTTAGGTTTAATGAGCATGAAAAGATAACAACATAAGCCTAAGATTTTCAATTTTTAATGAGCATGAAAAGAATACCTAAAGGAATCTTGTTCCAAAGAGATGAGTCGTATAATGGTATGCATCTTGTACTATGGTTGATGGAATTGACCTAAGCAAAGTAGGAAGTAGTGGAAAAGTGTATGACAATGGAAATCTACTCATCGTAATGGTCTCTCTGAAAGGCGATAATGAGTTGAGAGATGGAGGCAAGGCTGAAGAAAAGGTAAGAAATCAAGCATGACTGCAAGGTTTGCAAGTAGAATGAAGGCAAGCATCGTTATGACAACATCTAGCAATACATGGAGGACCGTGAGCATAGGTGACCAAAAAGCGACAAGTAAAATAGTTGGGGAAACCCCTATTGGGTGATAGCCAAAAACAATAGACAAATAGGTGGCTCAATTTTGATGTCATGGAGGGTGTTAAAGAGGATCCTCAGACCTACAAATAATTACAACATGGGCACCAAAATGGAAATTGGGTGCTATGCTATAGTTCCCATGAAGGGTAGGTTTTATTGCACAAGTTATGATATGCAAAACGACATGGTGAATTTTGCAACTTGATGGAGGTGGGACCTAAGGCAACATGAAATAGAGATGGAAAAGGTAATTAATGCAATGAAAATATTGAGAAACCCTAATCCTATATGCTAATTTCGAAGGTATACCTCAAAGAAGCATGAAATATGTGAACCTCTATGTTTGGTTGTTTTACATTTGGTCAACTGCTCCTTTAAGTTTGTTAACACCCAGGTTGTTCCCTTTGAATCCCAAGGGAATACGGCCGGGGTAACCACTAACCAATCTTTGGATTACAGCTTCTAGCCAAACTGTAATCAGAGAGGGCTCTCTCTTTAAGGTTTGTCTCTATTTTGTGAAGATTTTAGGCTAGTTATGAATTCAGGGTTTGGTTGTATGTTTTGGTTGAGGGATGTCTTCTGTACCTAAAGTGGAAGTCTTCAGGCAGTATCAGTCCATTGGGCAATGGAGTCTGCGGCTACAGGTTGTCTAAGGGATTGAGTTGAGTTGCTGAAACTGCAGGGCCATTCAAATACATCATGGAACAGAATTTAAATTGTGATTGTGAACTGTGCTTAACCAGTGAAAAGCAATTAAGAATTTTCCACTAAGCTGAGGTTGTAGGAAAGAGATATGTTACAAAGGAGAAAACTTGAATTCCTGAAACAACAATCACTGTGAAAGATATAGTTTGGAGGTGCAGCAGTTAAGAATTACACCTCACGACTATAACTGAAGAAAAACATTTATAACAGCATAGATTGAGCTCAGGGTATTCTGTGAATAAATCCTGGAACTATTCTTTTTCTTTGCCATTAACTATGAAACGCTGGAGCATGAATGAGCTATGAAAAGATAACAAAACACATAACGGAGAGTTTTTAAGGAGAACTTATTGTGCCATGGAGTACGCAGGAATCCTGTAACTTTCAGCAAAACACCAGAATGCCTCAGATAACATAGAGCTTTGGAAATTCCATCACTTTTGTATTAATACTCTGGAAATTTACAGCATAAGAAACTCTAGAAGAGAAATCAACAACAACCCCTACAAACTTATGCGAGGGGAGTATATATACAAACAGTCATAAAAAATATCTGAAGCGTTGAGTCATCTGAGAAATAAATATGTTCACCAACTTGTACAGAACAACAGATAAGAAGTTATTACAGCTTTGAATACAACATAAATGCTCTTCAATTCTGTCAGAAGACTTTTTGACCTTTGGAGGCCACTGAGTCGGTTGAATGTTCTGTTATAAATGCTGGATGACGTGTCTTTGTGGCTCTGTCCTCCTGTATCTTTTCGGCCCTGTCACCTGTGACTGCCAGTGCTGCTTTAGTGGCCGAATAGTTTTGCTGAGTTGGCTCAGCCCATTCTTCTCCATGCATGCTGATTTTATCAAAATTTTCCTGTGTATGATAACTTATATATTTAAATGAAAAAACTTGAATACAGCCTCTGGTTTACAGTATTAACTGTATCATTTTGGTCCAGAATTCCTGTGTGGGCAATTGATGTCTCAGGATTGCCTCTAGAGTCTCATCTGCCTCTGTGTATTTGTAGAAATTTGGAGGCACTTCAAACAAATGTTGGATCTCATTCATAATGAAAAATAAATTCTCAACCCTGTTGTAGAGACTCTGCCCTGATGCTGGCCCTGATTCTTCTGAAGTGCTGGGTCTTTCTGTAATCTAATTCGTAGCAAATGTGTTGACCCTTTTGGCATAATGTTCATGGGAAAGTAGTCTTCCTGCGCTGTTCAGTAAGCTAGGAAGACCTCTGTTTTGTAATGCCACAAATTTGTCCGTGAACTTATTAACCTCTGTCTGCATATCTTGGCTTCTTCTTTCCAGTGTTTGTACCAGGTTTCTTAGTGTGAGGACCCTCTTTATCAGCTGGATGGTTTCAGTTCTACTGGAGATTCCCATTGCTGCCAGCTGAGCACTTGTTCTGTTATTAAGCACATTAATCATTCTATTGGCAACCTCAGGCATATTGCCTAGAGATGCCCTTGCTCTTTGGATTTCTCTATGTGCTTTCCCTATGAGCTCTATCTGCTCACGAATGGTCTCAATGTATTGCCATTGATCAGTGATTGATTGGCCAATGTTGGCCCATAAAACTGTCCTAAGCTCAGCTATCACTTTGTCAAGTGTGAGCTCCTTCTCCAGCTCCTTTATCTTATCTTTGAGAGCCTTTATCTCTCTTCCTTTCTCAGCAACATTTTGTTTTGATTTATCATATTTTTCATTCAACTTGACCAGATTTTCCCTGGCCTCATTTAATTCTGCCATTTGGGCTTCCAGGGCTTGGATTTCATTCTTGAGCTTCTGCATATCCAGGCTTGGAGCCTGCTCTGTTGTTGGTGCTGGTGCTGATGTGGAAGGCACTGCCTGTTCTGTCCATTCAGTGGGAGGAGCAGTAGTTTGAGGAGGCTCCTCAAGGTTGATTATCTCTGGAGGAGGCTAAGATGTTTGCCCTCCTTCTTTTTGTTGTAATGCTGCCTGTAGTGCAGCCTGTGCAGCCTCTGATTCTCCCAATTTCTCCTGTGTCTGGATCAGCTGTTTGTATAATGACACCAGCATAGCTGCTGCATCTTGGTCATGTCTCAGCTGGGCAACTTCTCCAGTTTGTGGGTGAATGGTTGTTGGGACTTTTACCATTTTCCTTAGTGCTGCCATATCTGCATCTCTTAACTTCAATAATGCTTGTACAACCTTGATGTCCTTGGGATCATGCCCAAGTTCTATGATTATCTCCTCTAAGGCTTTGATTCTGTTGTCCTTTGCTTGAGAGGATGCTCTCTCCAACTCAAGTTGGGCAGCTGTATTATTTAGGCTATTTTCTAGCCTGTAGTTCTCCAATGTCTTATCTGCCAAGGAGGCATACACCATCTCACTTGTTTGCTTATGTAATTCGATTTTATCCATTGGGTGGATGTCCTTGGCAAGGACCTCAAGGTTGGTCCTTATGTAATCTGCAGCTGACTTCGGCTGCAACACGGCTGGCATAAAGTGGCTCATGATCATCTTGCCCTCCTGGACATCATATGCAGACATTAGTCTTTGCTGGTTAGTGGGAGCCATTTTCAACAAATGATTATATAGTTGTACTCTTATGGGCTCATTCCTCTTCTTTATATCAATGAACTTCTGATTGATGCCCACCTCAGCTCCTCTTTGCTGGCTTGAGGAGCTGACTTCTCCTCCCACTGTCCTCTCTTGTTCCTGCTGGAAGGAACTTGCAGATGCCTCCATGCTAGGTGGGCCCATGCCCAAAGATTGCCCTATTGGCATTTCTTCCTCAGAAAGGGGATTCATTCTGTGTCTTTTCTCCCCAGGAGTTGTTGATGTTGTGAGGGGAGTCCCTCTGTCCCTCTTTCTACTTATGTCTTCTTTTTGTGGGGTTTGGAGGACTGAGGCCTCCACTGTTGTCTCCTGCCTAGGAGGCAGAGTATCCTGAGCTTGCTGCCCGGTGGATTTTGGGGCCTGTGATGTTTGCTCTTGTTGCACTGGTTGTTCTTTTTCTTGCTGCCACCCTTGTTGCTGTTGTTCCTGTGGCTGTTGCTGCACTTCCTGCTGCTGTACCTGTTCATGAGGTGGCTGCTGTGGCTCCATCTCTTTCTCTTTGCCTTTGCCAGAGGTTTGATCAGTAGCTTTGGCTGCTTGCTGATGTGCTGTGGAGGATGAGGCAGCTGCTCCCACTTGAGTGCCTGGAAGAGCAAATACCTATGCACAAAGCTCTAAGTCAGCCATCTTTTGGAGATTTTTAACTGCTCTTTGATTTAATTCTTCTTGTGTGACAGCTTCCTCTAAGGTGCCTCTCCTCCACTTTATTTGATTTGCATATTTTTCTATGTGAGGCAACCTTACGTGGTCATAACTGGCCAGCCTATACTTGACCCTTCTTAAAGTTATGAAGTGATTGGGGTCATAAGGTTTCCAAAGGAAACTGGTCTGTAGGCCAAGGGATTCTAGCATTCTGTCTGCTTCTTGCCAACCTTCCTCCCTTTTGTTGTAAATGAAGTGGCCTAATTGGTTTCTTACTTTGAGTTGTGCTTTCTTGCCTTTGCCTGAAAAATGTAGCACATCATCATTCCCAAACTGCCTGAAGTATTCAAGGGCAAACAATCTCATGGGCACATATTTGGGCAATCTGTATGGGGGCAACTCACACCCATATATTCTGATGACTGTGTGGTGTTGGTAATAGTACCAATCCCCAATGCTGTATACCTTGGACAGCTGAAGAATCCTCTGCATCTCATCAGTTAGTCTTGGAGGAGGTGAGCTCATAAGCAAAGACATGGCTGGGTGGATGAAGAGGTCTATAAACTTACAATAAGTGTATGGGGAACAAAATCTGCAGTGGAAGGCAGAGGACCAATAAACCACTGACCTTGGATTTCCTTGTGCATCCACTCTCTTCATAGCAAAGTGAAACTTCTCATGTCGATAATACAAAATTAAGTGGTAGATGTAGGAGGTGTATCTGAACACCCTTTCTCTTGACAAGTTCATCAATTGCTCATGTATTTTGTCAGATATGTAGGTGGCATAGTCATAGCAAATTGGAGACTTTCCAGGGGAAAACATGAGCATCATCACCAGAACAGTTTCATCAACAAACTCAATTGAATTATAGCCCAGAATGGGACTGATCATGTCTACAAGGTCCCTGCCCAATTGGTTGAGGTAAACATGAGAAATGGGAGGGTACTTCAAAGTGTCAGAGTCAATGTACAATTGATTTAGTTTGGTGACCTGAGCATCTGTCAATTTAGCTCCTTGCTTTATCAGATCAACCAGTGATAAAGGGACTAATTTCTTCTCAGTTTTGAAGTGCAGCATCTCTCTGATGGCTTCAGGGGTGATATAGAAAACAACTGAGCCTGAAGGGTCAATCACAGCCCTCTGAGTGGCGTCGTATCATTCAACACATAGGTGGATTAGGTCAGGAAACTGGTTGACCTGAGGGAGCTTGAAGAGAGGGAGGAAAGAATCCCAAATGCCCAATACATCTGTTCCAGTCTCATGTTTAATCTTCAATTCGTTTAACAAGTGGATGTGGTACTTGTTGTGCATTAGCATTTCTTCTGATATTTGATAATCCAGGTCTGCTAATGGTTGCCATTCCAATTCTCTCTGAGGGGCATTTAATGGAGCAATATTCAAGGCTATAGGAGCTACTGGTGCATCCATGGTTAGTTTAGGATTATGTTGGTATGAACTGGTGTTACTATGCAGAGCAACACAAAGGAGTACTTGGAAAGAGAGGTGATTTACTGAGGAGCAGAGGATAAAATGGCAATGGCAGCAATTGAATCACTGCTCAGAGCAATGATAGGGCAAATGCTTGGCCTTAAAACTCTCTTCACGGTAAATTGATGCAGCTTGGGTCCTCAGTTCACGAATGCGCGAACCAACTGTATGTTTTGTGAAAACTTGGGTAAACAAGGCTCTGCCGGGGAATTTTGATTTTACAACCGAAAATGGAGGCTAGCCACAGGGGATTTACCGGTAAACACAGTGTTTTCTTACTCTTTAAGCTATTGTTGGAGAATGCAGGATAAAACCAGGCGCAGAGGGAATGACTGGGATAAATACCTGGTAAACTGTCGACAATAGTCACAAATGCAGGTGGAATTGGCGCACCAACGGTCCTCAGGTCGAATTCAGCAGGTTGACGCTTGTTTGGTCGTAAAATACATGCAGAGGTGCAACAGTCGTTTTTTGCAAAAGTAATGAAAAACATGACTTTTCGGCCAAAATATGGATTTTTGGGTTATTTGGCGATTTTTTTGGATGACGTCAGCATGACGTCATCAGGTGGGGTCAAGGTCGGATGACGTCAGCATGACGTCATCGAGTGACGTGGCGGCTTGAGAGTGGTCCACGAGGATGGTGAGGTGGCGGGCAGGTCAGAGCAGTGGCGGACGGGGGCGCTGACGCGGCGGTGATGTAGCAGTGACGCGGTAATGACGTGGTAGTGACGTTGCCAGGCAGGTTCACAGAAACCGGAAACGGTAAGCGGTATAATATCGCACCGCTCTCTATACGGAAGCGGAATTGTCAGAGGGTGCTCCGATACGATTTGGGGGTGACGTGTGGCAGAGGCCTAACTTCACCCTCTGACAAATTTCGGAAGGTAACTTTCGGACGTCGGGCCCGGTCCGAAATGTATGAGAGTCGTCCGATGAAAAGGGCCAGATCCGACGATCGACGGATCATTAATGTGCCAGGTCAATACGGAAGGGGGCGGGAATAAAATAATATTTTTCTTTGGAGGATGCGCCCGGCGGGGACTTTAGGACTTTCGGCGATTTGTATGGTTTTCAATGTATTTTTAAATGCAAATGCGCTTTTGCGCCAAACTTTGGATAAAGCCGAAATGTGGGTTTTTCATGTATTTTTGCAAATGAGCGGGTTAGGGGTGAAAATGGGTTTATTTACAAGGTTTTTTAGCAAATGAAGGGGTTAATGGTTTAGATAACTTCTGAAGGGGGAAAAGGGGTAGGGTTTGGGTTCTTAAACTAACCAGATGTCAATTTAATTCCTGACTGTGAACATATGGCTATAATGCCAGGGGGGAAGGGATATTTATAGGATGCTTGGGGTTTATACACCATAGTGTTTATAATAATAGGGAAAGGGTAACATAGGGGATTTAGATAATAATAAGTTAGGGGTTAATATGAATGGAAGAGGTGAATGAGGAGTGATATCACTAAGTTTATATAAAAACAACTTAGCTTAGGGAGTAGATCAAAATGAAAAGAATTTTAGACATGAAATGTGGCTTTTAAAGGAATAAGAACCAACATAAAACCTTAAATTCTTTCATGAACTCAACTGATGAAGGGATGTTAGTAATGAATGTAAAAGGGGAGAAAAGGGAGTTAGTCATGCTCCTTTGCTTTGCTGCAACATGATGGAGAAGAGGAGCTTCTCTATCCACTGATGTTTCCTTTATGTTAGACCAGCAAGATTCAGTTGAAATGAATGACATTTCTGCAACCCCATCTACCTACCCATCTACTTGTCTAGCATTTTTTGTTTCTTCATGGAGGGTGCACTTAGACTTGCAGACCCTTATGTTCCTTTTCTTTTCTTTTGGCCTTTTCTTTTGACTTTCTATCTAAGGCTACCCTTATTGCTTCCAAGGTCCCAGATTAAGCAGTTGGGAACCTTACTTTCTCTACCTAGCTACTGGTCTGCCAAGATTAAACAGTTTGGACAGACTTCTTTCTCTATTCTACAACAGAAAATTGAAACATGGCATGATCCAGATTAGGTTGTTGGACCATCCATCCAAAATTGAGTCAACATCAAGCTTTTGTACACACCTTGTTTTCTCATGGAAATATGGGATCTTTGAATCACCAAAGCAGAGCATATTTGGAACTTTTATTTGCCAATCATGAAATATGAAACCTATTGTTATAGGTAGCTAACAGTGGCTCCACATGGGGATGGTTTTTCCATTTGAAAGACCGAGAACAGCAGGTCAGAATGCCTTGGTCCATGAGTTCTCTCACCAAACTTGGAGTACTTCTCTTTGAAATCTCAGAATTGTGCTCTTCCCCTCTTGGTGCATCTCTGAAGTTGTTTGCCTTTGGCTGATAACTAATAAAACTTGAGAAACTGCATTTTTACATGTTAACAGAAAGTAATATATACACCTGAATATGTACAAGGGAAACTTAGGTTGCAGTTATGGATAGTAGTCAAAATAGTGCTTCAACATCCTGCCATTTACAGGACCTTCATCCAAATCAGTTTCATCAAGATTCCTAAGGAAGTAAGTATTATTTCCTTGCACTGCTTGAACAGCAAATGGTCCTCTCCAAAGGGAATCAAATTTTCCATGTTTTCCTTTATCTTCCCTTCTTGAATCCCACTTGACGACTTTATCACCTATGTTGAAATCTTCAGCCTTAGTCCTTCTGTCAAAGGCTTTCTTTAACTTTTCTTGTAAAACTTGAACTCTGTGATAGACTTGGTCTCTAGTTTGCTGCAAACATATAATTTGATTTACCCTTCTTTGCACATCATTTGGTTCTGCCTGGCTTTCTTGAAGAAGTTTCATGACAGGGATCCCTAGTGATGAAGGGAATTTGGCTTCTAATCCATAAACTAACTCATATGGGATAATCCCAATTGATCTTTTGGTTGTTAGTCTATCTGCCCATAGGGCATTGACAAGCTTCTTATGCCAATTCTTCTTATTTTCTTCCAACACCTTCTTTATGATGTTCACAAGGCTTTTATTTGATGATTCAGCAAGGCCATTTCCTTGGGGATAGTATGCAGTAGAATGGTCCAGGGTAATGTGAAATTTGTGGCAGAAATTCACCATCTTCTTAGATCTGAAGGCAGCAGCATTGTCGGTTATTATCTTATCAGGACAACCAAATCTAGAAAGAATATTGGTCTCAAGGAACTGAATGATAGTGGAATCATTTGCTTGTCTGCATGGAACAGCTTCAATCCATTTAGTAAAGTAGTCTGTAGCTGTTAGAATCCATCTATGTTGGCCTGAAGATGAGGGATGAATTTCTCCAATGAAATCCAAGCCCCATTGTTGAAAAGGTCTCTCTGTTGCAATGGGCCTCAAAGGAAGTGGCAGTAACTTTCTCTTTCCCTCAAACACTTGACATTTATGAATGAGGTGGTGAATTTCTTGACATCAGAGAAAACAGTGGGCCAATAGTAACCAGCCCTCAGTATCTTATCCACAGTGGACTTCCAATACAAGTGTCCACCACAGTCACCTGCATGAAATTCTTTGGTGACATTGTTAGTCTCATTCTCAATCAGGCAGTTTAACAATATACCCTCATGGTTTTTCCAAAGCAAATTGCCATCCATAACACAAAATCTTGAAGCTTTCATTTTTAGGAACCTACATTTAGTTCTGGACAATCCTGGGGGAGCACACAGGTTTTGTAACACATAACAGATGTCAGAATACCAAGGGGATTGTTCAAAGGCTACATTGATCTTTGGAGTCGCCAGCTCCGGTTCATTGTCCAGCTGGTTTATGTCTAAGGCTTGGAAGTTTGCTTCTGTCATTAGTTTGGCCAAACCTTGCCCTTTTATTAGTTTTGTAGGTTTTATTTCAATATCGAATTCCAAAATGTTGGCAATCCATTTTCCTCTTCTGCCCTCTAAGTTTTCTTGAGTGAGTATGTCTTTCACAATGGGACTTGGCACATAAGCTATAACATGGGAATAAAGGATGTAAATCCTTAAGTCTTTAATGGCCTTGACCAAAGCATAAGCTTGCTTTTCCATGATCTGATATTTCAGAGGTGCATCTCTAAGAGCTCTACTAAAGAAAGCAATGGGTTTCTCATTTCCTTGGTCATCTTTCTGTAATAAAACAGCAGCAATAGTATGCTGGGAGGCAAAAGAGAAAATGATAAATTCTCTATCAAATTGAGGATTTGTCAAGACTGGGGTTTGGGTAAGGGCCAATTTTATACCTTCAAAGGCTTGATTTGCTTCTACTGTCCATTTCACTTTTGAATCCTTCTTTAGCATGTTGTTCAATAATCTGATCAGTTCTGCTAAGTTTGGGATAAACCTTCTTAAGAAATTGATCTTCCCTAAGAAAGCTTGCAATTCTTTGATGTTTCTTGGGTGGGGCATTTGTAAGATAGCTTGTATCCTGTCTAGGTCAATTCTTATGCCATCCTTTGAAATGATATGCCCTAACAGCTTACCTTCTTCCAAACCAAATAGAGACTTCTTGGGATTCAAGGAGATTCCATATTTTCTACATGTTAAGAAGATCTGTCTTAAATGCTTCAAGTGTTCTTGGTCAGATTTTAAGAAAGGTGTGAGGTCATCCAAATAAATGACAAGAAAGTCATGAATCTCTTTGGCAAAAGCAATATCCATTGCCCTTTGAAATGATGCCCCTGCATTTTTCAATCCAAAAGGCATTTTTACATATTTGAAAGTTCCCCATGGGGTTGTGAATGCAGTTTTGTCTTGATCATCAGGGTGCACTAGGATTTGATTAAAGCCTGAGAATCCATCAAGTAATGAGATCCTTGAGGCCCCTACCACTCTTTGGAGAATGTGATCCATCTTAGGTAAGGGATAGTTGTCTTTGAGGGACACTTGGTTTAGATTTCTAAGATCAACACAAAGTCTTATCTCACCAGTTTTCTTTCTTGTAGGTACCAAATTAGAAATCCAATCAGAAAACCTGATGGGTGCTATGATGCCAGCTTTAAACATTTTTTGCAGTTCTTTTTCAATTGAAGGGAGAAGCATGGGATTGATCCTTCTCAATTTCTGCTTGAATGGCTTTTGATTAGGCTTGAGAGGGATGGTATGCTGGATAACAGAGGTGTCATAGGATTTTAAATCCTCATAACCCCATGCAAAGACATCCTGAAACTCTTTGAAGAGGTCAATATATTTGGGTTTTTGATCAGGAGGTAAGGATGCAGACAATTTTATTATTTTGGGCTTCTCAATAGTTCCAATGTTGCATTCCTCAATAGCAGCATTAAGGGGCTGCATTTTTGGTTTTCTAGGGATATCATTTGAGTCAAAAATGTCCTCCAATGGAGTTAGGCCTGTTGGAAGAAAATTGTCTTTCAGCTCTATGATCTCAGCCTCTGTAGCAGCTATTTCTTCATAACTGGTTTGTTGAATTTCTTGTATGTTGTTTTTGTTAAAAATTGTTGGATGTAGGATTTGGTGAGCTGTCTTGGGTGATATTGGCTTGTTGTTCTATTCACTCTGTATTTGTGATTGACTTGCTCCCTCAGTGTCAATGTTTAATCCTGCAAATTCTTGTTGCAAGGTCAAGAAATTATTTATTTGTGTATCATCTTCAAATACTTGCCAATCTTTAACATTGTTTGGGACATAAGGTCTGTGTTTTACCTCAGCTGTAAAGCAATGGATAAGTTCAAAGGGTAGTTTACAGGTGCTTGCAAATGTGGCCAAACTATGGGCATGCAGGTTATGGGTTCTAGGAATTTTGGTAATTTGAAATTCAGTGAAGGACTTTAGTAGTTCAGCAGCAGCATATCTATAAGATCTCAGTCTTTTGTCATTGGTGACAAAATTACCCTTTACTTGTTGGACAACTAGGTCTAAATCTCCTAGTATTGAAACCTTTATGGCTTGTAAGTATTTTACTAGTCTGAGGCCTAGTAAGAGAGCTTCGTATTCTGCCATATTGTTGGTGCACCTGAAGTTTAACCTATAGGCTCGGCCTTCTGCATGACTGTTTTGTTTATTATGTATCCAAACTCTAGCTCCTGCCCCTAATTTGTTGACTGACCCATCAAATTCAAGGAACCATAGGACTTCTTGTTCTAGGGGAGACTTAATAACTTCTCTGTGATCTAGGATTGTGAGTTGAAGTTCTGGTTTTTCATTTAGTTTGTCTTTTAGGACAGTCTCATCACTTGATTGGATCAGCTTTATTTCTAGAGCAGCAACTTGTTCATTAATATCCTGATCTTGTTTGAGTGTCTTGGTTTCATCATCATTTGTAAGACCTGAATTATCATTGAAGAGAATATACGAATCTATATCAGAATGGACAGCATATATGGGAAAGTTTTGAGGTTTTTCTTCACTGCTGACCATGTATTTCATAAGTGACTCTCTATATAACCTCTTGGGTTGACCAAAGACTGAGATGGTTGCATACAACATGTCTAATTGTAGGGAACCTTGGAGTTTAGCCCCCCATGATCTTGATAACAGCATCCCATATTTGGGTGGGATATCAGCAACTACAACGTCCATTAGAATTGTTTTATTTGGGTACTGAACTAGGGACACACATAAGTCTTTTATTAAGCCTAAACACTTAACTTGGCTGGAGTCAAATGAGAATAGGTCCTTATATGGTATTGTAATATCTAGATTCAATCTTTCCATGACTGATTTAGGCATCAAGTTGTGAGAGGCACCTGAGTCAAACATTGCATTATGTAGTATCTTATCATGAACATGCAGGCTGACATAGAAAGGTAAGATCCCTGTAACTGCTGTCTTTCCATCAACCTTTGGACCGAATAGCAATTCTGGGGTGTCATCCAACACATTGACATTATCTTTATTACGAGTAATTTGAAGGGACTTCTTGATTTGTTGTCTATAAATGTCATGCTTGGCTATTTCTGAAAGAGGAATAGCTACCTTCAATTTGCCAATTTCAGCTTCTAAGTCAAAGGGTCTTTTAGATAGGGTCTTGGTATTTTGGTTAATAGCCCTTTCCTTTTCAATGGAATCCTTGATGCCCTCCTCTTGATTCTCTTTTTGATCTTGAGGCTTATCCCTCTTACTTGTCTTTTGAGAAATGTTGCTTGGGTTGTGTTGGAAGGGTGTTGTATCTACTGGTTGCTGTTTTGAGGGGGATGTTTCAGTTATTTCCTCAACTGTTACCTCATCTGTAATTGGACCAGTTTTGTCACTTGGTTCTGTGATAATAGCTTTCTTAGGCTGTGGAGTGTCCTTTGTCTTGTCAGGCTGTGTCACATTTATAGTTCTGCTTCTTAGCTTGTATTGCTTATGGACTTCATAAACAGCTGTGTCATATCCTTGTTTAAAATCAAATGACTCACCTGACCTGGTTTGGAATTGCTGAATGTCATCATCCTTATGATCTTCTTGACTCAGAAAAACTTGTTGCTCATCATTCAGGCCCATCAGGTTAATGTGGGTGTCATCTGTTTGCTCATTCGGAGTGGATGCCTCAGTATAGTTTTCCTGGAAAGGAGGTCTTATGTCTGGATCAAAACCGGCCTTGCCAGCGTTTGGGTTTTGATTTCTCCTAAAATTGGGATTCCTGATAGGGTTATTTTTTGGTGCTTCCCATGATGACTTTCTCTCAACTGATTCTACTCTATCCCCCAATCTCTTCATACCAGTGAGTATTGCATCCAGTTTTTTATCAAAGACTGAGGGTTCTTCTTTGAAGGTGGTTCTCTTTTCCAATCTTGCCCTGTTTCTTTTGGCAATCAGGTTAGCCTCTACTGTGACAGCAACCTTTTGGGCATCTTCAAGGGTTTCAGGAGCTCTTTCCTTTAATTGATATGCCATATCAGGGTCAAAGCCATCAGGAAATTTGTACAAGGCTAAATCAGGAGGAGGTCTTAAATTCTGTGGTATTGCGTTATATACGTTGTTGAATCTTGCACAATACTCCAAAACGGTCTCTTGAGGACCTCGTTTGATTGTATCATATTCACCAAGTATGTGCAGGGGATCTTTCTTTTTCTCCCATCTGTTAGTAAAGGCTTGATAAAGCTCATCAGGAGTTGTGATGGTATTTACAGCCAGTGATCTAAACCAAGTTCTTACATCCCCTGTCAGACTCTGAACAAAGATTCTCATTCTCACACTGTCATCATCTATTTCATAGTTCTCAAAATGGTCTTGCATCCTTCTGGCATGCTGAATTGCTATGGAAGGGCCAGTGGAGTCAAAATATGAGATCTTGGATTGGTAGTCCTGAGGTAGAGCTGCAGCATTAGCAGGCAACTGCAGGGGTGCATATCTATTAGCCATATTTGCAGGATTTATAGGGTTGACAGGGATAACTTGAATGACTGGTACAACAGGGGTAGTGGGAATGGTAGAAACTAGAGTGTTGGTCAAGGGAATATGTGCAGTGGATGGAGGTGTGAAAGGAGGGCTTTGAGATGTGGATGGGGAACTGGGGGAATCAAGGGTAGATCTAAATAGAACCTTGATTGGAGCTGGAACAGGGTTTGGATAAGCTGTCTCAGGACTTAAATCAGCAAGAGTTTCCTGTCCTTGCTGCTTCCTAATGATTTTAGGGATTGTATTAGGATTTTCAAAAACAGTTGGGGGATTGGGGTCAGGATTTGACCTTGTATATCGTGGATTCTTCTTGGGAGCCAGCTTCTGAACTTGTTTTTGAGTATGTTTTTTGGAATATTTTTGTGTCTACAAGGGCCAGACAAGATTTTGAAGTGACTGAGTGTATCTTAAAGCTAGCATGAAAATTGACTGAAGCAGCTTAAAGAAATATACAGAAATTAGAAAATCCTGAGGAACTCCCCAGCGGAGTCGCCAATTATGTTAACACCCAGGTTGTTCCCTTTGACTCCCAAGGGAATACGGCCGGGGTAACCACTAACCAATCTTTGGATTACAGCTTCTAGCCAAAATGTAATCAGAGAGGGCTCTCTCTTTAAGGTTTGTCTCTGTTTTGTGAAGATTTTAGGCTAGTTATGAATTCAGGGTTTGGTTGTATGTTTTGGTTGAGGGATGTCTTCTGTACCTAAGGTGGAAGTCTTCAGGCAGTATCAGTCCGTTGGGCAATGGAGTCTGTGGCTACAGTTTGTCTAAGGGATTGAGTTGAGTTGTTGAAACTGCAGGGCCATTCAAATACATCATGGAACAAAATTTAAATTGTGATTGTGAACTGTGCTTAACCAGTGAAAAGCAATTAAGAATTTTCCACTAAGCTGAGGGTGTAGGAAAGAGATATGTTGCAAAGGAGCAAACTTGAATTCCTGAAACAACAATCACTGTGAAAGATATAGTTTGGAGGTGCAGCAGTTAAGAATTACACCTCACGACTATAACTGAAGAAAAACATTTATAACAACATAGATTGAGCTCACGGTATTCTGTGAATAAATCCTGGAACTATTCTTTTTCTTTGCCATTAACTATGAAACACTAGAGCATGAATGAGCTATGAAAAGATAAAAAAACACATAACGGAGAGTTTTTAAGGAGAACTTATTGTGCCATGGAGTACGCAGGAATCCTGTAACTTTCAGCAAAACACCAGAATGCCTCAGATAACACAGAGCTTTGGAAATTCCATCACTTTTGTATTAATACTCTGGAAATTTACAGCATAAGAAACTCTAGAAGAGAAATCAACAACACCCCCTGCAAACTTATGCGAGGGGGGTATATATACAAACAGTCATAAAAAATATCTGAAGCGTTGAGTCATCTGAGAAATAAATATGTTCACCAACTTGTACAGAACAACAGATAAGAAGTTATTACAGCTTTGAATACAACATAAATGCTCTTCAATTCTGTCAGAAGACTTTTTGACCTTTGGAGGCCACTGAGTCGGTTGAATGTTCTGTTATAAATGCTGGATGACGTGTCTTTGTGGCTCTGTCCTCCTGTATCTTTTCGGCCCTGTCACCTGTGACTGTCAGTGCTACTTTAGTGGCCGAATAGTTTTGCTGAGTTGGCTCAGCCCATTTTTCTCCATGCATGCTGATTTTATCAAAATTTTCCTGTGTATGATAACTTATATATTTAAATGAAAAAACTTGAATACAGCCTCTGGTTTACAGTATTAACTGTATCATTTTGGTCCAAAATTCCTATGTGGGCAGTTGATGTCTCAGGATTGCCTCTAGAGTCTCATCTGCCTCTGTGTATTTGTAGAAATTTGGAGGCACTTCAAACAAATGTTGGATCTCATTCATAATGAAAAATAAATTCTCAACCCTGTTGTAGAGACTCTGCCCTGATGCTAGCCCTGATTCTTCTGAAGTGCTGGGTCTTTCTGTAATCTGATTCGTAGCAAATGTGTTGACCCTTTTGGCATAATGTTCATGGGAAAGTAGTCTTCCTACGTTGTTTAGTAAGCTAGGAAGACCTCTGTTTTGTAATGCCACAAATTTGTCCGTGAACTTATTAACCTCTGTCTGCATATCCTGGCTTCTTCTTTCTAGTGTTTGTACCAGGTTTCTTAGTGTGAGGACCCTCTTTATCAGCTGGATGGTTTCAGTTCTACTGGAGATTCCCATTGCTGCCAGCTGAGCACTTGTTCTGTTATTAAGCACATTAATCATTCTATTGGCAACCTCAGGCATATTGCCTAGAGATGCCCTTGCTCTTTGGATTTCTCTATGTGCTTTCCCTATGAGCTCTATCTGCTCATGAATGGTCTCAATGTATTGCCATTGATCAGTGATTGATTGGCCAATGTTGGCCCATAAAACTGTCCTAAGCTCAGCTATCACTTTGTCAAGTGTGAGCTCCTTCTCCAGCTCCTTTATCTTATCTTTGAGAGCCTTTATCTCTCTTCCTTTCTCAGCAACATTTTGTTTTGATTTATCATATTTTTCATTCAACTTGACCATATTTTCCCTGGCCTCATTTAATTCTGCCATTTGGGCTTCCAGGGCTTGGATTTCATTCTTGAGCTTCTGCATATCCAGGCTTGGAGCCTGCTCTGTTGTTGGCGCTGGTGCTGATGTGAAAGGCACTGCCTGTTCTGTCCGTTCAGTGGGAGGAGTAGTAGTTTGAGGAGGCTCCTCAAGGTTGATTATCTCTGGAGGAGGCTGAGATGTTTGCCCTCCTTCTTTTTGTTGTAATGCTGCCTGTAGTGCAGCCTGTGTAGCCTCTGATTCTCCCAATTTCTCCTGTGTCTGGATCAACTGTTTGTATAATGACACCAGCATAGCTGCTGCATCTTCGTCATGTCTCAGTTGGGCAACTTCTCCAGTTTGTGGGTGAATGGTTGCTGGGACTTTTACCATTTTCCTTAGTGCTGCCATATCTGCATCTCTTAACTTCAATAATGCTTGTACAGCCTTGATGTCCTTGGGATCATGCCCAAGTTCTATGATTATCTCCTCTAAGGCTTTGATTCTGTTGTCCTTTGCTTGAGAGGATGCTCTCTCCAACTCAAGTTGGGCAGCTGTATTATTTAGGCTATTTTCTAGCCTGTAGTTCTCCAATGTCTTATCTGCCATGGAGGCATACACCATCTCACCTATTTGCTTATGTAATTTGATTTTATCCATTAGGTGGATGTCCTTGGCAAGGACCTCAAGGTTGGTCCTTATGTAATCTGCAGCTGACTGCGGCTGCAACACGGCTGGCATAAAGTGGCTCATGATCATCTTGCCCTCCTAGACATCATATGCAGACATTAGTCTTTGCTGGTTAGTGGGAGCCATTTTCAACAAATGATTATATAGTTGTACTCTTATGGGCTCATTCCTCTTCTTTATATCAATGAACTGCTGCTTGATGCCCACCTCAGCTCCTCTTCGCTGGCTTGAGGAGCTGACTTCTCCTCCCAGTGTCCTCTCTTGTTCCTGCTGGAAGGAACTTGCAGATGCCTCCATGCTAGGTGGGCCCATGCCCAAAGATTGCCCTATTGGCATTTCTTCCTCAGAAAGGGGATTCATTCTGTGTCTTTTCTCCCCATGAGTTGTTGATGTTGTGAGGGGAGTCTCTCTATCCCTCTTTCTACTTATGTCTTCTTTTTGTGGGGTTTGGAGGACTGAGGCCTCCACTGTTGTCTCCTGCCTAGGAGGCAGAGTATCCTGAGCTTGCTGCCCGGTGGATTTTGGGGCCTGTGATGTTTGCTCTTGTTGCACTGGCTGTTCTTTTTCTTGCTGCCCCCCTTGTTGCTGTTGTTCCTGTGGCTGTTGCTGCACTTCCTGCTGCTGTACCTGTTCATGAGGTGGCTGCTGTGGCTCCATCTCTTTCTCTTTGCCTTTGCCAGAGGTTTGATCAGTAGCTTTGGCTGCTTGTTGATGTGCTGTGGAGGATGAGGCAGCTGCTCCCACTTGAGTGCCTGGAAGAGCAAATACCTGTGCACAAAGCTCTAAGTCAGCCATCTTTTGGAGATTTTTAACTGCTCTTTGATTTAATTCTTCTTGTGTGACAGCTTCCTCTAAGGTGCCTCTCCTCCACTTTATTTGATTTGCATATTTTTCTATGTGAGGCAACCTTACGTGGTCATAACTGGCCAGCCTATACTTGACCCTTCTTAAAGTTATGAAGTGATTGGGGTCATAAGGTTTCCAAAGGAAACTGGTCTGTAGGCCAAGGGATTCTAGCATTCTGTCTGCTTCTTGCCAACCTTCCTCCCTTTTGTTGTAAATGAAGTGGCCTAATTGGTTTCTTACTTTGAGTTGTGCTTTCTTGCCTTTGCCTGAAAAATGTAGCACATCATCATTCCCAAACTGCCTGAAGTATTCAAGGGCAAACAATCTCATGGGCACATATTTGGGCAATCTGTATGGGGGCAACTCACACCCATATATTCTGATGACTGTGTGGTGTTGGTAATAGTACCAATCCCCAATGCTGTATACCTTGGACAGCTGAAGAATCCTCTGCATCTCATCAGTTAGTCTTGGAGGAGGTGAGCTCATAAGAAAAGACATGGCTGGGTGGATGAAGAGGTCTATAAACTCACAATAAGTGTATGGGGAACAAGATCTGCAGTGGAAGGCAGAGGACCAATAAACCACTGACCTTGGATTTCCTTGTGCATCCACTCTCTTCATAACAAAGTGAAACTTCTCATGTTGATAATACAAAATTAAGTGGTAGATGTAGGAGGTGTATCTGAACACCCTTTCTCTTGACAAGTTCATCAATTGCTCATGTATTTTGTTAGATATGTAGGTGGCATAGTCATAGCAGATTGGAGACTTGCCAGGGGAAAACATGAGCATCATCACCAGCACAGTTTCATCAACAAACTCAATTGAATTATAGCCCAAAATGGGACTGATCATGTCTACAAGGTCCCTGCCCAATTGGTTGAGGTAAACATGAGAAATGGGAGGGTACTTCACAGTGTCAGAGTCAATGTACAATTGATTTAGTTTGGTGACCTGAGCATCTGTCAATTTAGCTCCTTGCTTTATCAGATCAACCAGTGATAAAGGGACTAATTTCTTCTCAATTTTGAAGTGCAGCATCTCTCTGATGGCTTCAGGGGTGATATAGAAAACAACTGAGCCTGAAGGGTCAATCACAGCCCTCTGAGTGGCGTCGTAGCATTCAGCACATAGGTGGATTAGGTCAGGAAACTGGTTGACCTGAGGGAGCTTGAAGAGAGGGAGGAAAGAATCCCAAATGCCCAATACATCTGTTCCAGTCTCATGTTTAATCTTCAATTCGTTTAACAAGTGGATGTGGTACTTGCTATGCATTAGCATTTCTTCTGATATTTGATAATCCAGGTCTGCTAATGGTTGCCATTCCAATTCTCTCTGAGCGGCATTTAATGGAGCAATATTCAAGGCTACAGGAGCTACTGGTGCATCCATGGTTAGTTTAGGATTATGTTGGTATGAACTGGTGTTACTATGCAGAGCAACACAAAGGAGTACTTCTTGGAAAGAGAGGTGATTTACTGAGGAGCAAAGGATAAAATGGCAATGGCAGCAATTGAATCACTGCTCAGAGCACTGATAGGGCAAATGCTTGGCCTTAAAACTCTCTTCACGGTAAATTGATGCAGCTTGGGTCCTCAATTCACGAATGCGCGAACCAACTGTATGTTTTGTGAAAACTTGGGTAAACAAGGCTCTGCCGGGGAATTTTGATTTTACAACCGAAAATGGAGGCTAGCCACAGGGGATTTACCGGTAAACACAGTGTTTTCTTACTCTTTAAGCTATTGTTGGAGAATGCAGGATAAAACCAGGCGCAGAGGAAATGATTGGGATAAATACCTGGTAAACTGTCGGCAATAGTCACAAATGCAGGTGGAATTGGCGCACCAACGGTCCTCGGGTCGAATTCAGCAGGTTGACGCTTGTTTGGTCGTAAAATACATGCAGAGGTGCAACAGTCGTTTTTTGCAAAAGTAATGAAAAACACGACTTTTCGGCCAAAATATGGATTTTTGGGTTATTTGGCGCTTTTTTTGGATGACGTTAGCATGACGTCATCAGGTGGGGTCAAGGTCGGATGACGTCAGCATGACGTCATCGAGTGACGTGGCGGCTTGAGAGTGGTCCATGAGGATGGTGAGGTGGCGGGCAGGTCAAAGCAGTGGCAGACGGGGGCGCTGACGTGGCGATGATGTAGTAGTGACGCGGTAATGACATGGTAGTGACGTTGGCCAGGCGGGTTCACAGAAACCGGAAACAGTAAGCGGTATAATATCGCACCGCTCTCTATACGGAAGCGGAATTGTCAGAGGGTGCTCCGATACGATTTGGGGGTGACGCGTGGCAGAGGCCTGACGTCACCCTCTGACAAATTTCGGAAGGTAACTTTCGGACGTCGGGCCCGGTCCGAAATGTATGAGAGTCGTCCGATGAAAAGGGCCAGATCCGACGATCGACGGATCGTTAATGTGCCAGGTCAATACAGAAGGGGGCGGGAATAAAATAATATTTTTCTTTGGAGGATGCGCCCGGCGGGGACTTTAGGACTTTCGGCGATTTGTATGGTTTTCAATGTATTTTTAAATGCAAATGCGCTTTTGCGCCAAACTTTGGATAAAGCCGAAATGTGGGTTTTTCATGTATTTTTGCAAATGAGCGGGTTAGGGGTGAAAATGGGTTTATTTACAAGGTTTTTTAGCAAATGAAGGGGTTAATGGTTTAGATAACTTCTGAAGGGGGAAAAGGGGTAGGGTTTGGGTTCTTAAACTGACCAGATGTCAATTTAATCCCTGACTGTGAACATATGGCTATAATGCCATGGGGGAAGGGATATTTATAGGATGCTTGGGGTTTATACACCATAGTGTTTATAATAATAGGGAAAGAGTAACATAGGGGATTTAGATAATAAGAAGTTAGGGTTTAATATGAATGGAAGAGGTGAATGAGGAGTGATATCACTAAGTTTATATAAAAACAACTTAGCTTAGGGAGTAGATCAAAATGAAAAGAATTTTAGACATGAAATGTGGCTTTTAAAGGAATAAGAACCAACATAAAACCTTAAATTCTTTCATGAACTCAACTGATGAAGGGATGTTAGTAATGAATGTGAAAGGAGAGAAAAGGGAGTTAGTCATGCTCCTTTGCTTTGCTGCAACATGATGGAGAAGAGGAGCTTCTCTATCCACTGATGTTTCCTTTATGTTAGACCAGCAAGATTCAGTTGAAATGAATGACATTTCTGCAACCCCATCTACCTACCCATCTACTTGTCTAGCATTTTTTGTTTCTTCATGGAGGGTGCACTTAGACTTGCAGACCCTTATGTGCCTTTTCTTTTCTTATGGCCTTTTGTTTTGACTTTCTATCTAAGGCTACCCTTATTGCTTCCAAGGTCCCAGATTAAGCTGTTGGGAACCTTACTTTCTCTACCTAGCTACTGGTCTGCCAAGATTAAACAGTTTGGACAGACTTCTTTCTCTATTCTACAACAGAAAATTCAAAGATGGCATGATCCAGATTAGGCTGTTGGACCATCCATCCAAAATTGAGTCAACATCAAGCTTTTGTACACACCTTGTCTTCTCATGGAAATATGGGATCTTTGAATCACCAAAGCAGAGCATATTTGGAACTTTTATTTGCCAATCATGAAATATGAAACCTATTGGTATAGGTAGCTAACAAAGTTCTCAAGTAGAACCTTCACTCTAGTTCAATATTGTTAGGTTACAATGCTGCACTGCTATTTCCACCTAAATTTCAGAAGCTATATGGGGACTCAATATAGCTACCACAAGGGTTAAGGTGAATATGATGATGCAAAGTGGGATATTTATTACTTCTTTAATTGGGATTTTTCCACCTACTTTTCGGGTAATGGGAGTACAATGGGTTGCCATCTACTCTTCCACTAATATCTCACCTACTAATATGCCTCCAGATAAAGGATAAACTTCTAATTAAGGATAATTGAGGATAAATTTCTCTCACAAGTAGTGAGTTACTTTAGATCCATCATACCTACCCAAGGTCTTCCCATATGAAGGGTCTGTGAATAAATTGTAGTACAACACATGAAAAAAACCTCCAACCATGCAAGCTAGAAGTTACAAATATTGTGGAGAGCCTTACCTTTCCTATTGGAAGGAAAGAGCTCTAGTTGGTGTTTCCAGGTTGAAGAAGATCTCCCAAAGATCTCACTCTTGGTCCTCCTTCTGGATCTCTACACAAAAATGAGAAACCAACAAATCATTATATCTTGCAAGGACAATTAGTACATGCATATATATAAATCCAAGACAAGCATGTAAAAATCAATGGAAAACATGATTGAAATGGGGGAAAACATTATAAATTTGTATTATACCAACGAAATGTACATGAACACACCTTCTATAACCTCTTCCCGTGCCACCTCCTCACTGGCACTCATTGATATCTAGACTTATTTTTGCAAGCTTATCGCAGAAGTAGACTATAGGTCACACTTTTAGAAACATTCTAATATTATGAATTTTTCCTCCTTTATGGCTTATGGAGATATTTTCATATAAGTTTTTCCTAGGAGTGGTCACTTTAAATATAGACACTTTCCTGATCATGTCCAATTCTTTGATCCTTATCCACTATGAATGATCAAATCTAACCTGATCAAACCTTATCCATGCTAAATTAGGCCTTGTTGCTCCAACTTAGTTGCATTGGTGCATTGTTAGCCCTTTATTTATCAAGTAACTATGACATAGGGTGTTGTTAGTCCTATTGTTTCTCACCAAAACTACAAGGCAGCATTGAAGCCTCTAATTCATACTTTCTGCAGCATTCCACAATTCACTTCTTAGCACACTAACTTGGAAGGTGTTACTCCTTCTATTGGACCATATGGTGTGGATTTTTTAGCTATAATAGCCATCGCCTATGGAAGGTCCCTAAGATTATGGCCACTATTTTTACCAACTACAACCAACTGACCTAACAGAACCTTTTTGGGCACACACCAATACTAAATGAAGCAGAGGTCATATTAGGATCAGTGGAGTGATCTACCTCACTTCATTTGGTCTTGGTGTGTGCCCACGATTTTTCACCGAAGTTAGTTAGCTGTAGATGGTAACCATTGTTGGTGTCCGAGTATGAACAAATTATTCAATCTCATTTCCTACATTAATTCATCAATCTGGGTGCGTACACTTTTCAAGGTAACATGCAAGGTATATGCAGGAGCAAGGTTATAATCTTACATTGACCAAGGGTTCCTGCCTAAGAAATTAAAGTATCGTTGTAACATTAATGGAAATTAAATTGCAGAAAGAAAAGCATTCACAACAACCTATGGAATTCTATAACAGCAATAAAGAAAATACAACAAGTAAAACAATATACAATAAAAGGACACACGCACAGAACCTGATCAGAAGAGTCGGCCCAACTCCCTGGTCAGGGCTGTGCTTAACTCACATATTGAGAAAAATATCAGAAGGCTGAAAATTTCATTAACAAGAGTTCCACTGTTACAAGGCTCAATTCTTACATCAACTAGCTCCCCTCTCTCTCTGAATTGTTTCTTTTAAATATACAAACATCCAAAGGAAACTTGCAAAAAACTGATCTCAATATTCAAGATGAGATTTGAGAGATCTGTCCATCATGATTTAGCTGGAACAAGTCGAATTTGGTTATTACAATTGGGCAATTCTAGAAAACGGCCGCAACAACAAATCTGCAAATATGTCCTTTGAAGAACCTTGATTTTCTCCCAATAAAAACTGAATTTCTGAAAACTGCTCATTGGGAAACTGATTTGGTCCGTTTTGAACAAAACCCATGTCTCAGATTTTCCAGATTCACTTTCATTTGCCCAAAACGTCCAACGCAAAACTGTTGCTTCTTATGCCAGTGAATTCCTGAGTTGGAATATCTAATTATCTGTTGAAGACCAGATTTGCAATCTGGAAGAGATCTTGGAGGCTAAAATCATGAGTGAGGTTATAACGAACGAATCAACCAAAATCATGTATAATAATCATTAATTATTAAAAATAAATGAGATCAAATATTATTTATCCACACGAGCATAAATGATTATGAAATGGAATTATATAATAAATTATGGTAAATAATGTGATAAAAGAATAGTCGAAATAGATGAAATAAATGTTAAGAAGTGGTAATAATAATGACCAATTAAGAGCCCAACATTCCCCCAAACTGAATATGTTGCATGCCCACATGCAACCTAATGCCTCTGTATAAAGTAGGGGAAATAATGGTTTGAAAAATATGAGTGAATAATGCTCAGTGGTTTTTTTTATGACATTCTCTTAAACTTTTAATAAATCAAACACTCATGTTATTTCACCTCAATTGTTGCTTTCAACAAAATAACGTGGAATGACATCTATGGATTAACATTTGTTGAAGCTAATGTAGGTTGAGCTTGTGTAAGTGATGCGAAAGGTGGAAGCCATGCAAGCTCAAAGAAAGTAATCAAAAAGTGTAGCAGGATTTCCTTCCCCCAAACTGATTAGTTTCCTTGTCATCAAGATTTCTATAGCACATCTCATGAGTATCCTCAATCAGTAATTCATCAGGATTCAAAATCAGAATTAGGCCTCTTCATCCTTCCCCAAAATAATAGTAGTGTTGTTAAGCTAGGATTAAATAGAGATTGATTGGGTAAAGCAACTATCTTTGGTTAAAGATATGAAACTTGTAGAATAAAGGAATGATAGATTAGATGATACAAAATGTCAAATATCAAATATCCTAAAAGTTTCATCCCTAACATGTAAAGTAAATATTGATAACTCAATAATAGATATAAACCATAACCACCATTATCTAAGAACTGATTAAATATTACCCCATGAACCATGAGTTCTAGCAAACCTTATATATGCAACAGTGGCATTATCGACAATTAGTTTTGAGAAAACAAGGTAACCAAGTAGATCATAGTATTGAATTAACTTCTATACCATAGGCATGGCCACTGCTGCCAGCAGGCATCCATAGCCTCAACAAGGATGCCTTTTTAACCCATTGAGATGTCAGTGTCCCATCTATTAGAAATAAGTACATAGTTACAAAAGCATTTCAATTTACTTAGATGTCTACTGAAGATCATTGTTCTGGCTTGGTAACCAGTTAATAACAATGCCATTCACGGGAACTAACAAAAGTGAACAAGTCGGCTCATGATGAGACCTCTTGTCCTTCAATTTTATGACTGAAGGCCATTACCCCGGCTTGGTGACCAACAGTGATAATGTCACTCTATTAGGACCTATGATCATGGTAGGTCGACTTGTGATGAGACATCATATCCTCTAATTGACTATTTATGTTTTAAAATTTAACTATGGTTATTGTTAATCAACAAAAGATCACTTAATAGATGGGGTGGCAAGCCAGCTCCTTAACAGCTAGGGATGGCGTAAAACGTTTTCTAGTAACTATTTTCAACTTGGGAAATTTTTCTTCTCAAATACTAATAACCTTCAAATGACTGTTGATAAATATATTTTTCTTTGTTAAGATTGGGGTTTGAGGAATAATTCATTATATAGTGATGGAAAGATTTAAGTACAATTTTGTGGTCATCATCATAAATTTTACAAGATCAGGGACTTGACAAATTAGGAAAGTTGAAAGTTGCCATGATGAAATCATATTTTCATAATTATTCCTTAAAAAATAAAATTATGTTTATAGATAAAAAATGATAAATTGACTACCCAATCATTATGTCAAAGAAGACCTAGGCAATTAAATGTATTTCCCCATTCACCAAGTTAATGTCGTCGTGCATGATTCAAGTTACAATGTGTGTGGATAAGTGGGGGTTACATATTGTTATGGATTATGGTGGTAATAATTGTGAGATGTATGAGTTGACGTGAAATTTTAATAACAATGATGACATGACATCATTGATATTAAATATAATACATTTTCTATCAAATGCAACACCTCCCCCCAACTAAGATATGACCATCCTCGGTCATAATTGAAACATCAATCAAATACACGGAGTTGATTAGGGACGTACCTAAAGACTTACCTTGGCGGAGTATCAACATGTGTAGAGTAATAGCATTGGGTACTTAGAAAAAATTTCACCACGGAGTAGCAGCACCGAAGGAGTAACATGATTGAAAGAGTAACAACACCAAAGAA
Organism: Pinus tabuliformis; assembly: GCA_031772625.1. Taxonomy (NCBI): domain Eukaryota; kingdom Viridiplantae; phylum Streptophyta; class Pinopsida; order Pinales; family Pinaceae; genus Pinus; species Pinus tabuliformis. The sequence continues at coordinate 21,593,962 of CM062805.1, forward strand.
ATAACAACATCGGGTAATCAGAAAAATTTCGAGAGTAATAGCAGTGGCGGAGTCACAACACTGACGGAGTAACAGCACTGGCTGAGTAACAGTAGCGATGGAGTAACAACACTAGCTGAGTAACAGTAGTGATGGAGTAACAACACTGGCTGAGTAACAGCATTGGCGGAGTAACAGCATCGGCTGAATAACAACACCGACAAAGTAACAACATCAGTAGAGTAATAGCATTGGCAGAGTAAAAACAGTGGCGGAGTAACAGCAGTGATGGAGTAACAGCACCGACGAAGTAACAGCACTAGTGGAGTAACAGCACCGGCAGAGTAACAGCATTGGCAGAGTAACAGAAATGGCGGAGTAACAGCAGTGATGGAGTAACAGCACCGACGAAGTAAAAATAATGATAGAGTAATAGCACTGACGGAGTAACAGCACTGGCGGAGAAATAGCAGCAGCGGAGTAACAGCAGTGATGGAGTAACAACATCGACAGAGTAATAGCACCGGCGGAGTAACAGCACCAGTGGAGTAATAGCACTGGTGGAATAACAGCACCAGTAGAGTAACAACAGTGATGGAGTAACAACATCGACGGAGTAACAGCATTGATGGAGTAACAGCACCGGCGGAGTAACAGCACCAGCGGAGTAACAGCAGTGATGGAGTAACAGCGTCGACGGAGTAACAGCAATGGCAGAGTAACAGCACTAGTGGAGTAACAACACCAGTGGAGTAACAACACTGGCAGAAATGACTTGGATCTTCAAATGGAAATCAATTCTCCATTTCTCCTATTATGGATCCATTAGGTAATGAAAAATTCTTCATGTTGTTGGTGAGAAATAACAGAAATAATTTGTAACAAACTCTTATGATCAATTTCCATGGCACCTTGAAAGAATCAAAATTATATGATATTAGATTTGTTAATAGATGCTGGGATGAAAATCTATTATTTCATTATCATTGTCTTCAATAATCACTTGTTCAAAAACAAATTGACCTCCTTTATTGTCCTCGGACTTGCAAAAAACGAGTGTCTACCTGTAATAAAATATGTAATCATGGAAAAAGAGAGGTGATTAGGCTCTCTAAATCCAATAAATATGAAAAAAATTAACAAGTAGTTACTCTGTAAAACAAATCCATGGAAAACAAATAACAAAGTAGAGTTAATTTATTACCTACGGGACAGCGGTGGCCAACCATACTAACCAACAGTATTTTAATCATAACTTCTTTGTTTTTCGTCCGATTTGCATGATTCCAAAGCCAAATGAAATTGAATTAATATGGATATCTCCAATTGAAATAGGTTTTAAAAATTCCATGATATGATATGTCAAATTTACTTAGAACAACCTGCATAACAGAGTCATTTTCGATTTCCCAACTTAGACCAACAGTTGATATTTTAAGCATAACTTTTTCATTTGATGACGGATTGAACTAATTAAAATTGGAGATTAAATTAGATTCATGTAAATATATCCAATAGAAACATTTTTTGAAATCATGAAGAATTGATGGGTCAAATGTGCGAAGGAACAGTCGGAAAAACAAAGTTTTAAAGGTGTTGATTTACAATAGACAGTCAGTATTTTGGTCATAACTTTCTCATATGATATCAAAATCAGGTGATTCAAATTGCATTGTAAACTAGATTAATAGGGTGATATACCATAGAAACAGGTTTCAAAAATCTAGTCATTTAGGCCTCCAAAAACGGATTGTCCCAACTCTGTTCCTGAGCTGCCTACTCGACATACTGTCAATGTTTTGGTCATAACTTTTTCATTTCAAATCCAAATTGAGTGATTCAAATTGGATTAGAAAGTAGAAATAAGGGCTACTTAGGATAGAAACAAGTTTTGAAAATATTCCCATTTTTTTCCTCAAAACATGACTATACCGACTATGATTTCAGTGGTTTTATCAAAGCCCACACGCCCTAAGATACTATATTTTTTTTTTTTTCAAAATGATGATAAGTGTTTGTGGAAATATATTTATCAATATAATACATCTACATACATTATTATTTAAATTCAAATATTTACCATTGATATTGATATACTCAGCAAGTTGCAGCGAACACAACTCGTTCTACATATAACAAAAATTATTTATATACTTATTTATTCTATTTTCTACACTAACCTATTCTACCTTGAAAAATAAAGCATACTTACATATAAGAGTACTTCCAATGGAGCCATTTTAGAAATAAGGCCTCAAGTGTATGCACACCCGAATTTGAGAAATTTCTATCAATAAATACTAGGGTATGAGAAACCAACTTCCCTTGAAAATATGGTGTCAAAAATTGCTGAAGTATGGAGTGATGCTGCGAACAACTGATGGAGTGAAACCAATCTTCAATATATCCTTTACTTTCTTGATTTCCCATAGTTGTCATATCATGAAGTTCTTGAGTTTCTAAAACAACTTGTTGACACAGACTAGAAGAAACCTCCTTTTCTTCCATAACTTTTACAATTTTTGGATTTGAAACATTTCCAATCTCGATATAAGTTTTCTGCAATTGTGTATGCGAGATAGATTGGGTGGGAAGGGTAGGTAAATTTTGCAATTCAACACTGTAAGCATGTTGTACTAGTTTATTATGGTGAGGGTGTGGAATGAGTTGAGCAGGATATTGTGTAGGGCATGGAGGATTTTGATGATGTAGTTGATTGGGATGTGTGGATGATTTTGATACGCAAGCAACGTGTTCTTGAAAAGATGGAAAAGAATATGGATGATATTTTTGTGCTACAAGATGAGGGAGAGTAGTCATGTAATCATAGGATGAACCATGTCAAACTTGTGGAAGGGATTGATGGGGGTTATATTGAGATTGGCATGGCTACCCTAACACATCAGTATTCCATAATAGATTATGCAAGTAAGACAATGGAGAGAAAGTGTTTCGAAACATACATGTAGGCCAAGGTTTCCATGGTTGTGAAATTGTTGTAGCTTCTCCATCTCTTGAAAATGTTGTTTTCATCCCAGATAAGAAAGAGAAACTATCCATGGGATGCTCCTTTTGGCATTAAGGAAAAATCACTCCTTCAAATTCTGCTTGACTTTTCTTAACCTGCAAAACATGCAATTGTGAATTTAGAGAGCTAATAAAATCAAGTTTAAAATGTTCAAATAAATCACTAATTTCATCTCTTATATCTCCTATTCTTGTGGTAGATTTGGACAGGAAAGAAGAAAATTCTCTATAATTCTTACCAGCCTTGGATATTCCTATTGAATACCTTATGCATAAATCACAAACATCATCATATGATAGCTAAAAAATGTCACATTTTCCTATCAGATTTAAGATTTCTAAAATCTCATCTTTGATCCCTTTAAAAATGAGTGTCTTTAAGATCTCTTTTTCCAAATGCTTATGCTTTGATTTTTGAAGGTTGTATTTAAATCACTCCAAATAGTCCTCCAAGCTTTCATCTTCCCCTTGTATCATACTGAAAATATCTTCATTGGCCTTGCAATAGTCTTGGTACTTCTCCAAGAATACATTCTTCATGTCCTCCCATGTTTTGATGCAGTTCCCACCAAGGCTCATGAACCATCGGAGAGTTGCTCCTTTTAGAGTAAGAGGAAACACTTTCAACCTTTGATCATTAGTACAATAATCATATCCTCTACAAAGTACTTCAAACTCAAATAAGAATGTATCTGGGTCCTCATTATCCAAACCATGAAAATTTGGTAGAGAAGATGGAGGAATTATGTGCATTTGTGTCACTCCTCCTAGATCGCTGATAGGGAATTCAAAAGTAACAATGTAAGCCATTTCTTACCATAATAGAAGATGTTCTTCATGTGTTGCTTTGAGGTTCCTCCTTCAGATATTCCTGTCAATTTGTTAGTGGAATGGGTGGTGCTTACATCACCACTTGAGTGAAATGATAAGATTTCTTCAAATTTCTACCTTTTTCTTCCTAGTTATTCAAAAAAACAATTTGAAAGGAAATCTAAAGCTCAAGACCTAGAGCAAGGTGTCAAAAGACCCTTCCCTCCCTAGGACAAGAAACCAAACAAGAAAAGAATGCACACAAGGAAATCTAAAGCTCGGGACCTGGAGCAGGGCGTCAAAGGACCATTCCCTCCCCAGGACGAGAGATTAGTTTTTCCAAAATCAAAACAAACAAAAATGCAGGAAAAATTTAAGCTTAGGACCTAGCGTAGGGCGTCAAAAGACCATTCCCTCCCCAAGACAAGAGATTGGGCCTAAAGATAATAAAAAGAACAAAACAAAACAAAACAAAACAAAACAAAGAAATGACTACGCTCAAGACCTGGAGCAGAGTGAGAAAACTCCTTCTCTCCCCAAGACGAGAGATTGACCCTCTGGTCAATACAGATCGGGTCTTGCACCTTGTTAGCCTTCCCTGGCAACGGCGCCAAAATGTTGGTGTCCGAGTATGAACAAATTATTCAATCTCGTTTCCTACATTAATTCATCAATCCGGGTGCGTACACTTTTCAAGGTAACACGCAAGGTATATGCAGGAGAAAGGTTACAATCTTACATTGACCAAGGGTTCGTGCCTAACAAATTAAAGCATCGTTGTAACATTAATGGAAATCAAATTGCAGAAAGAAAAGCATTCACAACAACCTATGGAATTCTGTAACAACAATAAAGAAAATACAATAAGTAAAACAATATAGATAAAAAGGACACACGCACAACACCTAATCAGAAGAGTGGGCCCAACTCCCTGGTCAGGGCTGTGCTTAACTCACATATTGAGAAAAATATCAGAAGGCTGAAAATTTCATTAACAAGGGTTCCATTATTACAAGCCTCAATTCTTATATCAGCTAGCTCCCCTCTCTCTCTGAATTGTGTTTTTTAAATATACAAACATCCAAAGGAAACTTGCAACAAACTGATCTCAATATTCAAGATGAGATCTAAGAAATATGTCCATCATGATTCAACTGGAAGAAGTCGAATTTGATTATTACAATTAGGCAATTCTGGAAAACGGCCGCAACAGCAAATCTGCAAATATGTCCTTCGAAGAACCTTGATTTTATCCCAATACAAACCGAATTCTTGAAAACTACTCATAAGGAAACTGATTTGATCCGTTCTGAACAAAACCCATGTCTCAGATTTTCCAGATTCGCTTTCATTTGCCCAAAACGTCCAATGAAAAATTGTTGCTTCTTATGCCAGCGAATTCCTGAGTTGGAATATCTAATTATCTATTGAAAACCAAATCTGCAATTTGGAAGAAATATTGGAGGCTAAAATCATGAGTGAGGTCATAACCAATGAATAAACCAAAGTCATGCATAATAATCATTAATTATTAAAAATAAATTAGATCAGATTTATTTAGCCACAAGAGCTTAAATGATTATGAAATGGAATTATATAATAAATTATGGTAAATAATGTGATAAAAAAATAGTGGAAATAGATGAATGAATGTTAAGAAGTGGTAATAATAATGACCAATTAAGAGCCCAACAACCATAGTGGTCATAACCTTAGGGATCTTACACAGGTGAAAATGAGTGGAACATACTTACTATACCTAGGAAATACATTGGTTAGTACTCACTTAGATCCCCCGAAGTGTGCCTATGCATAATCCAGGATACTTGCATTGTGTGTGAAGATGTTAAGCAGGAGGCCAACGTAACTACCCCAACCATATCTTCACAATGTGCATGCAATGGATCCAATAATAGAGAAAACTTCAATCAAGCAATCTAGACTTATATTGTGCTCACACATGCAAGATAGTTAAATTAGAGGCATGCACCTAAGGAGGTTAATTAAGGATTAAACTATTTTGTGAACCTTGTTTATACTAAGTTAAAGCATATTGGATATATATTAACATAAACTTAAGCATATCAAGGTATTTATCACTATAAATCATGTTGTTCAAATGTTGAGGTCAGTATTTGGTATGATGTGGTAGAAATATGGTGTGGCTAAGATGATGTGGCACACTACACAAAAAATAGGTGGCAGATCCAATAACATGGTAAAAGCGACGAGTGATATGTGGCACTCCTTTTTAATCGATTTGGATGACTAGGAGGGCTAGAAGATGGAACATGGTGGGTACATGTTAGCACTTAGACATGTGGTAGGTATTTATTTGTCATAGTATATGACACAACAAGTGAAGTAGTAAGTGACTTGGTATGTGACATAGCAATTGTGGGTCTCGTACTAGGTTACCAGATCACCATGCACTAGAGTTCATGAAAATCAATGTCAGTATTTAGTATGAAGAAGAAATGATGTGGCACATATGACATGGAAAAGAGACCATGTGGTGAACAATGAGTGGTCCATGGTAGTTTGATGTGGAAGACCCAGAGGTATTGGATTTTTTGTCAGGATTAATTTTAGAAACGATTTCTTTTGTAATTGGTTCTTGTAGAAAGAGATACAAAAATCAAGGTTACAGGCCAAAATCATAGAACCAAAGGCTCTTTCCTTGTGGAGCCCTATACCAGGGTACCAAAGTACTAGGATATTGAGATGATCATTTTGGTGGAAACTCCAATATGCAATAGTTAGGCATGACAGGGAAAATTTTGTCAATTGTTGTCAAGGGTGAAAGTATTTGTCACTTGAAGTTCTTTCCACTAGGGCATTTGCAATTGGAACATACATGTCACAACCCCAAGGCCTCCTACAATAATAAGGCACCATTTTGGGACATTGTGATCACTTTAACATGTGGCACTGATGTGTTTCACAGTTTCCTAGTGTATTAAAATGTCACTTCACCTGGACTACGCCTCACAATGTTTTACCCATGTTATTCTCTCTATTATATTAAGGTGAAAATTTTCATCAAAAACTGAAAACTAATAACATTGTCACATCATCTCAATTAAATTCTTACATTAATAGAGTTATGAGCATCATATGCAAGACATTAGAGTAACATCATCATATACATGCACAAAATTATAAGTAAATGACCCTTCAACCTTTTTCTTTTATTAAAATACATAGATACAATGTTTCCCCAAGACAATGGCTTGGCTCACTAATCCACAAATTTAAGAAATCCCAAGTAATACACAACATCATGTTTCCAAACCCTTGAACCCTATCGATCCACCCATCCACCCTAGTGTGGATTGTCTCTACCCTAGTGCAGGTCATGTCCACCCTAGCATAGCTCATCACCACCCTGACACATGACAGTTCGGTTTGGCTATAGATTTGTCCTCTGGAATTGCACAACCATGGGCATGAGTCACTTCCTTTGATTCCCCATTGTCCCTCACATTTTTTCCAAGATTTGTCCTCTGGAATTGCACAACCACGGGCCTGAGTCACTTCCTTTGGCTCCCCATTGTCCCTCACATTTTTTCCAAGTGTCTCGACTCCAAATGATGTTGTTTTGTGGTGTTTGGTTGTGTCTCTTGTCAATAATGTGGTTCCTTACTTATATGGTTCGGCCCCAACCTTTGTGCAATCTTCCCACTTCACACTTTGTTTATCTCACTCCTTGCATGGGTTGACTTGCCCATATGTTGGGTTCCTTGGGTCAAGTTGATTCATCATTCTACCCAAACACCCTAAAATTTTCCTTGATGAACTTATTCCAAGTCGTTTCATCTCACTCAGTCGACACAACTCCACTCTTCTTATCTCATATTGTTTCACCCGTTAGTCGAATTGTTGTGCCACCAAGTCGACATGGATTCAGTCAATTGTATTTCTTATGATGGAAATGTCGCCCAAACCAAATTGTCTTGTCAAGTTTTTTAGGGACGTTCCATAGCATGCGGTTAGGACGATGGCATGCCTTGGTGACATGGGGCTAAAATCCCCCACCACCCTAAGTTGTTTTCATCCTTAGTGACCCTAACATTGACAACTGATGCTTCTTATTGTAAGATCTCAACTCCTTTTCCCTCTCCACAAGGACTCATGGGTCTCCCATCCATTCTCCTCTGAATCATCCTTCCATTTGACGAAGTACTTTGTCTTCCTATTGTTGTCAATTCTTAAATTTGGATAGCTTGTGATCTCCTCAAGTTCTAATTGTAGATGATAAACAATCAATGTAGGGCACTGTAGTGTCCTATCTAGGGTGCTAGATTAGGCTAAATTTATTATCGACCAAGATAAGAAAACTTCGAGGCATGCATCTACAATCTATAGACATAAAGGATTCCTAACTAATTGTTCATGACGGTAGGTTACAGAACTTCTTTACGGAAGGTTGAGGTATGCTCCATATCACCTTGACACTCAGGTCACTCATTTCATCTAACTATTCTAAAAACACTGCGTATTACTTAAACCAAGATTTCAATCCCCTCACGAGGATGCTGTGCATAAAACCCTTGTTCAATGAACACTCAGCATTCAACGTTTATCATTCATGAAAGATTAAGACATACTGAAATCATAGGCACACTTAAATTCAAATACATGGGAAGCAGGGTTCATGAAGATGCTTTAAAAAGATAACGAAAGATCAGATCCCTTACAGGATACAGTTCAACAATCTCAGCGATGAATATTTCAAGCCACCATCATAAACATCATTCATAAGAATTAAATCAACGAAATCGTAAACCAAACTCTAATCACTGTGCATACTATTGAATATTCAGAAGTTGCTAATGAAATAAAATGACAGTATACCCGTTTCACGCAGGGCCCGTCCGTGTTTCAACGGTATACTAGAATACGCTCAAGCAACTATAGAGTTAACGCAATAACAAAATCGTGACTGCAACTGAGTTCTGGTATTAAGTTCAAAAGCTCTGTTTTCAAAATGATGTGCCGACATTAACAACCACACAACTGTGTTTACATATATATTTTTTAAAAACTAACATCGTTTACATTTGGAACGAATGTACATTCGTTATGCAGCTGTTGCCGCTTTTGTTATGGAATGATTTTTAAGTTGTTTCCATTCTGAACCGATTTCCCAAAAAGGAACAAAACTAAACCGGTTTAGAACCCTATGGCTGTTGTTGCTTTTGTCGCCAACATGCTGAGCTTTGACCAGCATTGATCGCACGACCAGGAGTGTTGGTTCTGCTGTAGGATCGATGTTCGTCCATGCTTGTACATTCTATTTCTCGTCCCTACCCTTTACTTTAGCTTACCTGTCATGCCATATGTCAAACAATAAACCATTTACAGGATGTTGTAACTTCCTGTAGTCTTTTTATCAAAAATCCCTAATTCTTTAACATAAAACTCATAAATCAATTTTAATGCATCTAACAACTATAATACTGTTAACTAATCAATTTCAAGGGGTCTAAGAGATTTATGAAGGAAAAAGATAGGAAAATGATGTGTTTCAGGAGGAAAAAGGAGGTCATGGAATGGTACCAACATCTCTCCCCGGCTTAATGAATTAGCATGTCCTCATGCTAACCCTGATGTGCTTCCTCTGAACTTTGTCCCTGCTTGTACCTCTGCTGCCTTCAACAATGTATCCACATTCTTCTTCACTTGGGCATCTTTCTGACCATGGAGCTCATGCTTTAAACTTTTGTACTTTTCCTTGAGGGCCTTCTTTTGGTTATACCATTTAGTTGCCCACTTACAAATATCTATTTGTTCAGCTTCAAGTTCCTTGATTTGTTCCCTTAACTTCTCATTTTTCTGTTGAGTCTCTTTACTTTGTGCTCTTAGCATTTCATTTTCTTTCTTGATGACTTTTTCCAGTATGTTGGCCTCCATTAGTTCTTCCTTTAACTTCTCAATTTGCTTCTCCAGTGTCCTCTGTTTCTTAATGGCAGGTTGTGAATCTTTTTCTTACCTGTTGTTGCTTTCAACCTCCATCTCAGCTCCTGGTCCAGGTAGTGAATGAGCACTACTCTCAATATCCATCGGTATAGGTACATTTGATTCGGGTTGGTCTTCTTGTAGCTGGGTCTTTGATGCTCTCCTGGTTCTTCTTGTATAGGTGGTAAAAATTTTATCTTGCTCTGCTTTCTGAGCATCCTCTTTTCTCATTTTCCTCGTCCTCACACTGCTAACAGGTGGAGGTACCTTGCTTGCTTTGTGTACAGGAATCTCTTCATCAATATCATTCATAAATCCTGAGTTCTCCTGCGGTTCTTCCTTGTCCTCTTCATCTTTAATTTGGTTGGCATCCAAGAATTCCTTCCACGTTTTTCCTCTTCTTTGTAACTCATATTCAATCAGAATTTTAACTATCCCAAACTGATATAAGCTCTTTTCTTCATTACATTTCTGCTTTTGGATGGTCTTCGAAATTTTGGTTAGGCTTTGCAAGAGGAAGTATGGTAGACTGATAACACACTGCCCTTTCAAATGTAACAGTAGTTTGATATGGTACAAGTAAACAATGTTGTAGCGGCCTTCACAAGTTACAAATTTTTGGATGATATAGACCATCTCGTCCCACGGATGCACCAGCTAGCTCCTTGGGACACATTTCTTCCAATTAACGGATGAAACCCTTGATCTGGACATAAATTGAGTCCATGACTTTTCTTTGAATTGCTTTGTCTTGAAGTATTTCTCCCCTTCTAGGCTGATCCCTAGGGACTGAGCTATGGTGTCTTCCGAAACCCTGAATGAAAAATTACCTATCAGAGCTTTCTCCCCGTTGAATGTAAAAGAAAACTATTTAGTGACCTCCTCATTACTTCCACGAAACTTCTCTAAAAAGGGTAGCCATTGTATTTCTATGAGAATTGAAATGCAGTCTTCGTGGTACTAGGAACTGTCGAATATGCTTGGTTCGACCCTATTGGTCATTTTGGCAGAGAATTTTGTTCTAACTCTTCTTTGTTTATGATTTGCAAATTCAACAAAGATGTTCTAGTTTGTTACCTTTTGTCTTCCGCCCCAACACTACTGACCTGGTGGCGCCCTCGGCTCTTCAACACTAGCTCCTTTAGTAACTCAAGCGATGCCCAGATGACTGTCTTGTAATTATAGTGGAGGTCGAACCCAAATGACTAAATTTCCCTTTCATAGCGCTTGCTAGTTTCAGTCCTTACTGTTGAAGTCACAGAAGTCGAATGCTAACATAGAATAACTGAGAATGAAAATGAAATAATTGGCTTAACTCAATTCATAACATATTCATTTTTTTTGTAACAGAGGAATGGCTATACTGGTCGTATGGATACCATCATAAAAGCGCTAGAAGCATATATGGAGTATTGGGACATGATTTCAGGTAGTCGTTTGCATCATTTGGCTTCGTCGGGTGGTTAAGTCATAATTCGGCCACTTCAAAAATAATAAATAAGCCCACATAACATTTGGTTTTCAAACAATTCACCACGTGTCCTGCTTCTGTTGGTACCCGGCCAAATAGAGATGTTGGAACGGCAGTAGGGTCTAATTGGTGTAACAGAGATTGAAAAGGTGATATGAGAGGGGATTAACAAAATCATATAAGTATGAGATAGGCTGGAGTATTGGGAGATGATAGGGATTAACAATAGGATAAGGGGTGATAGGTATGGAGGTGTTTATGAAATTGATCATAGCAGTCACAGTTATTAAATTTAACATTAAAAATTAATCTAAGAATTTAAATGTTAAGAATAAGGAATACATTACACTTTTGTTGGTTGTTCAAGCGTTGCATTGGCATGCCAGGTAGAACTAGTCTCTTTTGACTACTCTTTGTTGTTCATAACAGGTCCCCCTGGGATAGATTCGAATGCAACAGGTCCCTCTGAGATCTGGAAAATGTTCATGTAGCTTCTTTGAAATCCGGAAAAAAACTATATGTATACAGATTCCTTGATCTTTGGTATTTGATGAAGTCTTGGTGACAAGCAACCTTTGGATCCTTGTTGAAACTTGATGAAGCTTTGTTGAAGTAATCTTGAAATAACAGTCTCTTAACAAGTCCCTTTTATGTGTCTTGAATAGGTCCCACTACTGTTGGTGCTGGTAACATGGTCTTCTGGACAGAACAGATCCCCCTGCATAATGTTTTTAAACAAGTCCCTCTGAGATAAAACAAGGACAAAACAACTTCTTTATTGAAATCTGGAGTGCTGAAACAAACTCTTTGGAAATTTACAGTGAGGAGATGAGATAAGAAATCTTTGAGAATTTACAATGAGGAGATAAGAAAACAAAATGCTGATGCTTCTCCCCCCCACTAAAGTTTTGACTTGTCCTCAAGTCATTATTCAGTTGATGAATCAAACAGGAAACAAAAGAAAAGGAATTCGTACCCGCCAACGAATTGGTTTTCAAGTAAGAATTCAGGGTTAGAGTGTGCCAGAGTCTGGTTTTCACATCTAACCCATTTTTATTATTTTTTCATTGTTTTTTTTTTCTTTTTTTAGATTTTGTTTTGTTGTTGTTGTTGTTTTTTTTTTTTTTTTTTCTTTTGAATTTCTAAATTGAAATGAAATGAACTAGGGTAGAGATATTGCAGCTAAAGGCTACAATATCTCAACCTCTCTCTGTTGAGATACAGTTTGAAGAAAATTTTGCTTGCTAATGGGCTTATTATATAGTTTCAAGCGATGACCATTGACAGTAAAGGAGTGCCCTTCTCCATCAATAGTGGTGAGCTTGATTGATCCATTGTCATAGATTTGAATGATTTCGTATTGGGCCCATCCAATGTGTAGTAAACTTGGCTTTATGATCTCTAAATTTAGAGTCGAAAAGTAAAGCCCAGTCTCCTTCTTTGAACTACTTCTTCTTGATATGTGCATCATGCCACTGCTTCCTTTGTTTTTGCATGAGGATTGTGGTTTCCTCTGCTTGCTGCCTCATTTCATCCAGCTGGTTCAACTATTGAATTCTTTCTTGTTGTGCTTGGTTCAAATCAATTTGTAAATCTGCAGCCATTTTAAAAGTATGTATTTGAAACTCAATAGGAAGCATTACCTCTTTGCCATACACCAACTGATATGGTGTAAATCCTGTAGTATTCTTCCACGTAATTCTATAAGCCCAGAGTGCATCTTTGAGCTTCTCTTCCCAATTCTTTCTGTTCATTGCCACAGTTTTAGTGATAATCCCTTCCAAAGTTTTGTTTGTGGACTCCACCTGGCCATTGGCCTGTGGATGGTAAGGTGTACTTCTTCTGTGCTTGATTTGGTATTTTTCTGTGATGTCCTTCACTAACTTTGAAGTAAATTGAGTACCTTGATCAGTCACTATCTCCCTTGGTACTCCATACCTTACAAAAATCTCTTCAAAAAGGAAGTTTACCACTGTTTGTTCGGTGGCTCTAACTAGTGCTTTTGCTTCAGCCCATTTTGTTACATAATCAGTACATACTAAGATGTACTTCTTACCATTGGAGGTTGGGTTAATGGGTCCTATAAAATCTAGAGCCCATTTTTCAAATGGCTCTAGGTGTACTTGGGGCTAAAGTGGCATCTCATCTGTAGATGTTGGCCTGCCCATTCTTTGGTAGCTATCACAACTCTTCACATACTTCTTGGAATCCTTAAAAATTGATAGCCAATAGTATCCAAGACTAAGAATTTTGAATGATGTTCGCTTAGCTGCAAAATGCCCACCACACGGTTCATCATGGCAAGATTTTAAAATATCAATTATCTCATCATTTCTTGCACATCGTCTAATAATCATATGATAACCAGTGTAAAATAAATCGCCATTAATCCATGAGTATCGAGCACTTTGTTTGACTAGTCTCTTCTTTTCCTTTGGAGTAAAGTATGAAGGTGTCCTTCCTGTAGACAAATAATTGGCCAAGTCAGCATACCAAGGATTCAGTATGGAAATTGCAAATAAATTTTCATCTGAAAAAGAATCTTCAACTGGAATAGCCTCACCTGGATTTTGCAGTCTAGAACGAAAATCTGCCACCTGATTCTCTTTACCTGGTCTATCTAACACTGTGATGTTAAATTCCTGTAACAATAATAACCATCTGGTAACTCTGCCACTAGTTATTGGTTTATTCATTAAATGTCTAATGGCAGAATGGTCAGTATGTACAAAGACTTCATAACCAGTTATATAATGTCGGAATTTATTCACAGCATATATGATGGCGAGTATTTCCTTTTCTGTGACTGTGTAGTTTAATTCTGCAGGTGTTAGATTTTTGCTAATGAAATAAATGGCATAATTACAAGATTCCTCTTTTTGGCCTAATGAGGCACCTATCGCAGTGTTAGATGCATCTGTAAAGATATGAAATGGTAGGCTCCAGTTAGGCCCCTTTAAGACTGGTGCGGTTGATAACTTATTTTTGAGTGTTTTGAATGCTTGCTGGCAATTCTCATTCCAGTTGAAAAGTACGTCTTTTGTTAGAAGCTTAAACAAAGGTAAAGCTATTTTACTAAAATGTTCAATAAATATTTTGTAATAGCTTGCATACCCAAGGAAACTTCTTACCTCTCTTTGATTCTTTGGAATTGGCAAATCAACAATGATCTGGATTTTTGCTGGATCAACTTTAATGCCTTGAAAAGAAATATAGTGGCCTAATACTATCCCCTCGTTTAACATCATAAAGCACTTTTCATTGCTCAGGGATACATCAGCTTCGATAAACTCTTTCAAGGTTCTCTAATGCATGTTCAAATGAATTACCGTACACTGAAAAATCATCCATGTAAACTTCAACACAATCATGAACTAAATCAGCGAAAATAGCTAATACAGCTCTCTGAAATGTAGCTAGAGCACTGCAAAGTCCAAATGGCAAAACATTATAAGCATAAGTTCCCCAAGGACAAGTGAATGTGGTTTTGTCCTGGTCTTCTAAGGCTATCCTGATCTGGTTGTAGCCACTGAAACCATCAAGAAAATAGAATGATGATTTCCCAGCTAATGTGTCTAACACTTGGTCAATAAATGGTAGTGGGAAATAATCTTTGAGCGTTGCTTTGTTCAATTGTCTGTAATCAACACAAATTCGCCACTTACCATTTTTCTTGGGCACTATTACTGTCAGGCGGAAAGAGTCGATTGTGCGGACACAACCAACCTCCCTAGGAGCCTAAGACTCTCTAGTGACAAACAAGACAAATAAGATCTATCATTCCCTAAACATGCATCATGATATGAGATATCAATTGTTTCGTTCTTACCTTTGTCCAAACGCTGTTGTAGAAGTCCAAGCTTTGTTGATCTGGATGAGCTCCTCCTTTTCTCCAAAACCTGTAATCACCAACAGTCAAACAATTAAATAGCACCTGATTATAACATAAAACAAAGCATATTTAACATGTAGACCAAGGAGCACATGAAATAACTCATAAACAACAAGTTATTGAGAAGAATGGACTCATTTGCATTAATAGGTAACAAAAAGAACAAATACAACCTGAGCCTTGGTGTTGTGCAAGTCCTTCCCAGGGTTCGTCAAGAGTTCTCCTTTACTTTGACAAAGCACACCCACTTCCAAATAGAACAAGCAAAGATGGCAATCTCTCCTCACAAGCTTCTAAATGGGAGTCCTAATTCCTGCAGCATTTACCCTTAGAAAATGTATAGCTTCAACCTCTCCTCCTTCTGGCCCAATGCCTGTATTTATAGTGCTCAAGAGGAGGTTAATCAGGTCCACCATCAATGGGATAATCCCCTCTTTGAGTGGGATAGCTCCCTTATTGATGGGATAAGTTCCTCTTTGATAGGAGTGCATGAACCATCTGGAGGCGCCCAATACACGTCGAACAACCTTCTAGAATGCTCTAGAAATGACCACAAGTAACTTTTTAAAGATGAAACTTGTGCATTCTAACCTTTACAGGGGGACGCACCTATCCCTTTACATACAGAGCGACTTTGGACGCAGCTTTTGTGAACATTGGGAGCGTCCCCGCAGGTAAGGTTGAGAGAACCTGCGTCCCCAGAGATAAATACATTTATACAAGACTTTCTCTCTTTTTGGAGTTTGACATGGAGAGCAGAGGCATAAGACTTGCCTAAGAGGGTAGCATGACTGTTGATTGAGCCATACTAACTGTAAATAGTCATGGTGACATTTTTTAGTGTAACAGATTGCCCCCTAAAGTGCGAAGCCTGGAATAGATTAGGCTTTGTAATATCTAGGAAGGGTGAAGTGCTTTATCATTTCAAGGATTATCCCGTGGAGAGCCTGGTCAGAACCTGCAATTTTCAACACAAAATACATGTATAAGATTATATCATCACTGAGGTAGGCATTCCCATACTCAGATCAAAACTTTAACTAACAGACTAACTACTCTGATACAGGAATGATCTTGCAGTACATCACAATCATAGACTTTTGTAGACACAGTATGGACGCAGCCATCTGTTTATGATTAGTCTACTTAGATAATGAATACAAAACTCCTCGCAGCCTGGATGGTGGAAACTAGATCCAGGGTCTTCATTTCTACTTCCCGAATTGGTACGATTCTAGCCATGCGAATAAACGAGTTGATGTCGAACATGGTAGAAACCACTTGATTACCAGTCGATGATGTAAACTGTTAACAAGCGTGAGAGAGACCACCAGTAATGTCAATGGTTCTCAAAGTACCCAGTACAATCCATGAGATGTGAATGAATGAGTTGATGTCGAACATTTCACGGAATCCTTCGATCGAAAGTCAATGATGTAAACTGACGTCAAAGGCGAGAAACCTGCCATTGATGCATGCAGACTTCAAGGTACTGACGATTTCTAAGTCATCTCTCTAGATAATGTGCTGATGTCGATAGAAAGCGACCCGTTGCAGGCAAGCCCGCAACACGAAATCATTGTTCAAGTTGAAGAAATGTTGCTGTAAGGACTGACTCAGGGATGGTCAAATGGATGACAAGTATTTTGCAGATGAAAGTTTTGCTTGCAGACCTCTTGAACACATAACGACACAACAGATGGCTTGGTGACGAATAACTCAAAGTTAATCCCCGGAACCCGGTTAAAGACTTTCAAAGTGGTTTGATCAACTGTGAGGTAAAAGATTTCCCAACCCAGGTGAATGAAAAGTGTCGTGTTCAAGAGTGGTAATAAAGTTTCTTTTGAGACAAAAGGTAACAAACCGGTTCATTCTTCTCTCTTTTCCCCCACCATTTCTGGCAAGTACCTCTTTATTTTTAACAAGCTTGAGGAGGATAACATATGCTTGATTATAAGCTCATCCTTCGGATGAGTCCAACCTAGTTTTGATTCGAACCCTAGGAAGGAGTGGTTCGTTCCTGTTTGTAATTGAACAGGTCCTTTACTGTGAAATGTTTAACGAGCCCAGTATAGGAGAAACTCGGTGTTTTTCAATTTTAGAGAGTCTGAAAAACTTAAGAAGACTCCAAGTTGAACTTTTTCGTAGATTTGTGTCCCTCAAGCCCGAAAAAGTATAAAATAATACCTGGGGGAACCGCTTGATCTTGCGACCAAGGAGTACTTTCATAATTAGTGCCACTGACCTGAAAAGTAAAAAGCGATCAAGGACACGTCGTTTTATTTCCGTATCGAGTTTGAAACGACAAAAACCCGGCAATCTTTTCCTGATTTTACGGTCAGAAAAGAGCTATAAGGGGACCGTCTTTTAATTCCGTTTTAACGAGTGTAAAAAAAACGCTCGGCAATCTTTTCATATTTTAGGAGTCAGAAAAGGGCTTAAAAGATGACTCTGATATTTTGGTTCGTGAAAAATGACAATTTTCCCTCTAAATCCCTTTGTCCTGCACAAAAAGCAACACATTACTCATACCTGTTTAAGATAGGCAAAAATACATCGAAAAACACCTTTTCATGGTGAAAAATGAACAAATTCATCCAAAAAACCTATAAAAAGACTTTTTACCATGTCATTTTTACCGTTTTATTGTTGAGGTTGAACAAAGGGCTTTTGGGCAAGAAACTTCCCGTGGTCGCTGCGGAAAATCCGACCGTCAGAATCGAACGCCGTCTCTTCCAGGTATTTTACAACATCCTACTCTTCATTTCTATCCGATTAAAATTGTTTTTTAGGTTTTAGTTTTGTTTTTTGGGAGGGTTTAGGTTTCAAAATGCGCTCCTCGGTGGACGCAGGTTCCCTTCGGGTGACCTGCGTGCCCCGACTTTTTCCTATACAGGAAAATGGTCGGGGGACGCAGCCCACCTTCAGGCCAGCTGCGTCCCGACGCCCTGTGTTCCAAACGCAGGGTGCGTCCTCCGTGGAACGCGGAATTTGAAACCCCAATCCTCACAAATAACCAATCAAATTTCCCCAAATTAATTCTAATCATTATTTCTTGGTGTGTAGGGCACTCACCATGTTGGATTGGAGAGAAAGAGAGCACGAAGAGGTTGATGAAGCTGCAATAGAACACCAACCTTCCCTGGATGCCCTAAAAGCATGCGGGTTATACAAATACTGGGCCATACCGGGCATGAGGGCTCAGGTAAGATTCTTAGAATGGCTGGTTGAGAGATGGAACGTTCAAGAGCAATGCTTTTACATAGGAGGGCACCAGCTCGAGATAGAGCCCTCGGATGTATACTTTCTCACTGGCTTGCCAAACAGAGGCGAGCAACTCAATCTAGCCGGGACTAGGCCGGGTGGCCAATCCCTTGTTAGTCTCCGGGAAGATTGGTGCACACCATTCGAAAGGCGTGGAGATCAAACACATCTCTCTGCGTGAGCTCAAAGTTATAGCGTTCACGGTTACCAGAATTTGCGGCGCAGCCGCTTTACACATTGCTTCTGGGTCCCAAATGCGGATGGCAATTGACTATTACCAAGGCACCATTTTCAACTGGTGTGATGCTGTGTCGGCTAATGTGAAGAGCCAACTGACTAAGGCAAAGAACGGACGACTGAAAACTTTTGGATATGGGCCTTTAGTCGTGAGCTTTGCCTTAGAGAGAGTTCCGATGCTGATCCCTCAGCAACTCACTGTTGATATTTTGGGTCCTCGGGAGCCAAAGCTGGTACGATGGGTTGCGGTGATGGCCCGGCATCCTGACGAGGGCGCGGCAGTTGTTCGATTTTCTGATAGTTACTTTCACTGGTTGGAGGACCAGGTTTTCTCGATCCAGGACTTTCCGTACGCCGGAGTAGATTTTCGACATGATCCGGACATGGTTCTTCCACAGGGAGAACAATGGGATGACAGAGGTACTTTATTTTTCACAAGTTTTCAAATTATGCATTTTTTTTTGTTTTTATATATATCGTCTCAAAACTGACAGTAAAAATTTTCAAAATGCAGATGTTGGTCCACAGCGTCCAGCCAACCTCCGGCCTTTTGAGAGGAGACACCCAGTTGCACCGGTACCGGCCCCACAGGACGCGGCTGCAGAAGTACTAGCTGAGTTGGAGCATGATCTAGAGCGTCTGACGGCAGATATGCCTGAGACTACTATGGATGACATTCCTATCAGGCTTCAGCGCTTTGTAGTCGCAGTCCCTGGACCGTTTAGGAGATTTTTGCGTAAGGTAGCCCGTGCAGTGGTGTCGTATAGGGAGCACCACCAGTGATTGACTAGTCACTTTTGTAGACACATGTGACATTTTTGGCTTTTTGTACTTATCATTTTTGCCGATCATAAGGTGTTTTTCAACCTATGATCGAAGACGATGTATATTTTTTGACACACTCCTATCTATATATATATCACTATTACCGGCTTATCTTGTTTAACATATGTGATGAAATGTTTTTAAATTTACTTGCATGATTATCGTAAATGTCTGTCCAACATTCGAGAAGCAATTGCATCTGCTAATGTATTTAAAGACCTTGGAATATGCTGATATTCAATGTAATCAAATTCACGTTCCAAGAGACGCACTCTCAAAAACAACCTTAATAACACAGGATTTCTAATGGCATAAACTCTATTAAGCTGTAATACAACAAGTTCAGAATCTAACCTCACTATCAAACGTCGAATTCCAAATGAAATAGATTCGGATAATAATTCAACTACTGCACTGTATTCTGCAATGTTGTTCGTTGTTTGACCGAGGCTTACCCCATGCATAGAAACTAACTCGTCAGAGGGCGAATAGATAACCCAAGCTGCGGAAGAGATATTCCGTGTACTACGACAAGCACCATCAGCAAATCCAATGTATGTTTGGAGAGGCGTCGACATCTGTAATATCAAGAGTAAAACCAAGATAAGCCAGAATAACGACGAAAAACACACTCTCTAAGCTAAGCAC
Source organism: Pinus tabuliformis (assembly GCA_031772625.1). NCBI lineage: Eukaryota > Viridiplantae > Streptophyta > Pinopsida > Pinales > Pinaceae > Pinus > Pinus tabuliformis. Next base: position 21,614,076 of record CM062805.1, read on the forward strand.
ACTGACTAAACTAACAAACACGCCAGCTAGAAAGAAAATCTATCCTATCTAAAAATTTCTCCATACCCACCATTTAAGCATAATACCTCTTTAGGTAAAGTCCATTTCTGGGTTTACCCAAAGAGTCCCCATCAAAATCAACCAGCTCATAAGCCCCTTTTGCTAGCTTTCGCTTTACAATGTAGGGTCCATGCCACATAGGAACGAATTTTCCAGCACCTAGCTTATCGTTAGCTTGATCATATAATAGCACTAGGTCTCCCTCCGAAAAACTTCGAGGGGTTACATTTCTATCATACTGAGCTTTCATTCGTTTCACATGAGTCTCGATTGCCAATGTAGCGTCACGTCGAGTCTCATCTAATTTAGCTAAGTACAATAAACGTTTCTCCTCTTCGGAAGTAGCTGGAAGTAATTCGACAGCCATTTGAAGTGATGGGATTTCGCATTCAATGGGTAACACAGCTTCCAAGCCATAAACTAGCTGGAAAGGAGTGAACCCTGTTGAATTTTTCACTGAGGTTCGGTATGCCCATAGCGCTGAAAATAACATGTTGTGCCAATTCGACCGATGAACACCAATGGTTCGTCGGATCATGATAACCAGAACTTTGTTGATAGACTCAACCAAACCGTTGGCTTGCGGATAATAAGGAGTAGAGCTATCGTGGCGCAAACCAAGCTGGCTTGTAAGCTCAGTCATCATGATGTTTCGAAAATGGCTTCCATGGTCAGTAATGATTGCTTGTGGGACACCAAACCTAGTTATGATATGATTGAATACGAAAACTGCAGCTGTTTTGCCGCTTGCGTCGAATGTAGGCATCGCCTCGGCCCATTTAGTAAAATAATCAACCGCGAGGATGATATACGCATGCCCCCCGGCCGAGTGAGGGTTACAAGTAATAAAGTCGATACCCCATTTGGCGAATGGACCAACGGCAATTATAGGGTGGAGAGGAGCAGGTGGAGCGCGCATCTTGCGATCAAACACTTGACAGTTGTGGCATTTCCTGACTGCAATGATACAATCTTTAAACATAGACGGCCAGAAATAGCCAGCGCGCAACACCTTCTGAGCTGTGGCATACCCAGACATATGACCGCCACATGCTCCAGAGTGACAATCATTCAAAACCTTCTCAGCCTCTTCGTGAGTTAAACAACGTCGAAAAACTAAGTCTGCCCCCCGGCGATAAAGTGTATCTCCAATAATTTTGTATTGCTGGGATTGAAACCGAATTTTTCGACGTTCTGCCTTAGAAGCTTCAGGCCGAAAGGTTTGGGTTTGGAGATAGATGATTATATCCCCGTACCACGGATCTAAAGTACTGATAAGAAACAAAGATTCGTCTGCAATGGACTCCTCTGCCACAGTCTCTGTGTCAGCACTCGGGAAATCACACATCAATTCCGCAAAAACTAAGGATTTCTTAGACTTGGACTTCTCGAACTCCAAGTCGAACTCTTGCAGGATAACAATCCATTTAGAGTACTTGCCCCCTAGCAGTTGTTTTGTCAAAATATAAATCATAGGGTTGCAATCCGAAATAACTGTAGTTTTACGGAGAAGAATGTAGTGACGGAAACGCTGGACAGCTTGAACGGCTGCCAGGGCCAATTTCTCCACATGCGAATATTTTAACTCCGTGGGATTTAAGGTCCGACTAAGATAATATATCACATGTTCCGCTCCGAATTCATCTTCTTGAACTAACACCATTCCAATGGTGGAATGCGAAGCTGCGAGGTATAAGAAGTAGTCCTGGTTGTAGTTGGGAGGATGCAACAACGGTGCATGGGTCAACGCGTGTTTAAGTGCATCAAAAGATTGTTGAGCAATCTCGTCCCAAAAGAATTGTGCGTTCTGTTTCAACAACCGTGTAAAACCTTTAGTGACCTCGGCGTAGTTTGGGATGAATCGGCGTAAAAAGTTCGCTTTCCCTTGCAAACTTTGGAGTTGGCGCAAACTCGAAGGAGGAGGCAATTTGATGATAGCCTCGACTTTCGAGGGATCGACGCGAATGCCGGCTTTTGAAACAACAAAGCCCAGTAATCGACCTGTTTCTATACAGAAAACACATTTGTGGGGATTCAACCGAATTCGATAATGCCTACACCTCATAAAGATTGCTCGTAGGTGGACAAGGTGATCAGCTCGATGTAAAGAATGAGCAGGCAAATCATCGAGATACGGTTGCACAATGTGCTTGATGTCATGAAATGCATAAGACATCGCCCGTTGAAAAGTGGCCCCGGCATTCTTAAGCCCAAAAGGTAATTTGCAATAAGCAAATGTCCCCCATGGACAAATGAATGCCGTTTTTGGTTGGTCGGCAGGTAGAATATTGATTTGATTATAGCCCGAAAAACCATCCATAAAGGAAAACATTTCACTTCCGGCACAATCATCAATAATTTGATCGATATAAGGCGTAGGATAGTTGTCTTTTGGACAAGCTCGATTTATATCCCTATAGTCGATACAGATTCTTATTGTTCCTTGTTTCTTGTTGACCGGAACAATATTCGATACCCAATCCGTTAACGGGATCGGATATATGAAACCTGCTTTCAACAGCTTTTCGACTTCTGCTTTAATCGCAGCCGCTTTTCGAGGGTGAATCTGACGCAACCGTTGCCGGACGGGTTTAGCATCCGGGTAGGTCTTTATTTCATGAACAACAATGGCAGGATCGATTCCCGGCATTTCCTCGTAAGACCAGGCAAACACATCGCGGAATTCTTGGAATAGGGCCTTGTAAATTTGGATTTCTTCTTCTGTACAAGCGGCACCTATATGAATGTTTTCCTCAATTCTGCGAAACCAGAGATTCTGGGTTCGATCCGTTCTAAGGGTGAGGTGAAAAGTGACTCTTCACTGACTACATTCATTTGGTCGACCTCGGTCGAATGAAAGTCGGTAAAAGACATGAGAGCTTCATAAGCAATTTCATATGGACTCAAGGGCATAGCATTACCGAATGAGCCTATATCAGAGTCAGATGGGACGAACCAAGGATCATCATAAATAATGTTCTCTGATGTAATCATATGAATTGTTGCAAACGAAGGATCTACGCTGAGTGGAGGGAGAGGAAAAGTTCCCAGTAAACCGGAATCTTTAACTAAACCTACACCAACGTCCCTATAAGGGATTGTCGTCTTACCGACATGCTGGATACTCTCTGAAGAGGCTGGGTCGGATGAAAAGTATGTCAGCTGATCAATAGTCACGATCTTACCGTTATGTGGAAACTTGATTATTCTGAAGACCGATGAAACGACCGCTGTCATAGCATATGACCAACTTCGACCCAAAAGAAGGTTGTAGTCTAGAGGGGCATCAACCACTTCCACATCCAGACTAACGGTTTTTCCTTCTACCCCTATAGGCAATTCTTGTAGAATACCAAACGGACGGAAACCACGGCCATCAAAGGCCTTAAGGATGGTGGGGGATTGGTTCAACGAAGGAGAACCAAGGGATCTCCAACATTGAATCGACATAATACACGTAGAAGCTCCCTCATCAATCACAGTCCGATGAATAGGCCTATTTTTTACTATCACTGGAATTTGGAAAGCCATTTGATGGGGGAGACGCGGTGTACTATTTTCTAGATCAAAGATTATCAGGTTCGGGTCCTGAACGTCAACAGCTCCGATAGCCGACAAAAGTAATTTTCGTTGTGCTGGGCATGATTGCAGCACTTCTAACGCCGACATTGCTGAGGGTGAAACAGCTAAGTCCTCAACAATGTTGTAATTCTGGGCCGCTCTCGCATGTGGATTGAAAGCAGACCTTCGAAGTACACCCTTGGCGGGCGGTTTAATTACTAAGTCCGGGTTAGGTTTTTCGATCTGTAGTGGATCGGAACCAGGAGCTGAGGTTGATGGATTAGAATGAGAAGATTCTGCTTCCTTACCATCAACAGGATTCTTACTACCATAATCTTGCGATCGAGTCGCAATCCTCACATGAGACATCATCAAAATGGGTTCTTCACTGGCATTCGAAGAAGAACCTATCATCTTATTCTCCTGCTCCGGAAATGGATTTTTTAACACAGCAGGAGTGGGAGAACCTTTGACTATTTTCACAACCTCGGCCCGATGAGGGCAATCTCTCGTAAAATGATCCTCTTCACAAATAAGACAAGGATATCGAGGTTTGCGCTTTTCGTCATTGGTTTCCGACTTTTCAGTTTTCTCCTTCGGAGCCTTGTCTGCTTTAGCCTTCTTCTTTCCTTTCTTCTTTCCACCGTTTTTGGATTTGGCCGTAGATGACTCTACAGCGTGAATATCGGCGGTAAGTTCAGGAGAAGACTCTCCTGTCGGAGAATCAGGCAAAGTGATAATTGGAGTAGTTGAAGCCTTGGAAGACTTCTTCTTGCTCTTTGTATTCACGATACCAATCATACCATCAGCGGCATGAGATCCCGAAGGAGCAGCAGCGATTTGATTCGACTTTGGAAGATCCGGAATCTTCTCGTGTAATGTACCCGACTGAGTGTAAACTAAGTCAAGGTATTGTGCCTGAGCAATGACTTGCTCCTCAGTAACTACTCCGGCCTTAGCTACATCTTCAGTAATCTTCGGTAACAATGATTTGACAAACCATTCAGCTAAGATTTGGTCCGGGATAAAAACTTTCACTAGTCTTCTTCGACGTCTCCACTCATGAATGTGATCAGAAATATACGTGGACGTCGATTGTTTTAGTGAAGTTAATAACTCCGTGCCGTTATCGTATCTGACCAGCAACTGAAAGTGAGTTAAGAACGAGGTAGCTAACTGGCTAAAATTGTAAAAAGAGGCCCGTGGTAACTCAATGTACCACTTGGCCGCGAGACCAATGAGTGTACGCTGGAAAAGACGTAAGCGGATCGAATCATCCGAGATAGAATTTGAAGCACACCAGAGGTGGTAAGTCATCACGTGATTGGACGGATCCTCTCCAGACTTACCTTCAAACTTGGGTATATCACTGGGCAACTTATTTGGCATTGGCGGCCAGAACTGAAGATATTGAATTGGATCGTTCGTTAGGCGCGTCAAGTCTGGTAAATCCAAAGTTGCGATAAACGGTAACTGCCGGTTAGGATCTCTAAAACTCTGGGTCACAATACCAGCCCCAGGAGGAGGATATCCAGGATAACTAGGAACAGGAGTCGCATTTGGGATATTATATCCTCCTGGAAAACCAGGATTAACCGGACCGTACTGGGGTTGTTGAGGTTGTTGATAAGTGTACCCAGGATACGGTTGATACTGGTAAACCGGTTGTTGGACAGCTTGCCCATGTTGGTACTGTCCCTGGTACGGAGGTTGAACAAATTGAGGTTGAGTAGTGACAACCGTACTTATACCAGGCTGACCTACAGGCATCTGGACCGTGGTTTGAATCGTAGATCCAGACAACGGTAAAGATGTCTGAGGTGTGGTAACAGGGACAGTAGAAACTGGAGCCGTCGATACTCCAGAAGTAAGTATGGTAGATGTAGCGGTAGTTGCAGCAGCCGTTTGAGATGGAGTACTAGGTGCAATTGGCGGCTGAGTAACTACCGAAGTTACAGAAGTTTGAACATTTGACTGGACAGGTTGGGGTTGCTGGGTTGGACCAGAAACTACGGGTTGTCCAGCTTGAGGAACCATCTGTATACTTGGCTGCAACACCTGTTGACCCTGTGATGGATCCCACACTAACATTCCAGGGTATTGACCCGTAACAGGTTGAGGATACTGAGATCCATAACCGGATTGAGGGTAGGATTGATAATTGTAAGGTGCAGTTCCCATACTTGGAACATATGACTGACCTTGAGGCGGTTGATAACCTTGACTCGAGTATTGACCTTGAGGTTGATAACCTTGAGGTAAATACTGATACTGGGGTTGACCTTGACCTTGAGGTTGGTACCCTTGAGGTTGATAACCTTGGGGTTGATACCCTTGAGGTTGCCATCCTTGAGGTTGATATTGATACTGAGGTTGACCCTGGGGTACATATTGAGGCTGGGGTTGACCTTGAGGCACGTATTGCACCATAGGTACATACTGACTTTGAGGTTGCCCCCCAGACACGATTTGTGTACCTTGAGGTTGCCCCCCAGGCGTTAACTGCGGTTGCCCCCCAGGCGGTAATTGGCCACCTTGAGGTTGAGAAACGGGAACTGAACCTGACATCATGTAAATGTCTCCTACACCCAATGGTACATTACCACTGTTTCCAATTAATAACCCATGATCAACGGGTTGAGGAGATGCTCCCGCAAAGGTACCAGAAAGAGATTGATACCCAGTAGGAACAGAAGGACCGCCATGTAAAAAAGATTCAGGACTTTGTGTAAACACGGACGACTGACCAGACATATTTACAGGAGTATGAATACCTCCAGGTGGAAAAGGAGTACGAGGTGTAGAAAAACCTAGCCCAAAGTTGTCTAAATAATTGGTTAACGAAAGGTACCAAGTAGTACTTCTAGGAGGACTGTAAAAGATAGATTCACGCTCCCTTAGATCAAGGGTAATTTGATCTTCAGGATCAGAGACGCCTATTTCTTCCTCTGGAACAAGTTCTTCAATAGCAATCAAACCAACAGGAAGATTTTCGGTGATAATTCTTTCTATTCTCGGTGAATCAGGAACACTAGGAGTCGGAGTAACAGGTTCGGATATTTCTGGTTCTTCGCCTGTATCACTAGCAGACGAAAAACTACCAACAAGCTCAGAAACTGTAACAGCTTCGGGATTATAACCTGTCTCTAAACTTTGGTAATCTGGATGGACCACCAAGGAAGATTCTCCTTCTTCAGGTGAACCTACTCTACTGCCACTAGGAGGAGTTACAAGGACCTTTAAACCTTCTAGATGACTGGACTCGTCTTGAGGAGGTTCACCCCTAAGTCTACGGGATCTTCTCAACAATTCGGCCACAGAAACAACTTCAGGAGACTGGCCCCGAAGTCTACGGGACTGTCTCGGTAATTCCGCCACAGCTAAAAACTTTTAACTACTACACACGAAAACAAAATAAAATTTCAAATCAAACCACCTAAAGTCTCTAAAGAACCAAACAAATTTGAATCACACGCCTAAAGAATCTAGGGCGTCAAACCAAACACAAACAGTAGTCTTCCAGACCAAAAGCGCTAGTTGGTGATGAAGCCCAACCTCGCTGGATTCAGTACAGAAATGGCGGGTGGAACAGTTACCCCGGCAACCTGCTTAATGAATAGACTGGACCAAGTTCCTCCACTTTAACCGTCTCGAGTGAAGTGAACCCCCCAGAAAATCCAAGTGAGTATAACCGACGTCTGCTCCAGGTACAGTGGGACCTTCCCTCCACCGTCACCTCGGTAGAATCCTAAAGATAATGGCCACTAAGGTTACCAACCGCAACAAATGCACCTGGGGGAACAGTCTAAACTCCGACAGCACGCAAGGGCAGAGTAGCAAGCTCAATCCCCTTGCCGGCTCCTTGACAATAATCCAAGGTTTACCGACAAGTGACCCCTGGCTCCTCGACAATGGTTAATCCGAGGTTTACCGTTTGTAATACGTGCGTGTCTGGCGTCGTTCCCAACGAGGGGGGAATGATCCCCTCACTGGTTCGGACACGAGCTCGTGCTTCTCCTTTAAGAGGAGCTTTCCCAGAGTACAAATGAGACAATTGGATTTAATCTATCACAAGATAAGCTACTTGTTTGGTTTTGTTGTCTTGGAGAGTTAATTACTCACCTACTCCAAGACACTAGCCTGATCTAAATTGGTGCTTCAGAGCCCTAGTAAATAAAAGTTACTATTTCGATTTTACTTTAAGCGTTACTTTTATGGTTGTTCTTTAAAGTCACAAGGTAGTGGAAGTGAAACCAATGGTGTGTAGACTCGACTCCAACCACTACAAAGATGCACCTAAGATGATTTACTCTACTTTTCCTTTTTCAATGAAATTCTTAACTAAGAGAGTTGAGAGAATGCAAATTTTAGAGAAAACAACTTCCTTAGAAAAGACAATCAAAGAAACAATTCTCTTTTTCTTTTCGAGCACACAAACATGACTACTCTTTACTTGCACGAAAAACTCTTTTTCTTTCAAAACTTTCAAAGCTACTTGAAACAAAACTTTTCAAAGGAGATGTTTTTGTATTTTCTCTTTTTAATAAAGCATATAAACCTATCTTAACACAAAACAATCTCAAAAGCTACAAAAACTATGAAAACTTGACTCACAAGCAAATCAAAAGAGAAATTACTCTAAACAAACCTAACAAGGCAAAAGCTCACAAAGATGATTCTAGGTTGTTTTACTTGATCAAAATCAAATCAAGGACTAGCTAATGCAGAATCAAAAGACTAGTCAAAACAAAACTCAAATCTTTTTGTTCTTTTTGTAAAATGGAATTCAAGACTTAAACAACAAGCACTTCGAAATTGGCCCAAAAGACAACTCAATGGTAAGTTGCTCTCACAGGTAGACTTTATGACAGGTCTGACTTCTTAGAATGCTGACAAAACCAGAGAGATCTAAGGCTTGACAACTCCTACCGCCAAAGTCACTACAAGACCTACTCAAAATCAAACCCTAGGGCTTATACTTCGATGAAATCCACTAAAACACTCAATGCTATAGAAACAAGTTCAGGTGAAGATCCTTGGCAAGGGACTAATGAATCTGGGCAGAAAAAACTAAGAAAAAACAAAATCTAAGAGCAAAAGAGCAAAAAATGGAGTTTTCTCAACTTTTAGCAGGGGGACGCAGGCGACCCGTTGGAACAGGTGCGGGCCCGCTCTGTGCACACAGTAACAGTGCGTCCAGGGACGCACTGTGTAGCACTCAGAGGGTGCGTCCTACTGAAAAACTCAAGAAAAACCAAAATAAAACTAATCCTAAGCTAACCCACCCAGAGACAGAATCACAGAGCCAAAAACCAGAAAAATAAACTAATTTTCTCAGAGCAAAGTTCATACAAAGGAAAAGACTTTTCACATTAATGGATTCCCCAGCGGAGTCGCCAATTTGTCAGGCGGAAAGAGTCGATTGTGCGGACACAACCAACCTCCCTAGGAGCCTAAGACTCTCTAGTGACAAACAAGACAAATAAGATCTATCCTTCCCTAAACATGCATCATGATATGAGATATCAAGTGTTTCGTTCTTACCTTTGTCCAAACGCTGTTGTAGAAGTCCAAGCTTTGTTGATCTGGATGAGCTCCTCCTTTTCTCCAAAACCTGTAATCACCAACAGTCAAACAATTAAATAGCACCTGATTATAACATAAAACAAAGCATATTCAACATGTAGACCAAGGAGCACATGAAATAACTCATAAACAACAAGTTATTGAGAAGAATGGACTCATTTGCATTAATAGGTAACAAAAAGAACAAATACAACCTGAGCCTTGGTGTTGTGCAAGTCCTTCCCAGGGTCCGTCAAGAGTTCTCCTTTACTTTGACAAAGCACACCCACTTCCAAATAGAACAAGCAAAGATGGCAATCTCTCCTCACAAGCTTCTAAATGGGAGTCCTAATTCCTGCAGCATTTACCCTTAGAAAATGTATAGCTTCAACCTCTCCTCCTTCTGGCCCAATGCCTGTATTTATAGTGCTCAAGAGGAGGTTAATCAGGTCCACCATCAATGGGATAATCCCCTCTTTGAGTGGGATAGCTCCCTTATTGATGGGATAAGTTCCTCTTTGATAGGAGTGCATGAACCATCTGGAGGCGCCCAATACACGTCGAACAACCTTCTAGAATGCTCTAGAAATGACCACAAGTAACTTTTTAAAGATGAAACTTGTGCATTCTAACCTTTACAGGGGGACGCACCTGTCCCTTTACATACAGAGCGTCTTTGGACGCAGCTTTTGTGAACATTGGGAGCGTCCCCGCAGGTAAGGTTGAGAGAACCTGCGTCCCCAGAGATAAATACATTTATACAAGACTTTCTCTCTTTTTGGAGTTTGACATGGAGAGCAGAGGCATAAGACTTGCCTAAGAGGGTAGCATGACTGTTGATTGAGCCATACTAACTGTAAATAGTCATGGTGACATTTTTTAGTGTAACAGATTGCCCCCTAAAGTGCGAAGCCTGGAATAGATTAGGCTTTGTAATATCTAGGAAGGGTGAAGTGCTTTATCATTTCAAGGATTATCCCGTGGAGAGCCTGGTCAGAACCTGCAATTTTCAACACAAAATACATGTATAAGATTATATCATCACTGAGGTAGGCATTCCCATACTCAGATCAAAACTTTAACTAACAGACTAACTACTCTGATACAGGAATGATCTTGCAGTACATCACAATCATAGACTTTTGTAGACACAGTATGGACGCAGCCATCTGTTTATGATTAGTCTACTTAGATAATGAATACAAAACTCCTCGCAGCCTGGATGGTGGAAACTAGATCCAGGGTCTTCATTTCTACTTCCCGAATTGGTACGATTCTAGCCATGCGAATAAATGAGTTGATGTCGAACATGGTAGAAACCACTTGATTACCAGTCGATGATGTAAACTGTTAACAAGCGTGAGAGAGACCACCAGTAATGTCAATGGTTCTCAAAGTACCCAGTACAATCCATGAGATGTGAATGAATGAGTTGATGTCGAACATTTCACGGAATCCTTCGATCGAAAGTCAATGATGTAAACTGACGTCAAAGGCGAGAAACCTGCCATTGATGCATGCAGACTTCAAGGTACTGACGATTTCTAAGTCATCTCTCTAGATAATGTGCTGATGTCGATAGAAAGCGACCCGTTGCAGGCAAGCCCGCAACACGAAATCATTGTTCAAGTTGAAGAAATGTTGCTGTAAGGACTGACTCAGGGATGGTCAAATGGATGACAAGTATTTTGCAGATGAAAGTTTTGCTTGCAGACCTCTTGAACACATAACGACACAACAGATGGCTTGGTGACGAATAACTCAAAGTTAATCCCCGGAACCCGGTTAAAGACTTTCAAAGTGGTTTGATCAACTGTGAGGTAAAAGATTTCCCAACCCAGGTGAATGAAAAGTGTCGTGTTCAAGAGTGGTAATAAAGTTTCTTTTGAGACAAAAGGTAACAAACCGGTTCATTCTTCTCTCTTTTCCCCCACCATTTCTGGCAAGTACCTCTTTATTTTTAACAAGCTTGAGGAGGATAACATATGCTTGATTATAAGCTCATCCTTCGGATGAGTCCAACCTAGTTTTGATTCGAACCCTAGGAAGGAGTGGTTCGTTCCTGTTTGTAATTGAACAGGTCCTTTACTGTGAAATGTTTAACGAGCCCAGTATAGGAGAAACTCGGTGTTTTTCAATTTTAGAGAGTCTGAAAAACTTAAGAAGACTCCAAGTTGAACTTTTTCGTAGATTTGTGTCCCTCAAGCCCGAAAAAGTATAAAATAATACCTGGGGGAACCGCTTGATCTTGCGACCAAGGAGTACTTTCATAATTAGTGCCACTGACCTGAAAAGTAAAAAGCGATCAAGGACACGTCGTTTTATTTCCGTATCGAGTTTGAAACGACAAAAACCCGGCAATCTTTTCCTGATTTTACGGTCAGAAAAGAGCTATAAGGGGACCGTCTTTTAATTCCGTTTTAACGAGTGTAAAAAAAACGCTCGGCAATCTTTTCATATTTTAGGAGTCAGAAAAGGGCTTAAAAGATGACTCTGATATTTTGGTTCGTGAAAAATGACAATTTTCCCTCTAAATCCCTTTGTCCTGCACAAAAAGCAACACATTACTCATACCTGTTTAAGATAGGCAAAAATACATCGAAAAACACCTTTTCATGGTGAAAAATGAACAAATTCATCCAAAAAACCTATAAAAAGACTTTTTACCATGTCATTTTTACCGTTTTACTGTTGAGGTTGAACAAAGGGCTTTTGGGCAAGAAACTTCCCGTGGTCGCTGCGGAAAATCCGACCGTCAGAATCGAACGCCGTCTCTTCCAGGTATTTTACAACATCCTACTCTTCATTTCTATCCGATTAAAATTGTTTTTTAGGTTTTAGTTTTGTTTTTTGGGAGGGTTTAGGTTTCAAAATGCGCTCCTCGGTGGACGCAGGTTCCCTTCGGGTGACCTGCGTGCCCCGACTTTTTCCTATACAGGAAAATGGTCGGGGGACGCAGCCCACCTTCAGGCCAGCTGCGTCCCGACGCCCTGTGTTCCAAACGCGGGGTGCGTCCTCCGTGGAACGCGGAATTTGAAACCCCAATCCTCACAAATAACCAATCAAATTTCCCCAAATTAATTCTAATCATTATTTCTTGGTGTGTAGGGCACTCACCATGTTGGATTGGAGAGAAAGAGAGCACGAAGAGGTTGATGAAGCTGCAATAGAACACCAACCTTCCCTGGATGCCCTAAAAGCATGCGGGTTATACAAATACTGGGCCATACCGGGCATGAGGGCTCAGGTAAGATTCTTAGAATGGCTGGTTGAGAGATGGAACGTTCAAGAGCAATGCGTTTACATAGGAGGGCACCAGCTCGAGATAGAGCCCTCGGATGTATACTTTCTCACTGGCTTGGCAAACAGAGGCGAGCAACTCAATCTAGCCGGGACTAGGCCGGGTGGCCAATCCCTTGTTAGTCTCCGGGAAGATTGGTGCACACCTGGTGCACACCATTCGAAAGGCGTGGAGATCAAACACATCTCTCTGCGTGAGCTCAAAGTTATAGCGTTCACGGTTACCAGAATTTGCGGCGCAGCCGCTTTACACATTGCTTCTGGGTCCCAAATGCGGATGGCAATTGACTATTACCAAGGCACCATTTTCAACTGGTGTGATGCTGTGTCGGCTAATGTGAAGAGCCAACTGACTAAGGCAAAGAACGGACGACTGAAAACTTTTGGATATGGGCCTTTAGTCGTGAGCTTTGCCTTAGAGAGAGTTCCGATGCTGATCCCTCAGCAACTCACTGTTGATATTTTGGGTCCTCGGGAGCCAAAGCTGGTACGATGGGTTGCGGTGATGGCCCGGCATCCTGACGAGGGCGCGGCAGTTGTTCGATTTTCTGATAGTTACTTTCACTGGTTGGAGGACCAGGTTTTCTCGATCCAGGACTTTCCGTACGCCGGAGTAGATTTTCGACATGATCCGGACATGGTTCTTCCACAGGGAGAACAATGGGATGACAGAGGTACTTTATTTTTCACAAGTTTTCAAATTATGCATTTTTTTTGTTTTTATATATATCGTCTCAAAACTGACAGTAAAAATTTTCAAAATGCAGATGTTGGTCCACAGCGTCCAGCCAACCTCCGGCCTTTTGAGAGGAGACACCCAGTTGCACCGGTACCGGCCCCACAGGACGCGGCTGCAGAAGTACTAGCTGAGTTGGAGCATGATCTAGAGCGTCTGACGGCAGATATGCCTGAGACTACTATGGATGACATTCCTATCAGGCTTCAGCGCTTTGTAGTCGCAGTCCCTGGACCGTTTAGGAGATTTTTGCGTAAGGTAGCCCGTGCAGTGGTGTCGTATAGGGAGCACCACCAGTGATTGACTAGTCACTTTTGTAGACACATGTGACATTTTTGGCTTTTTGTACTTATCATTTTTGCCGATCATAAGGTGTTTTTCAACCTATGATCGAAGACGATGTATATTTTTTGACACACTCCTATCTATATATATATCACTATTACCGGCTTATCTTGTTTAACATATGTGATGAAATGTTTTTAAATTTACTTGCATGATTATCGTAAATGTCTGTCCAACATTCGAGAAGCAATTGCATCTGCTAATGTATTTAAAGACCTTGGAATATGCTGATATTCAATGTAATCAAATTCACGTTCCAAGAGACGCACTCTCAAAAACAACCTTAATAACACAGGATTTCTAATGGCATAAACTCTATTAAGCTGTAATACAACAAGTTCAGAATCTAACCTCACTATCAAACGTCGAATTCCAAATGAAATAGATTCGGATAATAATTCAACTACTGCACTGTATTCTGCAATGTTGTTCGTTGTTTGACCGAGGCTTACCCCATGCATAGAAACTAACTCGTCAGAGGGCGAATAGATAACCCAAGCTGCGGAAGAGATATTCCGTGTACTACGACAAGCACCATCAGCAAATCCAATGTATGTTTGGAGAGGCGTCGACATCTGTAATATCAAGAGTAAAACCAAGATAAGCCAGAATAACGACGAAAAACACACTCTCTAAGCTAAGCACACTGACTAAACTAACAAACACGCTAGCTAGAAAGAAAATCTATCCTATCTAAAAATTTCTCCATACCCACCATTTAAGCATAATACCTCTTTAGGTAAAGTCCATTTCTGGGTTTACCCAAAGAGTCCCCATCAAAATCAACCAGCTCATAAGCCCCTTTTGCTAGCTTTCGCTTTACAATGTAGGGTCCATGCCACATAGGAACGAATTTTCCAGCACCTAGCTTATCGTTAGCTTGATCATATAATAGCACTAGGTCTCCCTCCGAAAAACTTCGAGGGGTTACATTTCTATCATACTGAGCTTTCATTCGTTTCACATGAGTCTCGATTGCCAATGTAGCGTCACGTCGAGTCTCATCTAATTTAGCTAAGTACAATAAACGTTTCTCCTCTTCGGAAGTAGCTGGAAGTAATTCGACAGCCATTTGAAGTGATGGGATTTCGCATTCAATGGGTAACACAGCTTCCAAGCCATAAACTAGCTGGAAAGGAGTGAACCCTGTTGAATTTTTCACTGAGGTTCGGTATGCCCATAGCGCTGAAAATAACATGTTGTGCCAATTCGACCGATGAACACCAATGGTTCGTCGGATCATGATAACCAGAACTTTGTTGATAGACTCAACCAAACCGTTGGCTTGCGGATAATAAGGAGTAGAGCTATCGTGGCGCAAACCAAGCTGGCTTGTAAGCTCAGTCATCATGATGTTTCGAAAATGGCTTCCATGGTCAGTAATGATTGCTTGTGGGACACCAAACCTAGTTATGATATGATTGAATACGAAAACTGCAGCTGTTTTGCCGCTTGCGTCGAATGTAGGCATCGCCTCGGCCCATTTAGTAAAATAATCAACCGCGAGGATGATATACGCATGCCCCCCGGCCGAGTGAGGGTTACAAGTAATAAAGTCGATACCCCATTTGGCGAATGGACCAACGGCAATTATAGGGTGGAGAGGAGCAGGTGGAGCGCGCATCTTGCGATCAAACACTTGACAGTTGTGGCATTTCCTGACTGCAATGATACAATCTTTAAACATAGACGGCCAGAAATAGCCAGCGCGCAACACCTTCTGAGCTGTGGCATACCCAGACATATGACCGCCACATGCTCCAGAGTGACAATCATTCAAAACCTTCTCAGCCTCTTCGTGAGTTAAACAACGTCGAAAAACTAAGTCTGCCCCCCGGCGATAAAGTGTATCTCCAATAATTTTGTATTGCTGGGATTGAAACCGAATTTTTCGACGTTCTGCCTTAGAAGCTTCAGGCCGAAAGGTTTGGGTTTGGAGATAGATGATTATATCCCCGTACCACGGATCTAAAGTACTGATAAGAAACAAAGATTCGTCTGCAATGGACTCCTCTGCCACAGTCTCTGTGTCAGCACTCGGGAAATCACACATCAATTCCGCAAAAACTAAGGATTTCTTAGACTTGGACTTCTCGAACTCCAAGTCGAACTCTTGCAGGATAACAATCCATTTAGAGTACTTGCCCCCTAGCAGTTGTTTTGTCAAAATATAAATCATAGGGTTGCAATCCGAAATAACTGTAGTTTTACGGAGAAGAATGTAGTGACGGAAACGCTGGACAGCTTGAACGGCTGCCAGGGCCAATTTCTCCACATGCGAATATTTTAACTCAGTGGGATTTAAGGTCCGACTAAGATAATATATCACATGTTCCGCTCCGAATTCATCTTCTTGAACTAACACCATTCCAATGGTGGAATGCGAAGCTGCGAGGTATAAGAAGTAGTCCTGGTTGTAGTTGGGAGGATGCAACAACGGTGCATGGGTCAACGCGTGTTTAAGTGCATCAAAAGATTGTTGAGCAATCTCGTCCCAAAAGAATTGTGCATTCTGTTTCAACAACCGTGTAAAACCTTTAGTGACCTCGGCGTAGTTTGGGATGAATCGGCGTAAAAAGTTCGCTTTCCCTTGCAAACTTTGGAGTTGGCGCAAACTCGAAGGAGGAGGCAATTTGATGATAGCCTCGACTTTCGAGGGATCGACGCGAATGCCGGCTTTTGAAACAACAAAGCCCAGTAATCGACCTGTTTCTATGCAGAAAACACATTTGTGGGGATTCAACCGAATTCGATAATGCCTACACCTCATAAAGATTGCTCGTAGGTGGACAAGGTGATCAGCTCGATGTAAAGAATGAGCAGGCAAATCATCGAGATACGGTTGCACAATGTGCTTGATGTCATGAAATGCATAAGACATCGCCCGTTGAAAAGTGGCCCCGGCATTCTTAAGCCCAAAAGGTAATTTGCAATAAGCAAATGTCCCCCATGGACAAATGAATGCCGTTTTTGGTTGGTCGGCAGGTAGAATATTGATTTGATTATAGCCCGAAAAACCATCCATAAAGGAAAACATTTCACTTCCGGCACAATCATCAATAATTTGATCGATATAAGGCGTAGGATAGTTGTCTTTTGGACAAGCTCGATTTATATCCCTATAGTCGATACAGATTCTTATTGTTCCTTGTTTCTTGTTGACCGGAACAATATTCGATACCCAATCCGTTAACGGGATCGGATATATGAAACCTGCTTTCAACAGCTTTTCGACTTCTGCTTTAATCGCAGCCGCTTTTCGAGGGTGAATCTGACGCAACCGTTGCCGGATGGGTTTAGCATCCGGGTAGGTCTTTATTTCATGAACAACAATGGCAGGATCGATTCCCGGCATTTCCTCGTAAGACCAGGCAAACACATCGCGGAATTCTTGGAATAGGGCCTTGTAAATTTGGATTTCTTCTTCTGTACAAGCGGCACCTATATGAATGTTTTCCTCAATTCTGCGAAACCAGAGATTCTGGGTTCGATCCGTTCTAAGGGTGAGGTGAAAAGTGACTCTTCACTGACCACATTCATTTGGTCGACCTCGGTCGAATGAAAGTCGGTAAAAGACATGAGAGCTTCATAAGCAATTTCATATGGACTCAAGGGCATAGCATTACCGAATGAGCCTATCTCAGAGTCAGATGGGACGAACCAAGGATCATCATAAATAATGTTCTCTGATGTAATCATATGAATTGTTGCAAACGAAGGATCTACGCTGAGTGGAGGGAGAGGAAAAGTTCCCAGTAAACCGGAATCTTTAACTAAACCTACACCAACGTCCCTATAAGGGATTGTCGTCTTACTGACATGCTGGATACTCTCTGAAGAGGCTGGGTCGGATGAAAAGTATGTCAGCTGATCAATAGTCACGATCTTACCGTTATGTGGAAACTTGATTATTCTGAAGACCGATGAAACGACCGCTGTCATAGCATATGACCAACTTCGACCCAAAAGAAGGTTGTAGTCTAGAGGGGCATCAACCACTTCCACATCCAGACTAACGGTTTTTCCTTCTACCCCTATAGGCAATTCTTGTAGAATACCAAACGGATGGAAACCACGGCCATCAAAGGCCTTAAGGATGGTGGGGGATTGGTTCAACGAAGGAGAACCAAGGGATCTCCAACATTGAATCGACATAATACACGTAGAAGCTCCCTCATCAATCACAGTCCGATGAATAGGCCTATTTTTTACTATCACTGGAATTTGGAAAGCCATTTGATGGGGGAGACGCGGTGTACTATTTTCTAGATCAAAGATTATCAGGTTCGGGTCCTGAACGTCAACAGCTCCGATAGCCGACAAAAGTAATTTTCGTTGTGCTGGGCATGATTGCAGCACTTCTAACGCCGACATTGCTGAGGGTGAAACAGCTAAGTCCTCAACAATGTTGTAATTCTGGGCCGCTCTCGCATGTGGATTGAAAGCAGACCTTCGAAGTACACCCTTGGCGGGCGGTTTAATTACTAAGTCCGGGTTAGGTTTTTCGATCTGTAGTGGATCGGAACCAGGAGCTGAGGTTGATGGATTAGAATGAGAAGATTCTGCTTCCTTACCATCAACAGGATTCTTACTACCATAATCTTGCGATCGAGTCGCAATCCTCACATGAGACATCATCAAAATGGGTTCTTCACTGGCATTCGAAGAAGAACCTATCATCTTATTCTCCTGCTCCGGAAATGGATTTTTTAACACAGCAGGAGTGGGAGAACCTTTGACTATTTTCACAACCTCGGCCCGATGAGGGCAATCTCTCGTAAAATGATCCTCTTCACAAATAAGACAAGGATATCGAGGTTTGCGCTTTTCGTCATTGGTTTCCGACTTTCCAGTTTTCTCCTTCGGAGCCTTGTCTGCTTTAGCCTTCTTCTTTCCTTTCTTCTTTCCACCGTTTTTGGATTTGGCCGTAGATGACTCTACAGCGTGAATATCGGCGGTAAGTTCAGGAGAAGACTCTCCTGTCGGAGAATCAGGCAAAGTGATAATTGGAGTAGTTGAAGCCTTGGAAGACTTCTTCTTGCTCTTTGTATTCACGATACCAATCATACCATCAGCGGCATGAGATCCCGAAGGAGCAGCAGCGATTTGATTCGACTTTGGAAGATCCGGAATCTTCTCGTGTAATGTACCCGACTGAGTGTAAACTAAGTCAAGGTATTGTGCCTGAGCAATGACTTGCTCCTCAGTAACTACTCCGGCCTTAGCTACATCTTCAGTAATCTTCGGTAACAATGATTTGACAAACCATTCAGCTAAGATTTGGTCCGGGATAAAAACTTTCACTAGTCTTCTTCGACGTCTCCACTCATGAATGTGATCAGAAATATACGTGGACGTCGATTGTTTTAGTGAAGTTAATAACTCCGTGCCGTTATCGTATCTGACCAGCAACTGAAAGTGAGTTAAGAACGAGGTAGCTAACTGGCTAAAATTGTAAAAAGAGGCCCGTGGTAACTCAATGTACCACTTGGCCGCGAGACCAATGAGTGTACGCTGGAAAAGACGTAAGCGGATCGAATCATCCGAGATAGAATTTGAAGCACACCAGAGGTGGTAAGTCATCACGTGATTGGACGGATCCTCTCCAGACTTACCTTCAAACTTGGGTATATCACTGGGCAACTTATTTGGCATTGGCGGCCAGAACTGAAGATATTGAATTGGATCGTTCGTTAGGCGCGTCAAGTCTGGTAAATCCAAAGTTGCGATAAACGGTAACTGCCGGTTAGGATCTCTAAAACTCTGGGTCACAATACCAGCCCCAGGAGGAGGATATCCAGGATAACTAGGAACAGGAGTCGCATTTGGGATATTATATCCTCCTGGAAAACCAGGATTAACCGGACCGTACTGGGGTTGTTGAGGTTGTTGATAAGTGTACCCAGGATACGGTTGATACTGGTAAACCAGTTGTTGGACAGCTTGCCCATGTTGGTACTGTCCCTGGTACGGAGGTTGAACAAATTGAGGTTGAGTAGTGACAACCGTACTTATACCAGGCTGACCTACAGGCATCTGGACCGTGGTTTGAATCGTAGATCCAGACAACGGTAAAGATGTCTGAGGTGTGGTAACAGGGATAGTAGAAACTGGAGCTGTCGATACTCCAGAAGTAAGTATGGTAGATGTAGCGGTAGTTGCAGCAGCCGTTTGAGATGGAGTACTAGGTGCAATTGGCGGCTGAGTAACTACCGAAGTTACAGAAGTTTGAACATTTGACTGGACAGGTTGGGGTTGCTGGGTTGGACCAGAAACTACGGGTTGTCCAGCTTGAGGAACCATCTGTATACTTGGCTGCAACACCTGTTGACCCTGTGATGGATCCCACACTAACATTCCAGGGTATTGACCCGTAACAGGTTGAGGATACTGAGATCCATAACCGGATTGAGGGTAGGATTGATAATTGTAAGGTGCAGTTCCCATACTTGGAACATATGACTGACCTTGAGGCGGTAGATAACCTTGACTCGAGTATTGACCTTGAGGTTGATAACCTTGAGGTAAATACTGATATTGGGGTTGACCTTGACCTTGAGGTTGGTACCCTTGAGGTTGATAACCTTGGGGTTGATACCCTTGAGGTTGCCATCCTTGAGGTTGCCATCCTTGAGGTTGATATTGATACTGAGGTTGACCCTGGGGTACATATTGAGGCTGGGGTTGACCTTGAGGCACGTATTGCACCATAGGTACATACTGACTTTGAGGTTGCCCCCCAGACACGATTTGTGTACCTTGAGGTTGCCCCCCAGGCGTTAACTGCGGTTGCCCCCCAGGCGGTAATTGGCCACCTTGAGGTTGAGAAACGGGAACTGAACCTGACATCATGTAAATGTCTCCTACACCCAATGGTACATTACCACTGTTTCCAATTAATAACCCATGATCAACGGGTTGAGGAGATGCTCCCGCAAAGGTACCAGAAAGAGATTGATACCCAGTAGGAACAGAAGGACCGCCATGTAAAAAAGATTCAGGACTTTGTGTAAACACGGACGACTGACCAGACATATTTACAGGAGTATGAATACCTCCAGGTGGAAAAGGAGTACGAGGTGTAGAAAAACCTAGCCCAAAGTTGTCTAAATAATTGGTTAACGAAAGGTACCAAGTAGTACTTCTAGGAGGACTGTAAAAGATAGATTCACGCTCCCTTAGATCAAGGGTAATTTGATCTTCAGGATCAGAGACGCCTATTTCTTCCTCTGGAACAAGTTCTTCAATAGCAATCAAACCAACAGGAAGATTTTCGGTGATAATTCTTTCTATTCTCGGTGAATCAGGAACACTAGGAGTCGGAGTAACAGGTTCGGATATTTCTGGTTCTTCGCCTGTATCACTAGCAGACGAAAAACTACCAACAAGCTTAGAAACTGTAACAGCTTCGGGATTATAACCTGTCTCTAAACTTTGGTAATCTGGATGGACCACCAAGGAAGATTCTCCTTCTTCAGGTGAACCTACTCTACTGCCACTAGGAGGAGTTACAAGGACCTTTAAACCTTCTAGATGACTGGACTCGTCTTGAGGAGGTTCACCCCTAAGTCTACGGGATCTTCTCAACAATTCGGCCACAGAAACAACTTCAGGAGACTGGCCCCGAAGTCTACGGGACTGTCTCGGTAATTCCGCCACAGCTAAAAACTTTTAACTACTACACACGAAAACAAAATAAAATTTCAAATCAAACCACCTAAAGTCTCTAAAGAACCAAACAAATTTGAATCACACGCCTAAAGAATCTAGGGCGTCAAACCAAACACAAACAGTAGTCTTCCAGACCAAAAGCGCTAGTTGGTGATGAAGCCCAACTTCGCTGGATTCAGTACAGAAATGGCGGGTGGAACAGTTACCCCGGCAACCTGCTTAATGAATAGACTGGACCAAGTTCCTCCACTTTAACCGTCTCGAGTGAAGTGAACCCCCCAGAAAATCCAAGTGAGTATAACCGACGTCTGCTCCAGGTACAGTGGGACCTTCCCTCCACCGTCACCTCGGTAGAATCCTAAAGATAATGGCCACTAAGGTTACCAACCGCAACAAATGCACCTGGGGGAACAGTCTAAACTCCGACAGCACGCAAGGGCAGAGTAGCAAGCTCAATCCCCTTGCCGGCTCCTTGACAATAATCCAAGGTTTACCGACAAGTGACCCCTGGCTCCTCGACAATGGTTAATCTGAGGTTTACCGTTTGTAATACGTGCGTGTCTGGCGTCGTTCCCAACGAGGGGGGAATGATCCCCTCACTGGTTCGGACACGAGCTCGTGCTTCTCCTTTAAGAGGAGCTTTCCCAGAGTACAAATGAGACAATTGGATTTAATCTATCACAAGATAAGCTACTTGTTTGGTTTTGTTGTCTTGGAGAGTTAATTACTCACCTACTCCAAGACACTAGCCTGATCTAAATTGGTGCTTCAGAGCCCTAGTAAATAAAAGTTACTATTTCGATTTTACTTTAAGCGTTACTTTTATGGTTGTTCTTTAAAGTCACAAGGTAGTGGAAGTGAAACCAATGGTGTGTAGACTCGACTCCAACCACTACAAAGATGCACCTAAGATGATTTACTCTACTTTTCATTTTTCAATGAAATTCTTAACTAAGAGAGTTGAGAGAATGCAAATTTTAGAGAAAACAACTTCCTTAGAAAAGACAATCAAAGAAACAATTCTCTTTTTCTTTTCGAGCACACAAACATGACTACTCTTTACTTGCACGAAAAACTCTTTTTCTTTCAAAACTTTCAAAGCTACTTGAAACAAAACTTTTCAAAGGAGATGTTTTTGTATTTTCTCTTTTTAATAAAGCATATAAACCTATCTTAACACAAAACAATCTCAAAAGCTACAAAAACTATGAAAACTTGACTCACAAGCAAATCAAAAGAGAAATTACTCTAAACAAACCTAACAAGGCAAAAGCTCACAAAGATGATTCTAGGTTGTTTTACTTGATCAAAATCAAATCAAGGACTAGCTAATGCAGAATCAAAAGACTAGTCAAAACAAAACTCAAATCTTTTTGTTCTTTTTGTAAAATGGAATTCAAGACTTAAACAACAAGCACTTCGAAATTGGCCCAAAAGACAACTCAATGGTAAGTTGCTCTCACAGGTAGACTTTATGACAGGTCTGACTTCTTAGAATGCTGACAAAACCAGAGAGATCTAAGGCTTGACAACTCCTACCGCCAAAGTCACTACAAGACCTACTCAAAATCAAACCCTAGGGCTTATACTTCGATGAAATCCACTAAAACACTCAATGCTATAGAAACAAGTTCAGGTGAAAATCCTTGGCAAGGGACTAATGAATCTGGGCAGAAAAAACTAAGAAAAAACAAAATCTAATAGCAAAAGAGCAAAAAATGGAGTTTTCTCAACTTTTAGTAGGGGGACGCAGGCGACCCGTTGGAACAGGTGCGGGCCCGCTCTGTGCACACAGTAACAGTGCGTCCAGGGACGCACTGTGTAGCACTCAGAGGGTGCGTCCTACTGAAAAACTCAAGAAAAACCAAAATAAAACTAATCCTAAGCTAACCCACCCAGAGACAGAATCACAGAGCCAAAAACCAGAAAAATAAACTAATTTTCTCAGAGCAAAGTTCATACAAAGGAAAAGACTTTTCACATTAATGGATTCCCCAGCGGAGTCGCCAATTTGTCAGGCGGAAAGAGTCGATTGTGCGGACACAACCAACCTCCCTAGGAGCCTAAGACTCTCTAGTGACAAACAAGACAAATAAGATCTATCCTTCCCTAAACATGCATCATGATATGAGATATCAAGTGTTTCGTTCTTACCTTTGTCCAAACGCTGTTGTAGAAGTCCAAGCTTTGTTGATCTGGATGAGCTCCTCCTTTTCTCCAAAACCTGTAATCACCAACAGTCAAACAATTAAATAGCACCTGATTATAACATAAAACAAAGCATATTCAACATGTAGACCAAGGAGCACATGAAATAACTCATAAACAACAAGTTATTGAGAAGAATGGACTCATTTGCATTAATAGGTAACAAAAAGAACAAATACAACCTGAGCCTTGGTGTTGTGCAAGTCCTTCCCAGGGTCCGTCAAGAGTTCTCCTTTACTTTGACAAAGCACACCCACTTCCAAATAGAACAAGCAAAGATGGCAATCTATCCTCACAAGCTTCTAAATGGGAGTCTTAATTCCTGCAGCATTTACCCTTAGAAAATGTATAGCTTCAACCTCTCCTCCTTCTGGCCCAATGCCTGTATTTATAGTGCTCAAGAGGAGGTTAATCAGGTCCACCATCAATGGGATAATCCCCTCTTTGAGTGGGATAGCTCCCTTATTGATGGGATAAGTTCCTCTTTGATAGGAGTGCATGAACCATCTGGAGGCGCCCAATACAAGTCGAACAACCTTCTAGAATGCTCTAGAAATGACCACAAGTAACTTTTTAAAGATGAAACTTGCGCATTCTAACCTTTACAGGGGGACGCACCTGTCCCTTTACATACAGAGAGTCTTTGGACGCAGCTTTTGTGAACATTGGGAGCGTCCCCGCAGGTAAGGTTGAGAGAACCTGCGTCCCCAGAGATAAATACATTTATACAAGACTTTCTCTCTTTTTGGAGTTTGACATGGAGAGCAGAGGCATAAGACTTGCCTAAGAGGGTAGCATGACTGTTGATTGAGCCATACTAACTGTAAATAGTCATGGTGACATTTTTTAGTGTAACAATTACCAATGGGGATACCCACTGACTGTCAGAAATAGGATATATAAAATTAACTCTCAACAGTTTTTGCAATTCTTCTCTGACAATATCCTGGAGCATGGGGTTCATTCTTCTCTGCGGTTGCCTCACTGGTTTGATAGTATCAGTATAAATATGGTGATTGCATGTGTCGGGGTGAATCCCATGCATATCGGTGTATTCCCAAGCAAATGCTTTCTTGTATTTTCTCAATAGTTGAATCAATTTCTCTTGCTGAGATGAGTCTAGGTGATTGCCAATGTTCAGAGTTTTCTCTGGACTAATCTCTATGATCTGACTCTGTGTGTTTGTGATGGATTGAACGGGAAAATATCATGAATTTTTGTTTGCAAATATTGAATGGTGCATGTTTCCTGAAAATTTTGGGCTAAAAGTACATCTACAGCATGATATTGGTCGTTTCTCAAATTTTCGGAAATATCAAGTTGAGAAAGGAACAATTCTACCAAATCATTATTATTTTGTTCTTGAAAATCATAGATTTGGTCGATGCTAAAAACAGATTGTACTTCTTCTTTATCATTGTATTTATCGTCAAGCCATAAATTGTGTGCTACTGCTGGTGATTGTGCCGATGGATAAAGAGTGAGTTGTTTTCTTTCAGTTCCTCGTGAAATGATCATATTGCCCGATCGACATCCCATGAATGCATCAGCAGTCGCTAACCATGGTCTACCAAGGATGATAGGGTGCCCTCCTAAATTGGATTTGGGTTGAAGAACTAAGAATTCCACTGGATACTCCCAAGAGTCTAGTGAAACAATTATGTCCTCCAAAATCCCTTCAGGAATCACTTAGACCTATCAGCTAGTTCTAGAAAAATCGTTGTGTGTTGCAAATTTATGAGCTGGAGTGTTCTCATGGTTTCAAGAGTCATGACATTTATTGCGGCCCCAAGATCTATTAAGGTATTTGGAATATGTATGTTGTTAATGATTGTAGTAACACTGGGGATACCAGGATCAACATACTTTTCCATTGAGATGGTATTTGTCATAAGGCCAGCTAAATGTCCTATAACATAAATGGTTTGTGGATCAATCCTTTTCCTAGTGGGCTTCTTAAGGCACATTTCTTTGATTGATTTAGTATATATGGGAATGTCTTTTATGGCTTGCAATAGCAGAATTTTTATATAGACATTCTTGAGCTCATCTAAAACATCAAAATGTGGTATAGACATTGGAAGTTTCATTTGGACCAATCGGTCTGGAAAAGGTGGATGCAATGGTTGCATTTGTTTATCTTTGGTGTCATCGTTTAGTTTTCTTTGATTTGTCATTTCGTTTTCATTTTCTGTGTTTTCCCCTTGTTTATCAGTTGTTGGAGAATCTTTGTGGAGTACCTTACCAGACCTCAAGTTGATATTTTGCAAGGGTAGTGTGGGATATGAGGTTCCCTCTTCTACATTCTAGGCTGGCCTCTCTGCTCTGTTATTTGGATTTGGGACAGTTTGAGCAGGAATTTGAGTAGGTCTGGGAGGTTGTGAGTTAGATGGAAATTGCAACTGTGGTGGACTTATTGGTGGAGGAGCAGGCAGTGCTTGTTTAGTAGGTTGAGGTTGATGTTGGTAAACAACTTGCTGCTGAGGGTACTGCTAATATGATTGAGGATGTGACGAGTATGGCTGATGATATTGTTGATATGGCTGCGAATATGGTTGATATGATTGAGGATATGTATGATATGATTGAGAGTATTGTTGAGATGGTCTCCATTGTTGTTGTGGGTGATTTTGGTGC
The DNA here is from genome assembly GCA_031772625.1 of Pinus tabuliformis. Classification (NCBI taxonomy): domain Eukaryota; kingdom Viridiplantae; phylum Streptophyta; class Pinopsida; order Pinales; family Pinaceae; genus Pinus; species Pinus tabuliformis. Next base: position 21,640,159 of record CM062805.1, read on the forward strand.
TGCCATGGCATGGGCACATTCCATGAATTCTGAGCATACATTTGATCATTTACAGGAAATTGAAAATTCTGATTTGGAAACATACCTTGAGGTGTTGGTCTTCGCTGCCATGGTCTCTTTTTGCCCATGTAATATACATTTTCCATCTCTACATTAGCTGCCATATTACAATTCTGCAAAAACTTAACTTTAGAACAATTAAATATATCATGATTTTCAGTACAAAATGCACAAACTTGGATGTTTTCTAATGGGCAGTCTTTTAAGGCATGTTTCTTCTGACACTTTGGGCAGAAGATAGCCATTATCTGATCTTCATCTTCTTGTTTCTTCTTAGCTTTTAGAGTGTCAAGTTGGTTTCCTAAGGTGCTTAACAGATCTGTTTTAAATTCTTCTAACATATTCCCTATTTCAGCCCTTGTGACACTTGCTGAAGCAGATTTTGTGGCTTTGGATGACAAGGTTTTTTTCCAATTTTAGCTTTGCTCCTTGAATACCTTTCGCATAATTCAGCGATTTCTTCAAAAGGTAAAGTATAAATTTCACCTTTGCCCATCAAATTAAGATCATCCAAGTATTCATCTCGGATGCCTTTCAAGAATATTGTGCGAATCAAATCAAGAGGCATAGTTCGGTGTTTGGATTTTTGTAAGTTGTAGACAAACCGTTCTAAGTATTCCTCTAAGGTTTCATCCTCTTGTTGGTTCATTCTAAAGATATCATCTTTGGAATCTTTCGATCTACAATAAGGTTGATATTTCTTTAGAAATATTCTTCTCATGCCATCCCAATCAGTTATCGCATGTTCACCAAGCCCCATGAACCATCTTAAGGCTGATGCCTTTAATGTCGCTGGGAAGAGTCTAAGCCTATGGGCATCATCTGTGTAACCATATGTTCGACATACAATGTCAAACTCGAACAAGAATGAATCTGGGTCTTCTGAAGCCATGCCATAAAAGTTTGGTAGCACGGATGGAGGTATGTTTTTCATTTTTATCTCATCATCTTCTTGTGGTTCTTGAATAGGAAACTTAAAGGTTGACTCTTCTTCATCTCTTCATCCTTGATTTGGTACTGATCCATCTCCTTCCTCAGCGATTTTAATAGGTTCCTCTATGTCAGTGTCACTTATTTCAAAGAGAAGATTAAAGAAAGATTGTTCGGTCACTGTGCTACTTTCTCCTTGTGTAGAGGATCTAGGAAAGTGTCTCTTCTGAGATTTGTGTGCTAATAAAGTTTGCCTCTCGATGAGAGTAAGTCTTTGCCCTGACTTTTGTTTATCCTATAATGCTTGTATGGTGACTTCCTCAGCTGGTGTTGTATTTCCTAAAAGTTCTGCTCCTGATGATAGGTTAGCTTTTGGATGGGGGGTTTTTATGAATCTACCTTGATTATCTCTAGATCTAGGCATAAGTGAACATGATTTCTAAATCTATGTTTTTGCTCGTTTTTGTTTATTGAATTTTTTTTCTTTTTAAATCCTTTAACTACGCCTCCCCGGCAACGACGCCAAAATGTAGTGTCCTATCTAGGGTGCTAGATTAGGCTATATTTATTATCGACCAGGATAAGTAAACTTTGAGGCATGCGTCTACAATCTATAGACATAAAGGATTCCTAACTAAGTGTTCATGACGGTAGGTTACAGAACTTCTTTATGGAAGGTTGAGGTATGCTCCCTATCACCTTAACACTCAGGTCACTCAATTCATCTAACTATTCTAAAAACACTGTGTATTACTTAAACCAAGATTTCAATCACCTTACGAGGATGCTGTGCATAAAACCCCTGTTCAGTGAACACTCAACATTCAACGTTTATCATTCATGAAAGATTAAGACATACTGAAATCATAGGCACACTTAAATTCAAATACATGGGAAGCAGGGTTCATGAAGATGCTTTAAAAAGATAACGAAAGATCAGATCCCTTACAGGATACAGTTCAACGATCTCAGTGATGAATCTTTCAAGCCACCATCATAAACATCATTCATAAGAATTAAATCAACGAAATCATAAACCAAACTCTAATCACTGTGCATACTATTGAATATTCAGAAGTTGCTAATGAAATAAAATGACAGTATACCCGTTCCACGCAGGGCCCGTCCACGTTTCAATGGTATACTGGAATACGCTCAAGCAACTATAGAGTTAACGCAATAACAAAATCGTGACTGCAACTGAGTTCTGGTATTATGTTCAAAAGCTCTGTTTTTCAAAATGATGTACCGACATTAACAACCACTAAACTGTGTTTACATATATCTTTTTAAAAGACTAACATCGTTTACATTTGGAACGAATGTACATTCGTTATGCAGCTGTTGCCGCTTTTGTTATGGAATGATTTTTAGGTTGTTTCCATTCTGAACCGATTTCCCAAAAAGGAACAAAACTAAACCGGTTTAGAACCCTATGGCTGTTGCTGCTTTTGTCGCCAACATGCTGAGATTTGACCAGCATTGACCGCACGACCAGGAGTGTTGGTTCTGCTGTAGGATCGATGTTTTTCCATGCTTATACATTCTATTTCTCGTCCCTACCCTTTGCTTTAGCTTACCTGTCATGTCATATGTCAAACAATAAACCATTTACAGGATGTTGTAACTTCCTGTAGTATTTTTATCAAAAATCCCTAATTCTTTAACATAAAACTCATAAATCAATTTTAATGCATCTAACAACTATAATACTATTAACTAATCAATTTCAAGGGGTCTAAGAGATTTATGAAGGAAAAAGGTAGGCAAACGATGTGTTTCAGGAGGAAAAAGGAGGTCATGGAATGGTACCAATAGGCACGTGGTGGCTTCACTCTTCTTAGATCCTCTATATCCACCTTGCACTTCTTCAACTGACTGATATGGAATTCAAGATGAGGGCTCACAAATGGAATGACAGTTCTAGCTTATAAGCGATGTCACCAATCCACTCCAAAACTCAAAATGGCCCCTCAAACGTCATTATCAGTGATATAGACATCTCGATGGGCTATGGGAACTACTCCTTGGTCATCTTGATAAAGATGATACCACCCACACAAAACTTTGCATCTCTCCTTTTCCTATCTTCCCACTTCTTCATCCTTTCTACTGCATCTATCAAGTGCACTTGATAAATCTCCAACATCTCTTACCAAAGTTTCATGAACTTCAGAGCTAAAGGAATCCTCCCATAGTAGCCTTGCATTACCATATGTGGAGTAATGGGCATCTTCCCATTAACCAACTTGAATGGACTATATCCAATAAAAGTACTCTTCTACATGTTGTAACTAAACTAAGTTGCATCCAATAGGCTTGGCCAATTCTCCTTATTAGCCCTCACATAATTCTTGGCATAATAATATAGTAGGGATATGTTAAACTCCGTATATCTATTTGTATATAGATGAAATATGGAGCTATGTAGCAACTCTATCCCTGCAAGTTTGAATAGTGAGGTCCAAAACTTCCCTCTGAATCTCGTATCTCTATCCAACACAATACTCAATGGTAAACCAAAATATTTCACCACGCTTTGGAAGAAATTTTTTGTTGTCTTATGTTCACTACATGGTACCTTCATAGGTATGAATATTGAATACTTATAGAATCGATCCACACTGACCAACACTTTTTTATACCCTTACAACACCAACAACTATGAGATGAAGTCCATCAAGACACTTTCCCATACTTTTCTAGAATCAGTACTAGAATCGGTAAGGGTGCAACAACCTTACTTGTCCTCTGATGTTAGGTTTATCTTGTTGACATATGATGAAATTATGCACATACTCCTTGACATCATGCCTCATGCTTCCCCAAAAGTATCATCTCTCCAATAATTCCTCAAAAAAATTGTTTTTTCTAATTAAAATTCAAATCACTTATAAGTTATATACCTTTAAAATCTTAATTTGGAGAATATCAGAATGGATGAACTTTTTCTTAATATATCTCTAATATATGAGCCCTTATAAATATGAAACTTTGATATGTAATACTCTAAAATGTCTTTTCTGCAATTCCATAGGTTTAACTATAATTTGATGTGTCTAGAGAATATTATGGTAACTTTCCCAAAAGTTGTTTTTTTTCCTCTTCCCACAAGAAAGCTTGTATCTCGTGCCATGTGTCCAATTATTATAATATATTTATGAAATTTGTATATAAGGTACTTCTATATGTCTCCTAAGATCCATAAAGATTTCACATTATAAAAAGTCACAAAAAATAAGTTATAGAAAAATTACCAAGCTAACCTAATTGAAAATGATTACAGGATATTTCACAAACCCTAACTTCCATAGAGTATATATTTGAAACTATAGTGAATCAAATTATGAAATTTGAACCAGATGTTCCCTGCGATTTCTCCTCAATATGATCAAATTTTTACCATTTTTAACCACCCAAAAATTGTTATAGTGAAAATTCCAGATAAACGTGTTTTAATTTAATTTTAGAATCATTCAAGAACCCTAAGTTACTTAGAGAATATCTCTGAAATTATAGTGACCCAATATTTGAAATTTGAACCATATTTTCCATAAGATTTATCCTCGATGTGGTCTAAGTTTCACCATCTAAAATATCCTAGAAAGAAAAATTATAGTGAAAAATCCAAATTGACTTGTTTGAAATTGATTTCAAGAGAATTTACGAACCCTAACTTCCTTCGAGCATATATCTGAAATATAGAAAACCAATATATGAAATTTGAACTAGATGTTCCCTATGAATACTCCTAAACATGATCTAAGTTTCACCATCATAAACCTCCTCGAAAAAATATTAAAAAAATGCCAATATGACCCATTTGAAGTAGAAAAACCCTAGGATCATGAGCTATCATACCAAATGTTATGAACATTACACCTTAAACATGAAACCAATAGTATTAACAATATTCTTCAATAGTGAAGCCTCCTTTTACAATGAATACAATGTACAAGGTGATATTTTATGATCATAAGACTAAGTATACTTAAAATATATATAGGAGACAAAGGATACAATTATAATAAAATGGGACCATTAGAGGTTCTATCCTACATGAAAATATAACAATAGAAATGTAACCAAACAATATTTAGGAATTAATAATGATTTTTAGAGTTAACATGGTTCTTATATAGGATTTAACAAAAAGAGACACTAAAGGACCAAAAGGAACCTATTGGGGTGATCCCCAGTATGGTTTCCAAATTTGTTTAGTTGAACTTTCCTCTATTGCTAGAGCGCTAATTCCCATAGGCTTGCCCAATACCTATGATGGTTATTTGTTTTGACTTGATTAACACTCATCTCATGTATGCAAAGAAAAGTTGAAATAGATAAGTATATGGGTGGATGACATAACTTATCTTTGAAGGTGGATGACTAGTTGCTCCTAGTGGTTGGAATACTCGAGACCCAGCTCTTTTCTCCTTGCACCTATGACCTACAAAAAGCACAACCAAAATATACTAAGATCTATAGAAATTCTCTCTACAAATCTCACTCTAAGACCATGTAGAAAATCTGACTGTAGGTTAACCCGATAATGCAATATAACCAAAGCAAAATACTATAACCTACTTCTACTATTAATTTGCGGAAGCTTAAAGATCAAGCTGAACAATATAACCAGAAGAAGAAGAATCAATGCACAATACACATGAAAATACTTTTGGGAAAGCCTCAGCTAAAAACCCCACTATCTGTATTATCATACAAGGTGGAAATACATAGGAATCCTCTCAGTACAATCCTCACAAATGCTCACAGACAGTCCTAGCCTCTCACAAGCCTTCCTCTCTGCCCTCCAAGTTCCCATTTCCTTGTGTTTTTCCTCTAGGATGATCTCCTTCAACCAAGTGGAAAAACTCGATTTACCAAGTGGATGATCTCCTGATCTCACACACTGTTAGAATTGTGCAATCCTCAAGGAATTATTCCTTCTACATGCATGAGTTTTCTTTATAGGAAAACACATGCAACTGATAGTACACTGTCCTTGACATTTAACTTAATTGGGTCTTTCTCAAAATAGACATGCATGAGTTTCTGATGAGGGAATCTTCAGTTAACTAGAGTACACTAGTTGAGTGCATGCATGCATCAACTGACTGTTATCTCTCTATTAGTTCCTCAAACAGTTTGGAACTAATTTAACTGGACTTAAATCAGTAAACTGAGTTAACTAATTAAAACTCAAATATAACTCAATCGTATCTCCTTAATTTAAGGCTTATCTTCTTATTTTAAGGGATAACTCTTGCACGACTTTAGAAAGACTTCTAACTTGAATTTCTCCAACTAATTAAGTCAAAATAACTTAATTAATTATTTCCAGGTAGCTGTTAAGACTAAATTCGATTTTAATTCACAATTTAATTAAGGACAAATTAAATTGGAATATTCTTGTTGCCACATTTCAAAACTCCCTCTCAACAAGAAAGGGATTATCTGCCACCCCGATCCTATCTCTATGGAACTCGAATTTACACTTTGACAATGGCTTTGTCAAAATTTCAGCATCTTACTCCTCTATCGAAATATACTACAGCAACATGATCCTCCCATCATGAGCAGCTTTCTTTACCTTGTAAAGCCAATGGGAACTCACAACTGACTTGTTCTCCGGTCTCGGAACCACATCCCAAACACTGTTACAAACTATGGAGTCATACTCCTCCACCATAGCATCAACCCAAATCGGCTGTTGCACTACTTCCTCAAAGGAAGATGGTTTGGTCTCAACACATTCCCCAGCAAGGGCCATGTATCCAGTGTACCTCTCAGGTGACCTCCTCTATCTGCGCTGAGAAGATGGTGCTCCCACATTCTCTCTCGCATCCTTCAACAATCTGTCAGCTTCTCTTGTGTGCTTTCGTCCATCTTTGGAAGACTCTGCTTGAGTGGATGTCTCCACTCCTGGAACCTCTACATGCGGCTGCTTCGCATCAGTCTGAGGCTCCTCCTCCTTAGGGACCAATAGTTCCTCCACAGCTTGTAGTTGGAGCTCTCTCTCAAGGGAAACTCGCATGGCCTTCTGCTCATCAAACTTGAGATCTCTGCGAACCACTATCCTCCGACCGGTAGGAAAGTACACCCGATAGTTGTGAGGTGTATCAGTGTACCCCACAAGTATCCCCAACTCTGATGTCGGCTCAAGCTTCTTCCCTGCATCCTTTGTCACATGGCAATATACCGATGAGCCAAAGATCCTGAAGTGACCCCCATCTGGTCTCCTACTGGAGAAATCTTCCTCCGCTGTCTTCATCCCAAGTATGTGATGCGAGCTCCTATTCTGCAAATAGACTGTTGTGTTGCATGCCTCAGCCCACAAGTGAAGTGGTAGGCCTTGGTCATGCAGCATTGCCCGTGCTACCCCTACAATAGTTCCATTCTTCCTCTCGGCCACCCCATTCCTCTGTGGGTTATGAGGTGTCGTCAACTCTCGTTTAATTCCTTCCGCTGCACAGAAGTCCTAAAACTCTTGAGAGACATATTCTCCACTGCTGTCTTTTCTCAAGGCCTTGATCTTCTTCCCTGACTCTTTTTCGACCAAAGCTTTGAACTCACAAAACTTTGTGAAGGTTTGGTCCTTCTTGTGCATGAAATAAATCCAACATTTACAAGAATAATCATCAATGAAAATCACATAATACCTTTGCTTCGCTGTGGATGCCATCGAGAATGGTCCACACACATTAGTATGAACTCACTCTAAGATAGCCTTTGCTCGATTGTCTTGATCATGAAAGGAAGACTTGGTGTACTTTCCCAAGGTACAACCTTTTCATATGTCAACTTGCTCAAGTTTACCTTTGGTAAGTCCTGTAGATATCTGTCGCATTATCTTCAAAGCCCCATGATGAAAATGGCCTAACCGCCTGTGCCACAACTCACCAATGTCTTGGCTTTGCACCAATTCTACTTTCATACTCAATGTTGCACAATCATCTACCTCTAGTTTATAGATATTCTGCACTCGAATCCCTATCCGCTTGGTCTGACCCGCGGCTATGTGTCTTAGGAACACCTTTCCTTTACTGAAGACAACATCATAGCCTTTGTCCTCCAACATCGCGATTGATACCAAGTTCTTCTTTAGTCTAGGCACATACATCACATTTGTCAAGGTGAGAGGAACTCCATGCTCCTTCTGAAAAGCAACCATGCCCACTCCTGAAACACTATACTTTCCATCGTCACCCATCTCTATGCACATCTTGAGGTCTTTCTCCTCTAAGGCACTGAATAAACTTTTATCACCGGTCATGTGGAATGAGGCTCCACTGTCAAGATACCAAACACAAACCATCATTGATGACACCATGCATGCAATGAGGGTAAAGTCCATTTCGAACTGAGAGGCTAATGCCTCACCTTTCGATCCTTTCGAGGATCCCTTCTTGGACTTCTTCGATGGGCAATTAATCGCATAATGTCCCATCTCGTGACAATTAAAGCAACTCACTTTAGACTTGTCACCCTTCTTCCCTCCATGAGAAGAATTCGATTTGGAATGGGAAGACTTCCCCTTTCCTTTCCTTGCCTTACTTTCTAAGGCCAAATTTTCTTCATCATCATCCTTGGATGAAGAACCATCTCATGTGCTCCTCCTGATCTCCTCCTACATCAGATCCGACCATAGTCGTTCCCAATCCAGCAGTTTCTCCCTTCCATTCACAGAGTCCTGGTAGCTATTCCAACTCTTTGGAAGGCCAAGGAGAGCGAGGCTCACCATATCATCATCGGCAGTAGTTATTCCCACACTGCTAAGCTCATCTCTGCAGGTGGTGAGCTTGTTTAGATATGTGAAATAGTATCACCCATCTCCATCTTGATTCTTCGAAGCTTATCCTTGAGCACCAATTTCCTCTAGTCACTACTATTCTGGTAAAGGTCCTTCAATGTCTTCCACATTGAAAATGGAGTATCCTTCCCATGGAGACTCGAGACAATATGGTCTCGAACTCCCTCAAGGATGACCCATCCCGCCTTTGCCACACATATCTTCCACTTAACCAACTCTTGTGCATTAGTTGAAGCTGGCTTTTGGATTTATTGATCAATGAAATACTTCAAGCTATTATCTTCTAATACAGCCTCCATTCTATCTTTCCATGCTATGTAATTTGAGCCACCTTCCAAGGCATAATCGAGTCTCAAGCCATAGAATGCCATTGGCCAACCTTGAAGTATGATAAGAATTCGATTTTCACATGCAACCCCAAACTTCAAACTTTGAATTCTCTACTCAGTATACTTTTAACAACTCCGATAAACTTGGCTCCGATACCATGTAGAAATTCTCTCTACAAATCTCACTCTGAGACCATGTAGAAAATCTAACTGTAGGTTAACCTGATAATGAAATATAACCAAAGAAAAATACTATAACCTACTTCTACTATCAATTTGCGGAAGCTTAAAGATCGAGTTGAACAATATAACCAGAAGAAGAAGAATCAATGCACAATACACATGAAAATACTTTGGGGAAAGCCTCAGCTAAAAGCCCCACTATCTGTATTATCATACAAGGTGGAAATACATAGGAATTATATAAAGCCTTAGCTCTCACAACTATCTAGCTCTCAGTACAATCCTCACAGATGCTCACAGTAAATCCTAGCCTCTCACAAGCCTTCCTCTCTGCCCTCCAAGCTCCTATTTCCTTGCTCTATTCCTCTGGGATGATCTCCTTCAACCAAGTGGAAAAACTCAATTTACCAAGTGGATGATCTCCTGATCTCACACACTGTCAAAACTGCGCAATCCTCAAAAAACTATTCCTTCCACATACATGAGTTTTCTTTATAGGAAAACACATGCAACTGATAGTACATTTTCCTTGAAATTTAACTTAATTGGGTCTTTCTTAGAATAGACATGCATGAGTTTCTAATGAGAGAATCTTCAGTTAACTGGAGTACACTAGTTGAGTGCATGTGTGCATCAACTGATTGTTATCTCTCTATTAGTTCCTCAGACAGTTTGGAACTAATTTAACTAGACTTAACTCAGTAAACTGAGTTAACTAATTACAACTCAAATATAACTCAATCTTATCTCCTTAATTTAAGGCTTATCTCCTTAATTTAAGGGATAACTCTTGCATGACTTCAGAAAGACTTCTAACTTGAATTTCTCCAACTAATTAAGTCAAAATAACTTAATTAATTATTTCCAAGTAGTTGTTAAGACTAAATTCGATTTTAATTCACAATTTAATTCAAGGACAAATTAAATTGAATACTATTGTTGCCACATTTCAACAAGCTTTGCAACTGCCCTCACTCCTCTCACTAAACTCACAATCAGTCTCACTACTAACCTTGGCTATCTCAAGGTGGAAATGGATTCACAATTTGACAACATTTACATATGTTAAATTCTCTCTCTTTGGCTTGATAAAGATATTTTATTTTATAGGTGAGTTAAAAAAGTTCTTATATGAATCTGGATATCTCTTTTATTGAGTTTTATTCAGTCCTTTCATCCTTATCTTGACTTTTTATCACTTATCACACCCTTCAATCCTTATCCATGCTCTTTAGTAACCACGGTCGCTTCAATGCTCTATGTTTTAGGTATTAGAGCATTTAGCTCTCCCTGCTAAGCCATTTTTGGCATTGGTATTCTCCTTATTAATCTTCAGGGGGAATTAAAAAGGAAAAAATTGGTTTTTATAGGGTTTTCTAGCCTTCTTCCTGTGTTTCTTCTCTAGTGGACTCATGGGAGTGTCATTTTGAGTTATAATAATATCTCATCTTGCCATCCTCAATCTATCGGAAAAAATAATATTGTGAATAAATCTTTATAAGGATATTTGTATTGCTTTGCATGTGACAAGTAAACATAATGGCTCAAGTGGATGTCTTTGGCAAATTGGTTGTACAACACATCTTTCCATACTTAATAAAAAATGTCACCATTTATGTAATTTTATGGATATCATCATCCATATATCACACCACCCTTGAAATGGAATATAAATGTTCAAGCAGTGGAGGAACACAATGGACACCAATAATGTTATGCAACCAACTCACAAAATAGAGAAAAGATAGATCAGCGACTTCAAAATCAGCCTGTTCGAGGGGACAACCTCCTTTACATTACACAAATGAACAATTATTGGATGATACAAATGACAAGACCTCATTTCTATATATAGGAGTCTAAGGGGTCACAATATAGTCAGAGCCAACATAACATTAATATTCTAAGGGCACAACAAATAACAATAGTGGGCTTTTATGGGGAAGAATAATAACAATATGGGGCCTACATGGTCACAACAATACAATAAGGGGGTTGCACTAATAACAATAAGGAGCTACACTAGTAGTATAGGGACCTAACATGCCCCTCTCCTTCAAAAAAGTGTTTTCCTCAATGCTTGAGTAATTCTGGATGCTTTGTATAAAATTATTATCCTCCCATGTGGAATCTTCAGCGGGTAAGTTCTTCCACTTGATGAGATACTCTGAAATTGATCGATTTCCTAGTTGTCGATTTCTTTTTTCTATGACTACTTTAGGTTCCAAGATTATTTTTCCTTCCTCATCAAGTTCTGGCAATATTGTTTGAACTGGGATCTTGTCACCTATAGCCTTCTTTAAACATGACAAATGGAAAACTAGGTGCACTCGTGAAGATGCAGGAAGCTCCAATTTGTATGCCGTAGTACCAATATTTTGTAACACCTTGTACGGACCATAATACTTTTGTGATAATTTATTATCCTTTTTAGCTTGCTTGAGGGACATTTTTTTGTATGGTTGTAGTCATAGAAATACCCAGTCACCTATGTTAGCACAGTTCTAGGCTAAGTCATGAGTAGGTTTTGAAATTTTTTATTTTTAGGATTAATTTTGTAAATTTCAAAAAAAATTAAAACGCTACCGGGAATTCCAGTAGCACCCGTTTTTTCCATTCAGACAGCCTCCCCTATTTTTCGGACAATCTTTCCATTTTTTATGCTATTTCTTGGTTTTTTTAAATTTTCCAACGCTACCAGAATTTCAAGTAGCGTTTCCCGTTTTTAAAAAATAAATCCAGAAAGCAACTGTTTCTGATTGCCCATGTGTCATTTCAACAGAATATCAAATCCAAATCATGAGATTTCGTGATTGGATAGGTCATGAACTCCAAGTCCAGTCAAGTAGTAGTCATTAATCATTTTGGTTGATCATGTTTTCTAGGTTTCATCCATACCCAACTATTTTCTACCCCACTCATCTTAAATAACTCAGGTTTCCCAAAGCCTATATGTGTCTGTAGTGTCAGTTTCAGCTAGATATCTAAATTCATATGGTTCTTCCTTCCATTCCATGTAATACACTACCGAAATTTCCGGCAGCGTCTGAATTAATACAGGAAAATTACCAGATCTACAAGATTCACGTACAGCCACCTGTAGCAGATCAGCTAGACTCCCCAAGACAACTCGACTTCATCATTACAACAACATGTTGTCTACATGACATGAAATCTTGTGTAATCGGGAAGGATAAAATGCAGAGGAGATTGAACCATGGCTTCATCTCAAATATTCGAAAGTGAAAGAAAAGTCACCATTTCGAATTTCTGAAGAGAAACTAAGGAGAAACTGTTGAAGGAGTTAGATAACATATCCTAGATTTTCAGGCAGCCTAACTCAATATAGTTGCAACATCTATTGGGTAAGGATTCAAACACTTTGACACCTATTCTTCATAATCAGCAAGCAAATAGTCTATGGAACCAAAGTCTATGAAAAGTGGAAAGCTCAAGAGAGTTAAACCCCAAGGAGTTGAGTTAATCGATGCTAATCCGAAGGTAAGAAGGTTGTTCATTCAGGCAGGCCGGTATCCACTCTAAACAGGTTAGGAGACTCACATCAAGGAGTAGCCCGTGAATTTTCTCAGACTCTCAATGGACAGGAAGCTGACATTTTTGGTTTTCAGCTGTAGGTTTCAGAAGAATCTATTGTAGAAGATTTTAACCTTCCCCAAGAAGGAGAAAAGTGGTTCAAAGGACAGCTTATCACAGGAGGAGATCTCAATGCTTTTATCAGAGATGAATACTGAAATCCCAACTGGGCCAAAGGAATTCCCAACAATTATTTGAAGAAAGAATGGGAAGAAATAGTCAGGATAGTTAAGATCTTCCTCACCTATGAGAGAATATATACAGTAGTTTTTCTATACCATATGAGGTTTTTGTTTCATTTTGCAGGTATGAGGGCTCTTAATCTGCCTTATTTTATATTGAAAAGCCTAACCAAAATGGCAGCCAGGATTCAAACACATCAGGAAGCACCAGAGTACAGTCTGTATCATCAGGCAATTATCAAAGTTCTAGTTGAAGAAGAATTGAAGAAGAGGAACCAGACTTGGGACCATTTATTGTTTTATAGAGTAGGCCAACCTGCACCAAAACCCCAAGAAACTGATAAGCCTTCTTCAACACGGATTCAGACAAAGAGAATAGCAACTACATCAGCTGAGGGAAGATCCAAAAGAAAGACAAGAAAGGAAGGTGTGAGCAAAGGTGCCAAAAGCAGCAAAAAGAAGCCTTCAACTACTAAAACTGAAAAGAAAAAAGAGCAAGGAGAAAGCTCTTCTACCCAGAAAGTTGAAAGCTCAAAAAAGGTTCCTCCTGTTAAACCTTTTCCTAAAGTTTACATAATAACTAGGAGAATAAAACTTGTAGCTGAAGAGCAATCTAAAGCGCAGGTGCTTCCTAAAATTCCGAAAGCACATGAACAGCAACAAGAAGACCAACCTCTTGATTCGAATGAGGAAATATTGAAGGAAGCAGGGTATGCAAGAGCCAGTAAAAACAAGGAAGAAGAGCCAATACTAGTTGTTGGAACTAGGAGGAGGCATACTAGGGAAAAGAACAAATACATATTGAAATCAAAGGCCATAAATAACCCTAGTTTGCTAACTAATGTAATAGTTATAGAAGAACATCCTACAGAGTTGTAGACTAAGGATCCTTCAATTGCAGAAATCATAAGATCCTTGAAGAAACAAAGAGACAAAGCTCCCATGGACCAGCCATCAGAGTCTTCGAAAAGAAAAAATATCCAAAAATAAGCAGAAAAGAGAGAGGTCGTCATCAAAGAACAAACAACAAAAATCACAAGTTCTAAATCTGCTGGAATTAAAACCAACTTGGATAAGCTTGCAAAGGTTGCAACTCACATAGGATGAAAGGGTATTTTGAAGCGTTTTCGTTGACATTTTGAAGTGGAAACATTATCCTACCAAAAGCTTCGAAGTGTTTCTAGTTTTTTTACCATTACAGGTATTACCAGAATTTTTGGTAGCACCTCTCACAACAAATATATACAGTTTTCAGTAGCAAACCTCCGGGCCAGTTTTGGAAGACAACAACTCATAACGATAGGGATAAGAAAGATGATGGATATAAGACCATTATGAGGTTGTTGAAGGTTAGATTTAATGAAGAAATATGGTCATTCAATAGGCAAGACCATAAAGAGAAAATTCAGTAGAAAAAGGGGCAGCAAGGTGTCATTCTTACTATTCTTCTCATCTACACCTGTACTTTCTATTGTAATTCGATAGGAGGTGATCTTAATGTCTAAAAGACACTCATGTAACAAGAATATAGTGCAACCACCAATTTACGAGAGTTGTAGTTGGTGCCTCTCTCCCTATATATACCTTTTGTAAATATCACTTCAAGGTTGGATTTTGGTTCACCTGAAGACTCAACTTAATAAATAGCTTTTTCTACGCTTCATGCTGGAGGATTCTATGATTCAAGTCATATCTAATGTGTGGTTTTTCTCTCTCCTATTTTCAACTTTCTAAATTATAAATTTGCAATAGCTAGTATAGTATGAGTGAGAATCATTAAGAGGATTTGATGATGACTTATCTACTGTCCAGTTTTCTGTAAATTATAATATGTGTTCAAGTAGAACTTTCTAGTGAAGGTTTCACAAAGGATTTGTGAGATACTTTATACCTATTTTTACTTCCTAATTGTTGTTTTCCTTGTCAAGCCTGTTTCAATCTTTTAAATGGTAAATTACAGCAACTAGTATATTATGAGTGAGAATCATTAAGAGGATCTAATGATGACTTATCTACTATCCAGTTTGCTATAAATCATAATATGAGTTTAAGTAGAAATTGTTAGTGAAGGTTTCACAAAGGATTTGTGAAACACTTTATACTTTTTCCTACTTTATATCTGTTATTCTCCTTATCAAAAAATAGAGTTTGCTATAAGGCTTTATGTAGTTGAGGTGATTGTCTTAAGATACTCAGTTTTTCTTAGGATAAGTATCAGCTACATGTTCTCTTTCCTCTGCTCCCCTATACTACTCACTTAACCATACAATTTATGCTTGCCACAGCTTTCCAAATGCATAAAAGTTAAAGAGGAACACAATCACTTCAAAACTCCTTCATAAGCCATCCCACCACTCAAAAACGCCTTGAAAATTTTGAAATTAAATCATGATGTGTAAGGCTTACTCCTTTTGCAGTCTAGGAGTTGTTAGAGCCTAGATTTGTCTCAGGCTGAAAATACAAGGTTCTAGGTCCACATCAAACCACGCTCAGCCTCGTAGCTAACCCTACGAGGACAGGAGAGGGCTCTCTCTGGGTCAATCTCGGCAAAAGGTAATCGATGAGGCTCGAGATGACTAAATTGGTAATTGATCTTAGGCTAGGTATGAAATACAAGGATTTTGAGGTTGATTTTTTAAGGTTTTTGTTGAATCAAAGGAAAAGGCAATTTTGGGTGCGGGGATGAGACACAGTTTTTGCAGAGGTCTACTTGGGCAAGCTAGGTGATCGTCTTGATGCTTTTAAAGAAAATGAATGGCTAGATATAATTGGTGAGAAGCTAAGAAGAGCAAGAAGCTTTCAAGGATTCTCCTTAAACAGATGAAAACATGGAAAATCAAACAAATTCAAAGGCAGAGCATAACAATCTATGGATTCTACCTTAACACTTAATTTGTTCAATTGCAGAAGATGAAAGAAGGAAAATGATACACATAACAACTTACAATTACTGAAAGAAGCACGCCATCAACACATAAAGCCACATGGATCCCAAACAGCACTGCAAAACCCTGGTCTTTCCTTTGCCAAAAATGCAGAAGTGAATGTACAATAGGGTGTCAAGCTTTTCCCAAGAGTCCAACCCTAAAAATGAATTAGAAATTACATAATATAGGAAAGCCAACCTCTTCCCTTCCCTCTAGGGGTCGAGCTCATCATTCTAGGAGCTGTTTCAACCAATTCTAAACAAAGCACTACAATCTAGGCAGTTAAAACAACTTGCCTCTATAAGGTAGGAAAGTGATTCATTCATTAAATTTTCACTCTTTGGTGAATGAATCTTCTAGAACAAGTAACTAAGTGTCAAAATTACATCATGTTCAATAAATTACATCAATATAAGTCAAAAATTACATCACAAATCAAAACTAGTCAAATTGGCCGAATTTCTGAGCTGAAAGATGAAAAATTGGGCAAAAAATCTATATGCGCCGTGCTAATTTCTATATACGCTGCGCTACTTTGCTGCTGTTTTTGAGGCACTTTCTGAAGTCCAAATTGAGCTCAAGTTGGCTTGTTAGAAAGCCTTGCCTGTCTACTTTCCAACCCAAGCGGAATTTTCCAATTTGGTGTCCATTTGCCCCTCCAAAAGTGCATTCTCCCAAGGCTGCTTCCTGTGTGTCAAAATAGGGGCAGTGAGGTCATTGTTTGCATGTTTTTTGACCTTTTAGGGACCTAGAACTCACCCAAATTTCTTGTCCAAGTACCAAAATTCATGATTTCTCATGACAAATCCAAAACTGCAAGCCATTTTTAATTTGGAGCTCCCAATCCTAAGCGTCGCACAAGGTGCGCGACGCATATAGGGAAAAAACCTGTTTTTTACACAAAAATTTCCAAAATGACCAAAAATGCCCCAAATCTCTTGAAATTTGGGCTGGAGTTTCCTTATCAAGTGTGATGATGGGCTAAAGAGGCCTCGGCCAAAATCTGAAGACGATCGAGCTCCCTTTGCTTCTTTTGCTTGCTGATTGCCTTCTTCAATTTCGCCTTTAGATTCCTTATCCGAGCCTTGCAAACTTGGTTTCGTGCCCTGTAGTGGACAGCCATGTGTCTCAACAATGCATTATCTCTATTGGCCTTGTTCAGCCACTTCTCCAAGTAAATGTTGACCCTCTCGAGATTAGATTCTCGATCCTCATTGACCTGTCGCTCTAGAGAAGTGAACTCAATCCTCCTATGTCAGGCAGCTTGGCGATTCTCACGGATGTTCTGTAGCTCCATGATCGCAAGCTGGTCTTCAAGCTGCTTATTTCTCTGTTCCATATACCTGATGTTCCATTTGGCCATCTCCAATTGGATTTCCAAGGCTTGAATGTCTGTTTCTTGTTCCTCGATAATCCTTCTATATCTAGGCTTCTCTGAATCCGTAGTTGTCTCATCATCGGGAATGAGAACAAAACCTGATGGCTCACCTAAAGACCCCTTCTCATGCTTGGGCTTCTTACCCTTGTCCTGTACCTGTGCCTGTGGCGCTGATGTCGGAAGCGAGGCCCCTTCCACGCCAGGTGGAGATAACACTCACTTTGCTGCTGCAAACAAAGGTCTGGTGCCTTTCGGATAGCCTCTCTAATATGTAATGAAAATAGGCCTGGTCTCATGACGCTCATACTGCTGAGAAGGTTCACCCTCGTGTTTCACCTCTGATACTCTTCATGAAGCTCTGAAGAAATCACGTGAGATGAAGTCATCCCAAGTGATGCCCTGCAAACCAAGCTGATGAACCACCAAAATCTTTATAAGAGAAAAATGATAGACACTGTTAAGTTGTTGTTGAGGGGTTCTATGCTGTATAAAGGTGGTCATCCTCTCTATATTCCGGCAGATGAAATACGGAATGTTCATCATCCGCACCCTGGTGAAATGCATGAGTAACCTGATGTGATAAGCATAAAGACGAGAGAAAAGTCCTTCACAGCTAAAATATTTCATGATCAATCTCATGAGTGGAGCATATTCATCTTTCAGGTACCGGAACGGGAACACTCTTTTGAGCTGCCTCAAGAAATTGGTTTTGATGTATGGCTCATAATGCTGTCGATCAATCTGTTGTTTTTTGTGCCATAGTTCACCAATATTTGGTATACCTGTTGCTAACGAAACAGTTTTTGGTGTAAGTGTAAAGGTGACACCAGCCAAGGTAGCTTGATCTCCATGCAAATGCAAGACAAAAAGACGAGACAACTCATAATGAAATTGGACCTCAGCCACCTTTTGACAAAACTCATAGCATGACTGATGCTCAAAACACTGCATAGCAAGAGGACAGGCATGCAATTCTATAAGGTTGATTGGTTCTTCCCTGACATGTTTGCCACTTTTACGAGGCCTGCGGGGTTCCTATTCTCCCAAAGGAGAATCACTTTGGGTCTCTACCTCATATTCAGATGAGTGACCAGATGACATCACTGCTGATATGCAAATTGCCTTGAATGATGCTGATATGTGAAACTGTTGTATACAACTGAATGTGAACTGCTCTTTTGATCTAAACAATGTTGTGACCAAGGGGAAAACAAAATGTAACAAGGGAATATTAGGAAGGGGAAAATATCAGGGAATTAGGGACTTTTAAAATAAAATGTAATTAGGGAGAGGAAGGGAAATGTATATGTGGGAATAGGGTTTTAGGGTTTGGGATATTGAATAGGGTTAAGGAGTTTTTTATAGGGATAAGGGATTAAGAATTTAAGGATTGTAGTGTAGGATTGATGAGTAAGGTTTGGGAAATGAGGGACAAAGGGAAATGGGGAAAGGAAAAAACCTTGGTGACAAAACAGTGTTCAAACCCTACAGCAAGTTTCCTTGTTTGCAAAGGGAGGTTTTCAAAGTATTGTTTCAACAGCCATTATCCATGAACCAATCACATTCACCATCAAATACAAAGCAATAGCAGTGAATGAGACCCTACCTGGCAGATTGATGCGAAGTTTGGGCGATTTGATGAGTTTGCAACAAATTTCGGGCTCAAATCTGTAAGCGTCGCGCTCATTACCCAGTGTGCTGCGCAAGGTATATGCACCGGGCTGGTTCAGTTTTACACTGGCTGGAAGTCCTGTGTGCGCCGCGCAAGGTATATGCGTCGCGCTGTCTGTTATATGCGCCGCGCAGGTGAAATGTAAGCCGATCTCCTCCAAAACGCACAAATTCAACTTGAAACGCCTTTCTCCACCCTTGGCATGTACAATGGCTTGAATATTCATTGAAAAACCTTTATATAGACACCAATTTGATTTTTGCCTCTTCAATAACCCAATTTGTTATGTTTTGCAATTGACACTTTTTCAGGATTAATAGCATTTTGACCTTTTTGTTTTCTCCTTAAATTCGGTTGAAATAATGAATTTCTTTGACAATTTTTTGCAGGGATAGCTGACATATGTTCTGGCAAAGGAGACCATGGCTGTGCCTGGACAATTCAAGAATTGAAATTTTTGAAAAATTATTACAAAAATGAAATGTCGACTTATCTTCAAAACGGAGTTTTGAAGAGAAGTCATAATCTATCCATCTGACGATAAAAATATTTGAGATAACAACTTATCAAGGACCTCCCTCTGGCCTGCTGGCTTTATTAGACTTTGTCAAAGACCAAATTGACTAACCCTAGACCTAATGACTAAAATAACAGTTATGACCTAGAAATTGAAACAGGACTTCGAATAACTTTTCAAGACTTGATTTTTATTAACAGACCTGAGCCAACAGTGCCAAGCATAAGGAGAATGAGTGACACAAGCCCTTCCTTCAGATTTATGACATGCTCCTAACGAAATGCAACTGATCGAAAATGATGGGATACCTAAACATGAAATGCAAAAAAGAGTTTTGATCTCTAACGGAGGGATGACCAGAGCGACTCTAACAGGAGTAACTTCTTGCGCTAACATCTTTGGCACCGTTTCCGAGGAGGCGAATTGAAGTTTATCCCTGGGTAAATGACAAAGTTATAAGTCTGGTTTTGAGGTGTACAGTTCCAGCTGTCTTTGTAGACTGCTTTACACCTGGCGACTCCATTGTAGAAGTTCTGGCTCCAAGTAAGGCTAGAACCAAGGCAAACCCACATTCTCATTTGACAAACCAAGTCCCTGATCCTAAGAAGCTAATCAAGAAAAAGAGTAAGCGAAAGCTTGTTTCTTCTATTTCCGGTTTTTCAAAATCTATTCCTAAAAAAGTGAAACAAATTATGTCTCCTAATTTTATAAAAAAAATTGTACCTCTCTCATTTTCCAGTTAACAAACAACCTCTACATCGAGTGTTGGTGCTTCCTCATCTATTGTTCAAAATCCTCAAATTGTTATTCCACAAATCCCAGTAACTCCAACCATGGCAGGTCCTAATCCACCCCCTAATTGAATGGATGCAATTTTTGCAGCTAGGTATGCTCCTTTAGTTTTACCTCAGCCTATGTATGCATTACCTGCAGGAGATTATCTCAAATATATGCCTAAATTTAATGGTGAAGGGGAGGTAACAGTTGAAGAACATCTTGCTGATTTTTATGCTTATGTTGATAATCTAAACATTGAGAATGAAGATGTTTGGATGAGAGTTTTTGTTCAGATTCTTGAGGGTGATTTAAGGAAATGGTTCAAATCTTTGATAACTGGTAGCATCACTGGAATTGAAGTCCTAAATGATACATTTTTAAGAAAATGGGGTGACAAGAAAGATTTTTTGTATTATATCACAGAATTTGGTGCAATCAAAAGAAATGAAGGAGAATCAGTTTCTGATTTTTCCAAGAGATTCAATAAAATGTATAGCAAGATATATACTAAAATCAAGCCTACTGAGGCCTCTACTAAAATCACTTATGATGGTGCTTTTGATCCTGACTTTTGTTTATTGTTGAGAGAAAGAAGATCTGCTACGCTATCACAAATGCAGGACAATGCACCGAAGGTAGAATCAAATATATTAGCAGCTAATAGACTCAGAGGAGGGATTGACAGAGAAAAAAGAAAGCAAAAAGCTGAAGTTTCTACTTCAGGAACTTCTGACATAGATCCTAAGCTAGATGAGCTTACTAAGATGGTCAAATAATTGACTACTGATATGTCTAATTTGAAGATAGAATCAAGACCATCTACTACCATAAATGTTTCATTTGATTTTCCAAAAAGACAGTAGTTTAGAAGACCTAATGCTCCTCAAATTCTACAGAGAGAAAGAAGAGATGTTGATGATCAAAAGGTGCAGCCTCCTTTGCAGAATGTTATATTTGAAGATTAAGAAGAAGCTTAAGGGTTGGAAAGAGGTGCTGATATAAATTGTCATAGAGACAAAGAAGGGATGATTTATCTTACACAATCACAGTATGAAGACTTCTTGTCATATACTCAGAATAATGAAGTGAGTCCTAATCATTCCATGATTACAGTTGATCATCAAAGCAGATACAATCTCATATCAAAGAAAACTGATGAAACTTCTAAGCCTGTTGCATAGCCAAAGAAGAATAAAGATGCAATTAAAGTTTCAGTGGAAAAATCTCACAAACCGGAAATTCCGGTAGCATCCGATATTCCAGCAGAGAAATAAGTGACCAAACCTGACAAACCGGAAATTTCGGTACGTCTGATTTTCCTTCACTTGAGGGAAAAAATTCTCACAAACCACACTCTTATTTCAATTTTTAAAATCAGATTCAGAAGATCAAGCTTCCTGTTCCCCTTGTTGAACTCATGAAAAATCAAGATTTCAAAAATACTTTATTGAAAGCTTGTCAACCTTCACCTACTGAAGTAGTATCTGATTTTTTTAACCTTCAAGATGATAAGTCCACTATTATTTTAGGTCCATTGGTAGAAGAAAAAGGTGACTCTACCCCTCCCTTCTATCTGTCTCTGAATATTCATGAAAAGACCCTGCATAATTGTCTTATGGACTTTGGAGCTTCACATAATCTAATGCCCAAGGTAGTTATGGATGAACTAGGTCTTGAGATAACTAGAGAGTACCAAGATCTCTATTCTTTTGATTCCTGGAAATTCCAGTGCCTTGGTGTCATCAAATACCTTGTAGTAAGTCTTTTTCAGTTACCTATGAGAAGGATGGTAATGGATATTGTTGTAGCTGATATCCCTCCCATATTTGGTATGTTACTTTCTAGGTCTTGGATTAAAAGGTTGGGAGGAACCTTGCAAATGGATTTAACTTATGCTACTATTCTTGTTTTTGGAGGAGAACAGAGAAGGATTTACAGAGAAGCTCAACTGGCATATATCATTAGTGACAACAAAGACTCTACTAATCATCCGATATATGCTAGAACAACTAGAGTTGGTTCAAGCATTCTACATATGGTTGACTCCACCTTGCCTACAAAAAAATTTCAGATTTTAAAGTCTGCTTAAAATCAAATCAGTCATGAAGGATCGAAGGCATGGCAAATGTTTTTTGATGGTTCATGTTCCAAAGAAGGTGTTGGTGCCGGGATTGTTCTTATTTATCCTTTGAAGGAAAGTTTCACTTTTTCTTTCAAACTTGAATTTGAGACAACTACAAATGTGGCTGAATATGAAGCTCTGTTAATTGGCTTTAAAAAGCCAAAAGATATGAATATATCAGAAATTTCTATTTTTGGAGATGCTAAACTTATTATTCAGAAAATCAGAAATTTTTATCAAACTAAGCATCCTAGACTCAGAGATTACAGGAATGCAATATGGGACATTGTAGAAGACTCCTTCCTAGCCTTTAACATTTCTTTTGTTCCAAGAGAAAGCAATATTCTATCAGATTCACTCTCTATTTCAGCTAGCTCATTCAAAATTCCAATGCTTGTAAATTTGAAATATGAAGTGGAAGTTAGGTTCAGACCTAACATTCCTGATAATGTTAAGCATTGGAAAGTTTTTGAAGATGACCGGGAGATTAGAAAATTCATTGAAGTTGCTGAAGAGTTTGTTGTTCTAAATATTTATAAAGAAGAAGGCCTACCACAAGTGGATGTTGATCATCAAGATTCTAGATATCTAAAAAAACAAATTGTTGATTAGCCTATCATACAACTGCCTACCAATCATATTCCCAAGGGGTTAATTCCACTTGAGAAACTTTTTGATCAAAATGATATTGCATTCAAGCCACAGTTAGTAGAAGTAGATGTTGTATTAGAATATTTCAACTTGGGTACAGCACAAAAACCAAGGTATGTGAAGTTGTCAAACGATTTACTAGATGAAAGAAAGATGGAATATCACAAGCTCTTTTGTGACTTTGTTGATGTTTTTGCCAAGAAATACGAAGATCTTACGACATATGATGCATCTATTATTGAGCATAGAATACCATTGAAAGATGGTACTAAACCTTTCCGGTAGAAGTTAAGGCAAATCAATCCACTATTGCTACCAGTGATGGAAAAGGAAGTGAAGACACTATTGGATGCTAAAATCATTATTCCATTGAGATACTCAGATTGGGTTGCCAATCTAGTACCAGTAAGAAATAAAAGTGTTGAAATCAGATTGTGTGTGGATTTCAGAAATCTTAACAAAAGCTCCAAGAAAGATAATTATCCATTGCCGAGGACGGAGCATATTCTTCGAAAGGTGACTAGGTCAGACATAATTTCCATGTTAGACGGTTTTTCTGGGTACAATCAAATATCTGTTTGGCCAGAAGATCGAGAAAATACAACATTCACTACTCCTTGGGGTACATTCATGTATGCAAAGATGCCATTTGGGCTCATGAACGCTGGAGCTACTTTCCAACGTGCTATGGACTTTTCATTCATTGGAGCAAAGGACAAGTTCTTGGTTATCTATTTGGATGACATTACTATTTTTTCATCTTCACATCAAGAGCACCTGAGACAAGTGTTTTTTAAATGTGGAAAATATGGTATATCCTTGAATCCAAAGAAATCTCATTTTTCTCTCAAAGAAGGTAAGATTTTGGGTCACATAGTTTCTAAAAATGGAGTCATTGGAGCAAAGGACAAGTTCTTGGTTATCTATTTGGATGACATTACTATTTTTTCATCTTCGGATCAAGAGCACCTGAGACAAGTGTTTTTTAAATGTGGAAAATATGGTATATCCTTGAATCCAAAGAAATCTCATTTTTCTCTCAAAGAAGGTAAGATTTTGGGTCACATAGTTTCTAAAAATGGAGTGAGGATTGATCCAAAAAGAGTGATTTCAATTCAAGATTTAACACTTCCAAGATCCAAGAAAGAGATTCAATCTTTCCTTGGTAAGATCAATTTTCTCGAAATATTCATCCCAAATTTTGCTGAAGTGGTGAAACATATTACCTGTATGCTAAGGAAGGACAAAGAATTCAAGTGGATGGTTGAATCCAGAAATTCATTTGAGCTGATCAAAAAGGCTATCATTGAAGCACCTCAATTGGCAAGTCTTGAATATTCAAAACCTTTCTTAATATTCTCTTTTGCTTCTCAAGACACCATTGTTGTTGTTTTGTTACAAAAAGATTCCAAAAATAAAGAAGCACCCATAGCATTTTTCAGCAGAGCTCTTAGAGATGGAGAATTAAAGTATGAAATGTTGGAAAAGAATGCTTATGCATTAGTTAAAGCTCGAAAAGCTTTTAGAGTTTATATTCTGCCTGATCAAGTGATAGCTTATGTCCCTTCATCTGTTGTTAGAGAGATACTGGTTCTGTTAGTGTTGGTATCTTCATCCCTCCGTCAGTGATCAAATTCTCTTGTTGCATTGCATGTTAGGTGTCTCACTCGATCAACTGCATTCCATTAGGGTCATGGATCATCTTACGGTAGTGGCTTATTATAAATTTTCCCTCATGCTCTTTACCTACTCGCCCATTTTCATTCACCTAGATCATCTGCAGTCAATTTTTGTCTTTAAATCTGCAAAAGTCATTTTTAGGGTTTTAGGTCTCATAGGTCTAGGGTTTCATCAATAAAGTCTTATAAACGTTCAATAAAGGTCAGCAAGCACAAGAGGAGGTCAAATAAAGTTTCAGCAACAATAATTTCCATAATCACATGCTCAGTGATTAATTTTTCCTCAAAACCATGTTTTGAGGAAAAACAGAGTTTTTATGTTTTCATGTACAAATTTGATGTAATTTCATTTGTTCCATATGTAATAACTTCAGAGGCAACCCTGGTCACCTTTCCAAGCTTTTGAAACTCCATCACCTTCAAAGCAAACAAAAGTCAAAGCATTCAGTCCATCAAAGGCAAAAATAAAGCAAACTGCCCAAAAACAGAGTTTTAAAAGCAAGTCAAAAGCAAACATTAGAAGAGTGGGTTTTGTAAATGAAAAATCAAGACTATATGTATATAAACTATTTTTCATGTTTTAAAAAGTTCATTTGTATCCTCAAGAGAAAGAGAGCAAGTGTATTGGTCTTCCAAGATCCAAAAGAGTGAGTTTGTGCCAAAAACAAGAGAAAACTCGGGCGCGGCGCACTGGGTCGTGGGTGCGGCGCATTGGGCATCGCTCTGCAATGCAAATTTTTAATGGGCACGACACACTCAAAAGGCACGGTGCACCTGTGAGGTGGCGTGGCACAAAGGGATACAAGGCCCGAAATCACTCCCAATGTCTTCCAAACTCACAAATTTGCTAAATCCTCACTTGTTCGAGTAATTTAACATCCATCCATGACCAATGAATGAATTTCTCTTGGTGCTTATGGTGATTTAATGGATAAAAATTAAAACCCTACCTCCTTGCATTTTTTGTCAAAAACAATTGCATAGGGTTTATGAATTGTATTTCTTGCTGCTAATTCCACTCCTAGCCATTTCTCACTCCCTCACTCCTTCATTCCCTCAATCATTTTCTCCCTCTCTTTACATTCTCATCTACCCATTCCCTCAACCCCATATCCCTAAATTTCTAACCCTAAATCCCTAATCCCATTATCCCAAAATCCTGATTGCTATTCCCAAACTCTAAAAATCATCCCCTAAACCCTTCTATTCCTCAAAAACCTGTCAGTAACATTCCAAAATCCCTCATACACTCCCTCCACAGTCCCTCATACATTCATATCCTTGGCAGCAAAAACCTAAATACACCATAAAATCTCTTCATACTCATCTAAGAAAACTCAAACATCGGCAAAAATGGAGTTAGATTCTTCCTATGATAGAGATGAGGAGACAGTCAATGATTCTTCTAGAGAAATGCATGCACCAAGGAGGCCTCACAAGGGTGGAAAAAATAACAGAGAGGAGCCTACTTCACTTGCCGAGCTGTTGGCTTGTCCTCTTGTTGTCATAGGCTTTCAACACCAATCTTGTTATCAATTCTGTGAGATGATGGAGAGAGTCAAGTATCACCTTGTGCTGGCCAAATTGTTTGTGCTTCATCTTCATAATGGCCAAGTCACTCTGGCAAGTGTGACATTCACCTTAACACCTGAGACTATTGCTCAAGCAACCGGCATTCCAAATGTAGGTGAGCGGTATAAGAGACAGCTAATAGACAGAGATCATTATGAGCCTTACATCAAGGCTAGTTTTCAGAGACATATCAGTAGAGTTTTTCCTTTCAAGTATCTTCAGGACACATATGCTCCCTTGATGAAACTCATAATTAGATATTTCAGCTTTGAGGGCAGATTTTCTCGTCTATATGCCTATCATATCATATTGTTGATGCACTTTACTAGGGTGAGGATGATGAACCTCCCTTATTTCATTTGCCGGAACATTGAGAAGATGACCACCTTAGTACAAAAGAAGCCTCCTCAGCAGCAGTATAACAGTATATATCATCTTGCACTAATCAAAATTGTGGTCTTGCATCAGCTTGGTTTACTGAACATCTCATGGGAGGATTTCATTGCACATGAGGTCTTTACAGGTCCTCAAGTACCCCCAGCAGTTTTTCATGAGGTGGGAGAGCCTTCACATCAGCAGGAAATTAATGAGACACAAACCACTAGTGTGCCAGTGTTTGTCACATATCAAAAAGGCACTAGAATGTTGTTTGCAGCAGCAAAACGGGTACTATCTCCACCCGAGGTGGAAGGGGTCTCGTTTCCTCCATCAGCAGAGCAGGTACAGGACAAGGGTAAGCAGCCCTTGCATGATGAGGGACCTTCAGGAGGTCATGAGACAGATTTCATCCTCATTCAGGATGAGGACACCTGGAAAAATCCAAGTGGATCATTAATTATTTGGAGCATAGGAACAAGCAGCTAGAAGATCAGCAAACTATCATGGAGCTCCAAAACATAAGGGCAAACCGACAAGTTTCCAAGAGGAAGAAAATCAAATTGACCACACTTGAGCAAGAAATTCAAGCTGATTGTGAATCTTGGCTTGAGAGGACAAACATGCACCTAGACAGGATGCTATAGAAGGCCAACAACAAGAAAAACATGTTGAGGAACATGTCATACCACTACTCGGCAAGAAACATGGTGTGCAAAGCAAGAATCAGGAATTTGAAGGCCAAATTGAAGAAAGCCATGAGGAAGAGAAAAGAGACAAATAGACTCTAGATCTTGGCTAAGGCTTCCTTATCCCAACACAGCATCTGATGAGGAACACTCAGCCCAAATTTCAAGAAATTTGGGAAACTTTTTGCAAATTTTGAAATTTTTGGCCTAAAAACAGGTTTTTCTGCCCAATGAGTCGCGCCACCGGCGCTACGCATTGAGTTGGCTAGGAATTTTGGAAAATGGCTTGCATTTTTGGATTTTTCATGGAAAATTATGAATTCCCTTCCATGGCCAAGAAAATTTGACAGGTTTTGAGCTTCCAAAAAGGTCAAAAACACCTCAAAAATGACCTTTCTGCCCCTTTTTGGACACACAGAAAGCAGTGTTGGGAGAACTCAATTTTGGATGGGCAAATGGAGGCCAAATTCAGAAATTCCACTTGTTTTGGAAAGTAAATAGGTAGAAAGTTCCAACAAGCCCACTTGGATAAAATTTGGTGCACGGGAAGGCCTCCAAAACCAGCTGCAAAAAGGCACTATGCATAGGGAAATCAGTGTGGCGCATTAGAGGAAATTTGCTCATTTTGGCCAAAAAAATCTGTTTTTCGCCTAGTTTCTTCACAGTTTGACTTTTATCTTTCTAATAGTAAAACTCATGATGTAACTTAATGTGAATTGATGGATTTTGTTGTAATTATGCTAAATTTTCACTCATACAGGTAGATTCATCATGAAAAAGTAGTTTGCAACTAAATGAATCAGTGTCCTAGATTTTAGAGGCATGTTGTTCCACTACCTACTTTTCAGTTCTTAGTTTAGATCTTGTTGAAATAGCTCCTAAACTCATGAACTTGACCCCTAAAGCCTAGAATGAGTTGTTTGATGCCTATTTCTAGTATTTTTTCAGTCATTTGAGAAGGTTGGACTCTTGTGAATGCTTTGAGAATTATTGTACACTCATTTCAGTAGTTTGGCTAAGGAATTGACCAGGGTTTGCAGCACTTTGTGGGATTCTTGTGGAAAATTGATTTGGTAAAATTTTTCTTTCTGAAATGCAAGTTTACATGTGTTTATGTATGCCATCATCTCTCTCTGTTCATCTTAACTAAATGAAACAAGGATAAAGGTAGAATTCATTGATGTTTGTAGTGCTCTACCTTGGGTTTGTTTAGTTATTTATGTTTTCAGTTGTTTGAAGAGGATCCCTGAGACTTTCATGCCCTCTCCAACTCCTCACCAGTCTTAAGACTCTCCATCTCACTTATTTCAAAGTACTAAACCATTTTCCTACCTCGCCCCATAGAGATCTCTGCAAGACTATGTCCATTCCCCGGACCCAAATCTGCCTTTCACATTTGAGCCAACGAACCAACATTAAATCCAATCAAAATTCTCTGAGCATATACCTAGCCTAAAATTAGTCTTTACATCAGTCATCTCAAGCTTATTGATCATATTTTCCTGAGATTGCAAGGAGATAGCCCTCTCCCGACCTAGTAGGGCTAGCTACCAGGTTAAGTGTGGTTTGATGTTACCCTAGACCTACCTTCCTTCAGCCTGAGGTAGATTTAGGACCTAACAGGTTCAACCTAATATTGATGGAAAGAGGAGTAAATGGGTGACTAAAGTTCTTGAATTTTATTTAGAGATAAAGCCTACTATACTAATCAAAGGTCAAGGACTAGCCAAGCTACTTGCTGAAGAAAATTGTAAAGTGTTGGGTTTGAATTTCATGAATGATAATCTAGAAGGACAAATTTCAGAACCTGTTGATGATATGACAGTAGATTCAAAGCTTGTTGAGTGTAGCTGGTACAAAGATGTTGTTTATTTTATGAAATATTTTAAACCCCCTCCAGAGTATGATAAAAGTAGAGTGATATCTTTGAAGTTGAAAACCATTAAGTATTGTATCAAGGATAACTGTTTGTATTGGAAATATCCTACATGAGTTCTGTTGAGATGCATTGATCCAGAGGAATCTAAAAAATTCATATTTGAAATGCATAGTAGTGTTTGTGGAGGTCATCATTATCGGAGAACCACTGCATACAAAATATTGATAGATGGCTATTTCTAGCCTAGCTTATTTTCTGATGTATATGCTAAGGTGAGAACATGTGAAAAATGTCAAAGGTTCACTGGTAAAAAGCATCTAAAGTCATTACCTCTCAAGCCCATAATCGTTTCTGCGCCTTTCCAGCAATGGGGATTAGATTTCATTGGTGAAATTCATCCACCCCCAAGTGGGCAGCATCGTTGGATTCTTGTTGCTACTGATTACTTCACCAAATGGATTGAAGAAATACCTACCAGGAATGCCACTTGTAAAGTTATTATTAACTTTCTGGAAGGAATCATAACCAGATTCGGATGTCCATCAAGACTAGTAGCAGATAATGCAGCTACTTTTAAATCCACACCATTGGTAAATTTCTGTGAATATTATGGTATTCAGCTTACTCATTCTACATCTTACTATCCACAAGGGAATGGTTTAGCTAAATCATCTAATAAAAGTTTGGTAAGAATCATCACCAAGTTGCTGAAGCAAACCAAGAAAGTTTGGGACTCAAAACTCAAATTTTCTTTATGGGCTGATAGGGTGACAATCAAAAAGTCTATCAATACATCACCTTTTCATATGGTTTATGGGATTGATGATGTTTTTCCAGTCCAATTAACTATTCCTGTAGCCAAATTACTGTAAGATCATGAAGCTGAACCAAATGACATGACCAGAAGAATGTATCAGATCATAGAAGTGCAGCAAAAGAGAGAACAATAATATGATTTGGTAAGAAAATATTAGCAAGCTGTGAAGGAAGCCTTTGATAAAGGGACTAAAAAATAAGATTTTCAAATTGGAGATCTCGTGTTGAAGTTGGATGCACAGCACCAAGATCCAGGTAAGCATTAAAAATTTGATGTTGTATGGTTTGGTCCTTTCAAAATCTCAATGTCTTGCAGACCAATACTTTTGAGTTGCAGAATCTTGATGGGAAAGAACTGTATGGAGGCCCATTTAATGGGTGTTTTCTCAAAAAATTCTTTTACTAAGGTTGTTGGTAGCCTGAGTTCACTGTAAATATCGGTGTGATTTCATAATAAGACTCCATAGCCCAATGACAAGGCACTGAAACTGCAAAAAGTTCTTAGAGCTTCGTAGGGAGAGCTCTATCCCCTGTGGAGCCAATGTTAGCACAGTTCTATTCTAAGTCATGAGTAGGTTTTGAAAGCTTTTATTTTTAGGATTAATTTTGTAAATTTCAAAAAGAAAAAAAATGCTACCGAAATTTCTGGTAGCGCCCGTTTTTTCCGTTCAGCCAGTCTCCCCTATTTTTCGTAGTCTTTCCATTTTTTTATGTTATTTCTTGTTTTTAAAAAAATTTCCGACGCTATCGGAATTTTTGGTAGCGTTTCCCATTTTTAAAAAATAAATCCGAGAAAAAAAAAGAAAAAAACAAAAACAAAAACAAAAACAAAAACAAAAAAACAAAAAAACAAAAACAAAAACAAAAAAAACAAAAAAAAAAAAAAAAAAAAAAACAAAAAAAAAAAAAAAAAAAAAAACAAAAAACAAAAAACCTTTATGATTGCCCATGTGTCATGTGAGTGGAATATCAAATCCAAATCATGAGATTTCATGATTGGATAGGTCATGAACTCCAAGTCCAGTCAAGTAGTAGTCATTAATCATTTTGGTTGATCATGTTTGCTAGGTGTCAGCCATAGCCATAGCCAACCATTTTCTATCCCACTCATATTAAATAACTCGGGTTTCCCAAAGTTATAAATGTTTGTAGTGTCAGTTTCAGCCAGAGATCTAAATTCCAACAACCGTTCCTTCCGTTCTGCGTAATACGCTACTGAAATTTCCAGCAGCGTCTAAATTAATACAAGAAAATTGCCAAATCTGCAAGATTCACGTACAGCCACCTGTAGCAGATTAGCTAGACTCCCCAAGGAAACTCGACTTCATCATTACAACAACATGTTGTCTACATGACATGAAATATTGTGTAATCAGGAAGGATTAAATGCATAGGAGATTGAACCATGGCTTCATCTCAAATATTCGAAAGTGAAAGAAAAGTCACCATTTCAAATTTATGAAGAGCAACTAAGGAGACATTGTTGAAGGAGTTAGAGAACATATCCCAGATTTTCAGGAAGCCTAACTCAAGATAGTTGCAACAGTTGTTGGGTAAGGATTCAAACACTTTGACACCTATTCTTCATAATCAACAAGCAGATACTCTATGGCACCAAAGTCTAAGAAAGGTGGAAATCTCAAGAGAATTGAACCCCAAGGAGCTGAGTTAATCAATGCTAACCCAAAGGTAAGAAGGTTGTTCATTCAGGGAGGCTGGTATCCACTCTGAATGAGGTTAGGAGACTCACATCAAGGAGTAGCCCGTGAATTTTCTCAGACTTTCAATGGACAAGAAGTTGTCATTTTTGGTTTTCAGTTGCAGGTTTCAGAACAATCTATTGCAGAGGCTTTTAACCTTCCCTAGGAAGGCAAAAAGTGGTTCAAAGGATAGCTTATCATAGGAGGAGATCTCAATGCTTTTATCATAGATGAATACCAAAATCCCAACTAGGCCAAAGGAATTCCCAGTAGTTATCTGAAGAAAGAATGGGAAGAAACAGTGAAGCTAGTTAAGATCTTCCTCACCTGTGAGAGAGATATACAGTAGTTTTTTTGTACCATATGAGGTTTTTGTTTCATTTTACAGTTATGATGGCCCTTAATCTGCCTTATTTTATATTGAAAAGCCTAACCATAATGGTAGCTGGGATTCAAACACATCAAGAAGCATCAAAGTACAGCCTGTATCATCATGTAATTATCAAGTTTTTGGTTGAAGAAGAATTGAAGAAGAGGAACCAGACTTGGGACCATTTCTTGTTTTATAGAGCAGGTCAACCAGCACCAAAACCCCAAGAAACTGATGAGCCTTCTTCAACATGGATTCAGACAAAGAGAACAGCAACTGCATCAGCTGAGGGAAGCTCCAAAAGAAAGACAAGAAAGGAAGGTGTGAGCAAAGGTGCCAAAAGCAGCAAAAAGAAGCCTTCAATTACTAAAACTGAAAAGAAAAAAGAGCAAGGAGAAAGTTCTTCTGCCCAGAAAGTTGAAAGCTAAAAAAGGTTCCTCCTGTTAAACCTTTTCCTAAAGTTTACATAAGAACTAGGAGAAGAAAACTTGTAGCTGAAGAGCAATCTAAATCGCATGTGATTCCTGAAATTCTGGAAGCACATGAACAGAAGCAAGAAGACCAACCTCTTGATCTAGATGAGGAAATATTGAAGGAAGCAGGGTATGCAAGAACTAGTAAAAACAAGGAAGAAGAGCCAAGACTAGTTGCTGGAACTAGGAGGAGGCATACTAGGGAAAAGAACAATTACATATTGAAATCAAAGGCCCTAAATAACCCTAGTTTGCTAATTGAAGTAATAGTTATAGAAGAACATCCTACAGAGCTGTAGATTGAGGATCCTTCAATTGCAAAAATTAGAAGATCCTTGAAGAAACAAAGAGACAAAGCCCCCATGGACCAGCCATCAGAGTCTTCCAAAAGAAAAAAAGATCCAAAAGGAAGCAGAAAAGAGAGAGGCCATCATCAAAGAAGACACAACAAAAACCACAAGGTCTAAATCTGCTAGAATTAAAACCAACTTTGATAAGCTTGCAGAGGTTGCGGCTCACATAGGATGAAAGGTATTTTGAAGCGTTTTTGTTGAAATTTTCAAGTGGAAACATTATCCTACCGAAAGCTTCGAAGTGTTTCCAGTTTTTTCACCATTACAAATATTACCGGAATTTTCAGTAGCACCTGTCACAACAGAAATATATAGTTGTTAGCAGCAAACCTCCGGGCCAGTTTTGGAAGACAACAACTCATAACGATAGGGATAAGAAAGATGATGGATATAAGACAATTATGAGGTTGTTGAAGATTAGATTTAATGAAGACATATGGTCATTCAATAGGCAAGACCATAAAGAGAAAATTCAGCAGCAAAAGGGGTAGCCAGTCAGTTTTCCAGCAGCTAGTTGTCATTCTTCCTATTCTTCTCATCTACACCTGTACTTTCTATTGTAATTTGATAGTAGATGATCTTGATGTCTAAAAGACACTCATGTAACGAGAATATAGTGGAACCACCAATTTAGGAGAGTTGGAGTTGGTACCTCTCTCCCTATATATACCTTTTGTAAATATCACTTCAAGGTTGGATTTTGGTTCACCTGAAGACTCAGCTTAATAAAATAGCTTTTTCTACACTTCATGCTGGAGGATTCTGTGATTCAAGAAATATCTAATGTGTGGTTTGTCTATCTCCTGTTTTCAACTTTCTAAATTATAAATTTGTAGTAGCTAGTATAGTATGAGTGAGAATCATTAAGAGGATTTGATGATGACTTATCTACTGTCCATTTTTCTATCAATTATAATATGTGTTCAGGTAGAAATTGCTAGTGAAGGTTTCACAAAGGATTTGTGAGATAATTTATACCTGTTTTTACTTCCTAATTGTTGTTTTCCTTGTCAAGCATATTTTAATCTTTTAAATGGTAAATTAGAGCAACTAGTATAGTATGAGTGAGAATCATTATGAGGATCTAATGATGACTTATCTACTATCCAGTTTGTTGTAAATCATAATATCAGTTTAAGTAAAAATTGTTAGTGAAGTTTTCACAAAGGATTTGTGAAACACTTTATACTTTTTCCTACTTTCTATCTGTTATTCTCCTTATCAAAAAACAGAATTTGCTATAAGGCTTTATGTAGTTGAGGTGAATTTCTTAAGATACTCAATTTTTCTTAGGATAAGTATCAGCTACCTATTCTCTTTCCTCTGCTCCCCTATACTACTCACTTAACCATATAATTTATGCTTGCCACGGCTTGCCAAATGCATAAAAGTTAAAGAGGAACACAATCATTTCAAAACTCCTTCAAAATTCATCCCACCACTCAAAAAACCCTTGTAAATTTTGAAATGAAATCATGATGTGTAAGGCTTACTCCTTTTGCAGTCTAGGAGTAACTCCTTGCGCTAACAACCTACATCAAAACTTCTTTCGCTACGATTTTCATTTGCCTATTGTTTCATTCTATTCTACACCAAAGTGAGGTTATCCTTTAAGAGTTGGAGAACTTGTTGTTGATGTTCAATGTGATCTTCCACTGCTTGAACCTTAGAATTTTCTCTTAAATATGACGTGACGGACGATGGATGATATCCATAAAGTTCCATAAATGGGGTCATTTTTGCTACAGTATGGAAGGAAGTGTCTTACCACCATTCATCCAGAGGCAACCACTTGACCCATTATGTTTGTTGATCAGATACAAAGCAACGAAGATATCCTTCCAAACATTTTTTCACTATCTCAGTGCCCATCAGATTGGGGATGATAAGATGAGCTATAAGCTAACTAAGTACCCAAATAAGAAAATAATTTTGTCCAAAAATTTCCAATGAAAATGAGATCTCTATCGCTTACAAAAATATTTGGGTTTCCATGTAGCTTTTGAATTGTGTCCATAAATGCAATAGAAAATGTACTGGATTTAAATGGATGAGATAATGCACAAAAGTGTGCATACTTGGTAAGTCTATCAACTACCACCATGATGACACTCTTTCCTTTGAACTTGGGTAAACTTGTGATAAAATCCATTGAAACCTCCTCCCAACATTGACTTGGAATGGATAAAGGTTGTAACAAACCCGGGGTCTTAATTGTCTCAACTTTATTTTGTTGGCAAACCAAACATTCTGCCACAAACTTTTTAATATCATATTTAAGGCCATCCCAAAAAAATTCCTTCTTAACCCTGTGGTAAGTTTTTAAAAATCTTGAGTGCCCTCCTAAGTGAGAGGTGCGCAATTCCAAAAGAATCTTTTGTTTGAGTTGGGAATTCTTATAGAGCTATAATTGATCTTTGTACCATAACGAATCATTTTTACAGCTAAATGTATAAGATGTACTCGGATCTTGCTACAACTTTTGAATGATTTCCCACACTTCTTCGTCATCCTTCCATTCATCACTTGCTTCGTTTATCCAAACTAGTTGGATAATAGAAATGGCACAAAACAATGCTTCCACATCCTCATCCTTTCTTGAGAGTGCATCTGCAACAACATTTTGCTTCCCTTTTTTGAAGATGACTTCAAAGTCATAACCCAACATAATTGTGACCCATTTCTGCTGCTCTTCTAAAGATAATATTTGTTCTAAAAATTAATTAAGACTATCATGATCCGTTTTTACCTTGAAGTGTCTTCCCATTAGGTAAGGTCGCCATTTCTTAAGTGCATGTAGTATTGCCAACATTTCATTCTCATAAATAGCTTTGTGTAAATACTTTCCTTTGATTAGATGACTTTCGAAATCAATTGGTCTTCCTTCTTGCATTAAAACAACACCAATTCCATTTCCTAAGGCATCACATTCTACAATAAAGGTTTTTGTGAAATCTGGTGTAGCTAAGACCGGTGCTTGGCAAATTTCCTCTTTAAGATGTTCAAAGGCATTCGTTGCTCCTGGAGTCCAATAAAATGCATCTTTCTTCAGTAATGTTGTTACAGGTGTTGCTATTCTCCCATAATTCTTAAAAAACTTGCGATAATACCTTGTCAACCCGAGAAATCCTTGTATATGTTTTATGGATGTGGGGATTTCCATTCCTTAACGGCTTTAATTTTGCTAGGGTCTACCTTAACACCTTCATGAGATACAATATGACCCAGATATTCCACCTCTTGTACTCCAAAGAAACATTTGGAGGATTTTGCATATAATTGTTTCTCCTCCAATAGTTTGAGCACCCCGTCAACATGTTGAACATGATCTTTCCAAGACTCACTGTAGATTAGTATTTCATCAAAAAATACTAACACGAAATTTCTAAGGGTTTCAAAATGGAATTCATCAAACCTTGAAATGTAGAAGGTGTATTGGTAAGGCCAAAAGGCATGACCAAAATTCATAATGACCCTCATGAGTTCTAAAATATGTTTTCAGAATTTCTTTAGCCTTCATTCTGATTTGATGATATCCTGAACGAAGATCCAACTTGGTGAAGTAAATTGCTCCATGTAATTCATCCAATAATTCATCACTGACATGAATGGGAAATTTATCTTTAATAGTG
The DNA here is from genome assembly GCA_031772625.1 of Pinus tabuliformis. Taxonomy (NCBI): domain Eukaryota; kingdom Viridiplantae; phylum Streptophyta; class Pinopsida; order Pinales; family Pinaceae; genus Pinus; species Pinus tabuliformis. Next base: position 21,676,829 of record CM062805.1, read on the forward strand.
AGCTTGTTGAGCTCCCTATAATCCGGACACATGTGCCATGATCCATGCTTCTTGTGCACCAATACTATTGGAGCAGAGAAAGAAATTTGACTAGGTTGACTTATACCAGTCTCTAGCATTTCTGCAACCATACGTTCAATTTCACTCTTTTGGGCATATGGGTATCTATAAGGCTTGATGTTCGGAGGAACATTTCCTGGAATCAAATGAATAGCATGATCATGATCACGAATAGGTGGTAGGCATTTCGGAGTCTCAAATATCTTGGAATGATAGTCCAAAACATTTTGGAGATCTGTAGAAATAGATGATTTTGATGTGGGAACCTCTAGTGAACATAATTGTGCAATTACGCCCTGTTTTTCTTTCTTTAGAAGATTTTTCATGTTGTTAGAGCTTATTATCTTTCCCGATTTCCCTGCGATACCCCTTAATTCAAATTCCTTTCCTTCCCAAAAAAAATTCAAGAAAAGTTCTTGTAAATTAAAAGCTATTGTACTCAAAGATTGTAACCATTGGACTCCTAGTACAGCATCAACACCACCCATTGGAATGGAAAGCATTGAACTATTCAATGCACATTCTCCCATGGATAGATTTGTATTATGACACTTTCCAAAGCAATTAATGGTTCCTCCATTTGCAACCATCACTTGACACTCTGATGTTGGATATAGGAAGAAATTCAATTCCTTGGCTATATTATAATGAATAAAATTATGGGTACTTCTCGAATCAATCAACAATATTACCTTTTTCTTCTTGATATGCCCTTCTATCTTGAGAGTTTGAGGAGTGGTAATTCCTTCCAATGCATTACAAGATATGGTCGGGTTCATTTCTTCTTTCTCTAGGTTTGGTTACTGGTGTATATCCTCTTCTTTTGATGTTTCTTGTTCCTTTTCTTCCCCCTATTCACATTCTATGTAAAATAATTTCTTCTCATCACATTTATGACCTTTAGTGTATTTGCTATCACAACTGTAACAAAGCCCTTTTTCTCTTTTTTCTTCCAATTTTTGTGGTGTCAACCTTGTATGTTGTGGAAGGCTAGGGGAAACAACACTTACATCTTTATAATTGTGAGTGGTAGGCTTCCTTATTTCCATAATTTTTCTTTCAATTTTTCTTGCCAACCTGAATGCCTTCTCCAATGAATCAGGTTCCCAAAGCTGAACCTCATGTTGGATGTTATCCTTTAAATTCCATATGAACACATCAATCATATGCTCCTCTAGAATATATTTTACCCTTATATTCAATTTTTGGGATTCCTCAATGTGCTCCACCATTGAACCCTTCTGTTTAAGATTTATCAATTGGCTAAAGAAGGTGTCTCTTTTTGTATCTGCATAATGTGCTATCATTTCCTTCATACAAATTGACCAAGTGACAATTTGTTTATGAGAGAAAATACATTGATACCATACAAACTAATTGGGTTCCAAATATAAAGTTTCAATGCATACCTTTTGTGTGTTTTGCACATTATGGAGATCAAAATATTTCTCCATCTATAGTATCCATGTTACTAGATCCTTTCCATCAAAATTCCTCATATCGATCTTTGGAACATGGTGAGTATCCAATCCAATGTTAGATTCTATGAAATCATGATTAACATTACTTTTGTTCTCTTCATGAGTTTCATCCACTACCTTTTCACCATTGGAAGCATTTCTTGTAGCAACTTTGCCAAACCTCCTTTCAAACCTTCCATGTCTTTCTTCAAATCTTAAACATTTTCTTTCAGTTTTGCTTCTAAACCATCCATCTTTGCTTCCATCTTAGCTTCCATATTTGCTTCCACACCATCCATCTTAGCTTCCATGCCTTTATTTAAACCATCCATCTCAGCTTCTATTACTTTTTGTGACAATGAAATTTGTTGCACTTGGTCTCATAATCTTGATATATCATGTTGCATTTCTTCCTCTTCTTCATGAGACATGGTAGAGCTTTCAGGTTGCTTACTCCAATCTTCCATGTTTATTTATTAAAGAATGTATTCAATGAAAATATCCTAGTACAAACTATTTTACCATATTTTAATGAAGAAGGAAACATCCTTGCTCAAGCTCATGGAAGAGCTGTGGGAGGACATTATGCAAGAAGAGAAACAACGTAGAAGGTTTTGCGCGCTGGGTTGTGGTGGCCTACACTGCATAAATATTCTAAAGCATATTGTAGGGCATGTGATACATGTCATAGAATGGGCAGACCATCACAGAGGGATGAGCTGACATTAAACCCTCAAGTGTCATTGTAGCCACTTGAGAAATGGGCAATCGACTTTGTGGGACCGATTCAACCCCCGAGCAAGAAAACAAGTGTGCGTTATATCATCAGCGTGACAGAGTATCTGACCAGATGGGCGGAGGCATAGCCTATGAAGGACTGTACAGGGGAAACAGTAGCCAAGTTCTTGTTTGAATATGTGTTAACCAAGTTCGATTGCCCAAAGGTATTGATGAGTGATCGCAGTACGCACTTCCTCAATGAAACAATTAGCGCGCTAACAGAAGAGTTCCAAGTGTATCATCAGAAAAGTACACCATATCACCCCCATGCTAATGGAACAATGGTGGGCTTCAATAAGATATTGGATAATGTGCTGACAAAGGTTTGCAATGCACAGCGGAATCATTGGGAGATGCGCGTATCGACAGTTTATGGGTGCACAGGACTACTTGCAAAAAACCAACAGGTCAGACACCTTTCCTGTTGGTCTATGGTGTAGAACCTATGATTCCTATGGAATATATCATGCCTAGTATACGCATAGCATCCTTCACAAGGATGGTGGACGATGGAGCCTTGGAAGAAAGGCTCACGCAGTTGATGGAGCTCGAAGAGGACATATTCTTGGCTAGATTTCATCAGCAAGTACAAAAGGAACGTGAAAAGGCATGGCATGATCAACACATCAAGTTGCGCAAGGTAAATGACTTGTTTTTATTATATGATAGTAAGTTCACTAAATTTCCAGGAAATTTTCAGATGCACTGGTTGGGGCCATATGTCATCAATGAAATCACAGATGGGGGTGCGGTTCAGCTCGCAAAGCTGAACGAAGAACCTTTCTTGGGAAATGTGAATGGAAATTGGTTGAAGCCCTATGCAGGAGATCTATCTCAATGAATACATGATGGTAGCACAGTCTTAGTGCTCTAGGCAATTGCAAGGGAACACGGGACTATAAATTACACTTCCCGGTTTTGGGAGCTATGCGATAGGGGGGATGCGCAAAAAAGGGTGATGTCACAGTACCAGAAGTGACGCGAAGAGAGCTACACTTTGGAGGGAGACACCATGCAACACAGCCAGAAAACGACCGTTAGGGTCACTGTTCACAATTTGCAGAGGTGTGCCGAATAGTGCCAGAGTTGCACATCCCTGAGGAAGCGCAACTACAGGCCAAGACCTGGAAACTCACTGTGGGCATCTGTGATGCTAAGGCAGAGGTAGCCAAAGTTTAGTTTGAACTCAAAATGAAAATCACGGAGCTATAACTCAAGTCACAGCCTTCCACTCCACCTGAAGTTAGGGAACAATGCGAAGCTACCGTCAAGGAAGGAATAGCTACTGTGGATGACGCGGTCGTTAATTGCATGGCTTTATTTGAATAGACCATGGAAGTGGTGACAAGCCTGCAGGAAGATCCCACCATGTAGATTTTGAATACAGAGATCTGTGAAATCCAACAGCAGTACGATGAGGCTAGGGTGACGATGCGCACCATTGCTACAACCCAGCGCCTCACCAAGTTGTAGGAGGGCAAAGCAGCTCCTTGCACACATGGAAGTAGCGTAGAAAAAGGAAGCATTCCTTAAGGCTAGGTTGGGCCCTTGATTGGACAAAGCCTACCTAGTCTCGGCCAACATATAGGAAAAGTTGGTGCACTTGCAGCTTACAAAGCAGAATATCAAGCGAGTTGGCGAAGGACCAACCACAGAGTAGCAGGTGGAACAAGTGAAGCAGGAAACCACGCAGAGCGCGGCTGAAGTAGAAGTTGTGCAGGTGAAGTTGAGGAATCTTCGTAGCAAGATCACTGCACCAGCCGAGTGACTCGAGGGCGAGTCACGACCTTTGTGGTTGGGGCCTATTGGGATGGGGTCCCCTAAGGTTAGTTTTGGGGGAAAATCCCAAGTTTTAGGGTAAAAGCCCAAGTTTTGATGTAAAAAGATGAAAAGTCTCTGCAACTTGTGGTCACGGAGCGCGTAGCTAGTTAAGAGTCAAAAAGGGTTTTACCCTCCTTTATGTAAGCTTGAGTCGATTTTTGAAGATCTACCCTTCGTCCGCGGACCATGGGATTGTATAAATAGGTGTGTCTTAGAGACTCTAAGGAAGTAGTCTAATTTTTCCTATGGGTACGAGCGAAGAAGCCTAGCATAGAGATAGAAGTCTTGGGGGAGGAAAAGGCTCTGCAACTGAGTGTGCAGAGGCCTAGAGTAGTGTCTGCAGCTGAGTGCGTGGACCCCTACAGTTGAGTGCGTAGGAAGTATTGAGTCTGTAAACTTATACTGAAGATCAATAAAGAAGGTCGTTACAAAAATTCTTGTGTTTTATCTCTTTACTTATGTTATATTGTGATATATGTTGTGATGAATGATGTCTTTATGGAATAATGACGCATTGATGCACAACTTTACTTGATTTGTATTACTATCTGAACACAATTAATGTTAAGTGATTACGTGAAGATCTTAACACTTTCTGTTAAATTTATTAAACACTTAGGTAGATCTGAGTAAATAATGATCCAAGGGTAATCTAGGGTGCACGTATACAATTGATTAGCCTATTCAGGGTCCGCAAAAGCCAGTCGTAGATCTTCGCTGAGGTCTAGAGGCCGATTAAAGGAAGTTACAACGATAAGCCATAAGGGCTTAGAGATCTGCACAAAGGCAAATATAGGTCACAGAAGGACATCACACTTATCTATGGGTGCGGACACTTGGTTCCAGCATCCCCCCATACTGCTTCGGGTGAGACTTCAAACTGAACACCGTGGATTGATGCCGAAAGGGCTAGTAGTGTAGGGATTTGTTTGGCACAACTAACTCTGAACCTAGGTCAGGATCCCCTAAGCCAATACAGAAATTCAAGTTGACACTAGAAATTATTGCTTAATCATTACATAAATGACACCTACCATGTGTGGCTCTTCCCTGACCACAAGCAATTGTGGTGGGGTGAAAGTATCTCCACAACTGGAAGAGACCTGGTGGGAGATTTGTTCTAGAAAAAGTTCAACTAAAATAATAGACACAACTAATACATGACAAAGAAGTAACTGACACTACCTAATCCTACCTATGATCTCCTTTCGGAGATGTATTAATTTGAAGTGGAATTGTTTGATCCCTGGAAGGGTTTCAATAATGCGTCATTCACCCATCCTGGTAGTAGAACACCATATAGTTGCGCAAGCTTGACTAAACCTGATTCCTTCACTTCTGAAATAATAAAAGGTCCTAACCAATGAATCTGTAGATTCCCTAGAAACTTCAATAATTTTCTATCATATAGTTGAACATTTCCTCCTACCATGAATGATTTTCGCTTAATGTGCCTATCATGCCATTCCTTCTCCCTCTGCTTTTCAATCGTTTGATGGAAATTTTCCATGAACCTAGCCTCATCAAGTTCTAAAAGTTCCTCCAACCTATTTAGAATTGACTCTTCCTCTGTCATATGAGTGGCTCATGCAGTGAAAAGGTTGGGAATAGAAAATTCAGAGGGTACCACAGCCTCCTATCCATATACTATCTAGAAATGTGTATGCTTGTGTAAGCATTTAACAGTTGTGTGATAGGCCCAGAAAGTCGTTGGCACCCGCTCATCCCAATTGTCCCTATTGGATGAGCATATCTTGTTCAAGCCCCTTTTGAAGATATTATTGAAAGCCTCCATCGTGCAATTTACTTGAGGGTGATATGGGTTGCTCCTATGGTTTTGTATCATGAATTTCTGAAGTAATGAGGCAATTGTTTCATTTACGAAATGGGTCACCTGATCACTAGTGAGACTCCGGGGGCACCCAAATCTGGACATGATGTTCTCAAAAATAAATATGGCAACAGTATCCACAATACAGTCCTTAACCGGTGTGGCCTCTACCCATCTGGTAAGATACTCTGTAGTGGTGATGATATATCTGGCATGGGAGTGGCATGCCACCAGATTGATAGGTCATATATAGTTGAATTCCCATTTCTCAAAGATTTGTGGTGTGCATACTGGTTGCAAGGGCAATTCATCTTGATGCGATGGTCTTCCAACCCTTTGGAAAACGTCACACCTTCTGGCATATTCCTTTGCATCCCTGAAAACTATGGGCCACTAGAGCCCTTCCTGTAGTGCTTTCCTTGCAGTGGCCTTTCCCCCAACATGACCTCCTGCAACCCCTAAATGACACCCATAATACATCATGTCTCTCATGGTTGAGGAAACATTTGCGCAACACTTGATCAAGGCCCAATTTGTACAGTTCTCCTTCAATCAATTGATAATCTACATCCTAGACAACCATATGCCTATGTTGTGTTGTTGTGTATTCCTCTGGGCATTTACCTATAGCTATAAATTCTACTACATCCTCCAAGTAGTCTGGTGCCACTTAAATTTGAAATAGATCATCGTCTGGTAGTTGATCATCAAGGGATCCTCCACTTTCACCTGGCTTTAGCCACGAGAGGTGATCGAGTCCCACATTCAGTCGGTTAGGCTTAATAATTACTTCAAATGTGAATTCTTGGAATAACAAAAGCCATCTGCAAATCCTACCTTCAAGTCACAGGTTTGTTCACTAAATACTTCAAAGTAGAATGATCGGTGAAAAACTTGAACAGGCCTACCATCAGGTAGTGTCGTAACTTTTGAATAAAATATACCATCGCAAGCACCTCATGCTCAGTTGTGGTATAGTTTTTCTCTGTCGTAGATAACTTTTTGCTAGCAAAGTAAATGGGATGATTGAGGTTTCTCTCCCCAAGCTGAGCCAGGATGACTCCTAATTCTATAACTGAGGCATCAATGTGAACATCAAATTGTTTGTTCCAATCGGGATAAACCGGGATGGTTTCACATGCCAATTTTTCTTTAAGTATATTAAGTGCAACATCACATTCTTTTGACCACATGAACCATTCAGCCTTCTTTAACAACTTCTCCATTGGTGCAGTAATCAAGACATAGTTGTGGATGAACTTCCCGTATTACCTTGTGTGGCCCAAGGTGGACCTGAGACGTTTTATACTTGTGGGTGGATCCATGTTCATGATTGCCACAACCTTAGCAAGGTCTACACATACTCCTTCCTTGCATACTATATGGCCGAAGAGCATGCCAAAGGGGACTAAAAATATGCACTTCTTCAAGTTTAATGAGATCTGCAGTTGTCTACATCGATCAAACATGATTCTAAGCAAATTGGAGTGTTTCTTCAGCAAAATATAAATTGTCCAATCATCCATATAAACTTCTAAGAACTTGTGGATATAATATCTAAAAGCAGCAATCACAATCCTTGAGAACACCACGGGTGCATTCTTGAGTCTAAATGACATAACATGATATGCATAGGACCCCCATTTCGTGGTAAATGTGGTTTTCTTCTTATCCTCCTCTGCGATCCTGACTCAGTGATAAATGGAGAATCTATTTGTAAACAAATAGGCTTCATTCCATGCCACATTGTCTAATACTTCATCACTGAAAGGAGTTGGAAAAGGATCATGAACACAGGCATTGTTAAAAATGTGATAGTCCACAAAAACCCTTATTTTTGTAGAATACTTCTTATTCTATATAGCGATTGGGCTTAGGGACTCTGCTTCATCAACCGGTAATATAAGCCTTGTTACTAACATCTTATCTATCTCCTTTTTCACTTTCTCCTTAACTCTCGGGTTTAGTCGGTATGGTCGATGCTATCTAGTTTAATCATGATATTCATCTCCCCTAACTACCCCTTAATCCCCTTAAGTTCCGCAACAGATAATGGGAACAAATATTCATATTATTTCAAGAGATCAAAGATTTCTCTTGTATTTTTCTTGTCCCAATAATCTCCAATCAGGGATAACTTTGGCTTGTCATCAGTTCGGATGTTATGTTTATGCAACTTCAAGGGGAGTAGGTGCAGAGCATCGATCACATGCCCATCCTTGATGTCTCATTCCCCCTTAGTTTCATTGAATTCCAGATGTCGTAATTCCTCTAAATCATCTTTGTTCGGTTCTTTGTCCACCCTCGCACATGCTATGACCTCATGATATCCAGAATCATATATATGCTCTAGAGTTCTCTAATCTATGCATCCCTCTATTAGATGGCATTTTAGAAGTAGATTTCGCTTGACATCCTATAATGCCTCGATCAACCTTTCATCGTTGTTTGAGAAGGGAAATCTACTAACAAATTGATCAGCGAAGCGATCCCAATCTCCAGTATATCTCCTTGTTTCTTCCTTTACATACCATGATTTTGGAAAGGTCCCTAGGGTGTGTATAAAACCATGCACCCACAATGCCTTTGGAATTCCTTCCTTGTTCCATCTGTCCTCACATTCTTGCAATTTTTATCGAGGGTCAGAGCCCCTCCTATACTTCACAAAATCCTGAGGGTACCCTCCTGATTGTTGAAATCCGACTTCCATTCTTGTTTTTATCTTCTCCCATTCTCTGAGATGGTTGCGGTGAAATCCCCACCACCATGCTAGCGTTTCTCATAATGTGACATTTAGTAGAGGCACTTTGTGTTCCTCAAGAACAGTTTCTTCAACTCTATTGATAAAAGAATTGACTGAATCTATAGAATTGAAAATAGGGAATTCTCGTACCTCACTATCGATCCAGTGAATCCGATGGGTTGTGGCACAATGCCTAGTGTTGATTTTGTATCCACCTCACTTCCAATCATCCCAATCGGTCTTTGAGCTGACATCTGAACTCTGAACGCTCTGCTAGCTTATGGACCCTTCTGTCTTTGGATTGATGTAATCCTCCCTTCTTCCAGTTGTTAGTCTATATAGTTTATCCAACAATTCTGGTTCTTCCCTGCCATTTGTCAGTTTTGTCAACCTCATTCCTTGATAAGAGTCTAGGGTTTGGATCACTCTAACCCCTTCTACTTAAAAATTCATTAGTTCTTGTTTAAATCAATTATGGAGTAGTTCTCAAAATCCTAGTCTATCCCAAACAATGCTGGGTAAGGGTCCTTGTCCCCCATGATGTCTATCACTTCAAAGTCTGCATAGGCCTTCACCCCCATTATATCGACTTCCATGTCTTCTAATCATCCTACTGGGAGGATACAATATTGATTTTCCATACATAGTTGGATTGGTGAAAATGTCATCTTAGGGATTCCCAAGTCTTTATTGGAAAATTGTTGACATCTGAGCCTAGATCCAACATGGTGTCCTTAATTTGGAAACCCGAAATCTAAGCGTAAATTCAGAATTCCCTTCCCATTCTCTTATTATTCCTTTGCACCCTCCTATAGTGTCTTTCACGTAGGTTGGCAGAGATGATTTCTCCCTCATCCACCCCTTTCGTGATAGCAGATTTCATAGTTTTCCGCAACTGTCCCAACATCTAATCGTCGTTCACAATTTGCAGAAATAATCTGAACCCTTATTCTATGGGTATAGCATTGCATTATGGTGGGTCAGGGTTCTTAGCTTTAAGGGATCATGGCTACTACTCCTGCAGCCCTTCGCCTAGTCTTAATTTGTTGAAAGTCTATGTGGCTTCCTTGTAATGCCGCTTCTACTATTCATGGTCATATGAGTGTTTTAGTGAAGTCGGTCTTATAATCTTGGGTTGTTCAGTGGCTCCTATGTCAGCTCCAGTCTTTTTGCCTCCATGGGTGACTACGTTTGTTGGGTTGTGTTATATTCTTTCCACGACTACCCCACGTAGTTCACTAGGGGGTTAGAGGGGGGCCAGAGCCCCCCCTTCGTTGTGTCGATTGCATAGCGAGGGGAGTTATAGGGGGTTTGAGGGGTACAGGTAACCCCACTCTATGGACCCTATGATAGGTTGGGCGGACCTACCTATGGTTTTGTGCATGTTTTTCGCACATGGTTTTCGACACGATGGTTTTCGGTCCATCGTTTTCGACGCGATGGTTTTCGGTCCATGGTATTGGAAGCTTCGACATGCATAAATATGTATTGTAACATTGAAAGGGATATAATGAAACATCAAGCTAGTCGTCCTGGTTTTGGGATCCAAAGGAAAATCTTTGTGTATATGTGTTTTATGTGTTATGTTCTCACATTTTTTATTTTCTGTGTTTTATAATTTGTATGCGGGTAATTTATGTACGGGGTTAAAACCTACGTTTGGTATCAGAGATGTTTTAGCTTCAAGGTGATGCCTTTGTTGCTGAGGGGTTTCGCTCAGGCCTGTGGTAGACCCTATTCAGTGGGCGATCTGCGGGATCGATTCTGGTGCTGAAAGAAGATGGCGAGCAGTGGAAAGATAGAGATCAAGAAATTTAATGGTCAAAGTTTTGAGTTGTAGAAACTCAAGATGGAGGATCTGTTGGTGGATAAAGATCAGTGGATCACGGTAGATCCGAGTACTAAACCAACAAGAATGTCTGATGAAGAATGGAAGAATTTGGATTAGAAGGCAAAGAGCACAATACGATTGTGTGTCTCAGATTCAGTATTGCTGAATGTATCAGGGGAAGCTACAGCGAAGGCTTTGTGGGACAAGTTAGGGACTTTGTACCAATCTAAGTCTCTGGTGAATAAACTATTCCTGTGGAAAAAGCTGTATAACTTGAGGATGAAAGATGGAGACTCGGTGATAGAGCATCTGAAAGCATTTAATATTATGGTAAGTCAATTAGCATATGTTGATATTAAAATTTCAGATGAAGATAAGTGCATCAGTTTGTTGTGTTCTCTACCAGATTCATGGGATAGTCTGGTTATTGCAATAGGTAGCAATGCAACTGCCTTGCAGTTTTATGAAATAGTCTCATCCTTGCTGATGGAGGAGATGAGACGGAAAAATATGGAGAGCCAGAATGGTGATGCCTTGTCTGTACAAGGATGGTCCCAGAACAGAAACAAAAATAAGTCATCGAGTGGGAGATCTAAATCTAGAGGGAGATCTAAATCTCCAGGAAAACCTGTAAAGGTGGTGTGCTGGAAATGCAGAAAGGAAGGGCACTACAAAAGGGACTATAAATCTAAAGCTCCCAACAAAGGAAAGGGATCTGATGATGCTCCTTCTGCAGAGGCGAAAACCACCTCAGATGAAGGTGGGGATGTGTACCTGGCTTCTTCAAGTACACATGTAGATCATGAGGTATGGTTGATTGACTCAGGTGCATCCTTTCACTTCACTCCCCACAGAGAGTGGTTCTGCAAGTATGAGAAATATGATGGTGGTGATGTCTTCTTAGGGGATGATAGGAAGGCTAGAATTGTTGGTCGCCGAAAAGTAAAGTTGAAGTTGCAAGGTGGAAGGGTTAGAACACTTACTACATTAGCCATAAATCTTATTTCTATAAGCAAGTTGGATGATGTAGGTGTAAAAACAGTGTTCGAGAAGGATACCTACAATATGGTTCGAGGAGCACTGGTATTGATGCAGGGAGTTTGGACTGGAACTCTGTACAATCTGCAAGGTAGCACGGTTGTTGATGGGTGCAACAATTCTGTGGTTCCTGAAAGTGGAGCAAAAAATCTAGTGGTCTCTGGAGAGAAGGCCATGTTGTGGCATCAAAGGCTTGGACATATTGGAGAGAAGGACCTTCGAATACTTCATGGTAAAGGTATGGTAGAAGGTATGAGTAATAGCTCTCTGGATTTTGATTTCTATGAAAATTGTGTATATGGGAAGCAGAATCGGGTGAGTTTCCTCTCTGGTGGTAAGAGGGCGAAACAAATATTAGAGCTTGTGCACAGTGATGTGTTTGGACCTGTGAAGGTTCCATCACTGGGTAAGTCTATGTACTATGTATCATTTATAGATGACTTCTTAAGGAATACATGGATATATTTCCTTAAGAAGAAATCTAAAGTCTTTGACAGGTTTAAAGAATTTAAGGCTCTAGTGAAAAACCAAACAGAGAAGAAGATAAAGGTGTTGAGGACAGATAACGGTGGAGAGTTTTGCAGTAAGGAATTTGAAGAATTCTGTAAGAAGTGTGGTATAGCACAACAGAAGACTACTCCATATACACCTCAACAAAATGGAGTTGCAGAAAGAATGAACAAGACGTTGATGGAAAGGGCAAGAAGCATGCTCAGTGGTGTCGGGTTAGGACAAGAATTCTGGGCAGAGGCAGTGGAGATAGCATGTTACTTGGTCTATAGATCACCTTATTAAGCGTTGGATGATAAAACTCCACAAGACGTATGGACTGGTAAGAAACCATCTCTTTCACATCTGAAGGTATTTGGATGTGATGCATATGTACATCTTCCAAAGGAGAAACGAACCAAGTTGGATAGTAAATCTGAAAAGTGCATCTTTATTGGGTATAAGGATGGTTTAAAGGGTTATAAGCTTTGGAACCCAGTAACAAGGAAGGTTGTGTACAGCCGAAATGTGGTGTTCAGAGAGGTGAAAGATTTTATTAAACATGAATTTCAACCAAAGGAACTTGAGAAGATAGAGTTTGAGCTAAAGGAGGAAGAATCGGACTCTACAGCAGAGGAGGAATCAAAATATGAAGAGCCACAAACTTCGGGTGTGAGAAGATCAGTTCGAGAAAGAAGGCAGCCAGAAAGGTATAGTCCATCTGCTTTCTATTCAAATTTTTCTTTATCCATTACTGATGATGATCCCAGAACTGTGAAGGAAGCAGTAGATTCAGAGGATGGAAAACTCTGGAAAGAGGCCATGGTTGATGAAATGGCATATTTACACAAAAATGAGGCTTGGGATCTGGTGGAGTTGTCGATTGGAAGGAAACCAGTTGGTAGCAAATGGGTGTTCAAGAAGAAGACAAATGCAGAAGGAAGGCTGGAGAAATATAAAGATCAGTTGGTAGCAAAAGGTTATTCCCAGGTGCCGGGAATTGATTTTGGTGATATTTTTTCTCCTGTTGGCAAGGTAACTTCTATTAGATTACTTTTATCTGTTGCTGCTACTGTTGATTTGAGGTAGAACATATGGATGTGAAGACAACATTTATTCACGAGGATCTGGAAGAGGAGATCTACATGAAGCAACCTAAAGGCTTTGCGGTGAAGGGTAAGAAAGAAATGGTATGCAAGTTAAAGAAGTCTTTGTATGGGTTAAAACAGTCACCAAGGATGTGGTATTAGAAATTTGATACATTTATACGGGGACTTGGCTTCACCAAAAGCAAAGCAAATCACTGTGTGCATTTTAAATTAATTGATGACCATGTTATTTATCTAGTCTTGTATGTGGATGATATGTTGCTGGTTGGAAATGACAAAGAAATTATCCAGGATTTGAAGACACAATTGTCCTCCAAATTCGACATGAAAGATCTTGGTGCTGAAAACTATATTTTGGGCATGGAAATCAAAAGAGACTGGGCAAAGAGGAAGCTCTGGTTAAACCAGAGGAAGTATGTAGAGACAATATTGCAGAGGTTTAATATGCAGTATAGTAAACCGGTGAAGGTTCCTATTCCTGTAGGTGTAAAGTTATCTACTGAATAGTGTCCGAAAACACAAGAAGAGGAATAGGATATGTCCCGTGTTCCATATGCAAGTGCAGTCACTAGCCTTATGTATGTGATGGTCTATACTAAACCAGACATTGCACATGCAGTGGGAGTATTGAGCATGTTTATGTCAAAACCAAGGAAGGAGCACTGGACAGCAGTGAAGCGGGTTTTTAGGTATTTGTGTGGCACTAGTGATTATGGTTTGTGCTACCAAGGAATACTATGATTGGATAGAGTGTTGGATATTCGTGGCTTTGTTGATGCAAACTAGGCTAGAGATTTGGATCAGAGAATATCTAAAAGTGGGTATGTGTTTAACCTATTTGGAGGTGCAGTCAGTTGGATGAGTAAGAAACAATCTATAGTGGCACTATCAACTACAGAGGTAGAATACATGGCACCCACTCATGCAAGCATGGAAGCGGTTTGGTTGCAGAGATTGTGTTCAAGTATGGGGTTAGTACAGGGAGCTATAAGGATAGACTGTGACAACCAAAGTGCAATTTTCTTGGCAAAGAACCCTACTTATCATTCACAGACAAAACACATTGATGTTCAATATCACTTTGTGAGGGATATGATAGAAGAAAAAAAGGTGTTGCTGGTAAAGGTGGACACTTTGAAGAATACTGCAGGTGCATTGACAAAATCTGTGAGCTCTGAGAAGTTCTCCTGGTGTAGAGAAACAATGGGCATTGCAGGGCTGGATAAATGACTAATCTCTCTTGTGGCCCCCTGTGGAAAGAAAACAACAAGTGGGAGAATGTTGGGTTGTGTTATATTCTTTCCACGACTAGCCCACGTAGTTAAACGAGGGGTTAGAGGGGGGGTGGAGCCCTCCCTTCGTTGTGCCGATTGCGTAACGAGGGGAGTTACAGGGGGTTTGAGGGGTACATGTAACCCCACTCTATGGGGTCTAGGGCAGTGCCCCGGAAAATTTTGGTTTTGGACCCTATGATAGGTTGGGCGGACCTACCTATGGTCTTGTACATGCTTTTCGCACATGGTTTTGGATGCAATGGTTTACAGTCCATGGTTTTCGATGCGATGGTTTTTGGTCCATGGTATTGGATGCTTCGGCATGTATAAATATGTATTGTAACATTGAAAGGGATATAATGAAAAATCAAGCTGGTAGACCCGGTTTTGGGATCCACGGGAAAATCTCTGTGTATATGTGTTTTATGTGTTATGCTCTCGCATTGTTTATTTTCTGTGTTTTAGAATTTGTATGCAGGTAATTTCTGTACGGGGTTAAAACCTACAATGTTGATATTTGAGAGGGGGCATTTCTCTGGAAACCTCGGTTCCTCATTGATTAATTTCCCCCCTGCTCACAGTTTGTTCCTCCCATATAGCAATCAACTATGGACAGTCCTTTGTTGCATGTGTGTTGACCTTGCACTAAGAGTACCATGGTCATCTGGGTAGTGGGAAATCTTGCACACACTGCCCTTCTTGATCATATTTATAACAATGAACTGGGCCTCTGCCTCATATCCTACCTCCCCTTGTTCATCCTCGTCCTCATTCTCGAGGAATCTCATTGGTTCGGAAGGCCGATTGGTCCAACTAGTCAGCTAGGGCATCCAATGCCCTACATTAATCAGTATGATGAGTTGTTGAAGCACATAATTCATAAAGGTGTTGTTTGGAACATTGGAGTATTTTTGTAGTACTGGAAAAAGACCAGGGGGGCGCCCATATCATCTGCATATCTCGCAGTACTCAATTTGTGTTGAATTCTGTTGATTCAAAAACGCATGAAATTGGCTACGCGCTATGTAAAATCCTTTCATCTCTATTTGTATAACTCCTGCAGTGGGTATATATCTAGGTGGTCCCACTCATGTAGATGTAGCGTTTGGGCCCCACAACCTTGGTCATTCCATAGAAACATGACCTTCCATTAAACAATTAGTACACCATACATTCAATCGCTCCTGTTGTGCCTGTTGCAGATCCCCAACTTCTCTATCATGTTCTCAACTTGATATTGTAGACCTAATATGGAAGGATAATGAGGTGTTCCCCCCTTATACTCATGTGGATATCCCACCATGGCCTCAATCTGAGTCACTTTCTCCAACGCGTCTTGCAGTGTGTCAATTTTCTATTGAGTCAATGGTGTTTAGGTAAGGGGTAAATATTATTTAATGAACCAATCTTGTTGATGATCTGGGTCTATTGGCTAGCTCAATTTACCAATCGTATCCTTGAATCTTTGCATCAACTCCTATGCGGTCTCTCCTTCCCGATGTTTTATCTCCCATATTTCAAACAACCCCTGCAGATTGATCTGATGAAGCTTGAATTACTGCACAAATGACCTCTTGACATCATCTACATTTGGATTCCAATATAGTTCTGACCACTTTATGAACCATCTCAATGCTCTTTCTCTGAGAGTGATTTAGAATTCCATTAACTTTACATCATTAGGCATTTGGTGGGTCTTCCAAATGGCTTCACATAGATACCAATGTTTCTTTACATCATCGTTCCCTTTACCAAAGAACTTGGGATACTTGGTGAATGATCCCGCCATATTTGACTACACTTGTGGAAGGAGTACAAATCCCCACAACCCAGGCTACAATGATCCTTGTAGGTTCGTACCACTATTACTAGTTCCACTACTACTAGAACTAGCTTTATAATTAGCATGCACACTGTGAACTCTTATAGTTTTGATTAACTTAGATAGAAATTTATTAGGATTATGATAGAGTACCAGGGGAAGGTTGGGGAAGATACTACTTGATATTGTGGAAGCTGAATCATTAATTCCATTGGACGCATCATTTTCAGCAAATATTCTCATTATAGCAAAGTGCATGTCATCATCTAGGCCTTCCTCATAGGCTAGGTGGCCCATTCCATCTGACATTTCCATTTCTACTGGTGGGGGTGGGTCTCTGTCACCTTTCGAACCCATATTCCTTACAGTCATCTCTGATCTTCCCACTAGAGAAACTTCCACACTTTCTTCCTCTTCTGGATCTCTTAACACCGCTCCTGTTTGGTGTAAACTCTTATGCGCCTCTTAATTGCCTGTAGAGCCCTCTCCCACCATTTACGAGATATCCATACCCTCCTTTGTGCCCTCAGATCTCTAGCCTTTCGAAATTCATCTGCGTCCATTCTTGTGGCATTCTCATAGTTCCCTGCTTAGTAGTTGTTGGCTTAGTGGGTCCTAACCCAGGTTCAGAGTTAATTTTTCCAAACAAATCCCTACACTACCGGCCTTTTCAGCATCAATCCGTGGAGCGTGGACTGAAGTCTCACCCGAAGTAGTATGGGGGGGTGATGGAACCAAGTTTCCACACCCAGAGATGATTATGATGTCGTTTTATGCCCTAAACCTTCCTTTGCAAAGATCAATAAGCCCTTAAGGCTTATCGATATAACTTCTTGTTATCAACCTCCAGCCCTTCGCAAAGGTCTACAACTGTCTTTCGCGGACCCTAAACAGGTAAATCCACCACTTACGCACCTATGTAATCAATCCTAAGTTTGTTATTACCCAGGTTATCTTAAGTGTCTGGTATCTTTAACATGTATTAAGATATTCTTCGTGTAAACAAATATTATTACTTGCGTTCATATAACAATGTAAACCATGAAGAATCACACATCAATACAATATTAAATCATAAACCCAATATTCATCACAATGTAAACGCATTCATTCATAACAGAAGTAAATGTACAAAACATAGATATTTCTAGAATAATCTCTTTATTGATACTTTAGATTTTCTTACAGACTCAGAACTACCCTCTGCACTCAGTTGTAGGGGTCCACACACATAGCTGCGGACTCTACTCTAGGTCTTTACGCACATAGCTTCAGAGCCTCTCTTTTACTCTAAGACTCTTCGCTCTTCACTTGTAATGACCGATTACGTTCATCAACTTCCACTACCGACTACTTAGACTCTCTAAGACTCTCTCACTTTTATACAATCCTACAAGCCGACACAACTTACATAAAAGAAGGGAAAATCCCTTTATGACACTTACTATCTATGCCCTCCGTGACCACAACTTGTGGAGACTTTACACTTTACTTAACAAAAACTTGGTCTTTCTTTCCCAAAACTTAGGCTTTTGCCCCAATATTGACCCTTAGGGGATCCTGTCCTAACAGGCCCCAAACACAAATATCGTGACTCGCCCCCGAGTCACTCTACTGACACAGATATCTTACTGTCGAGACCTCCTAGCTCAACTTGTGCCACTGCTACCTCAGTCGCACTCTGTGTGGCTTCCTGCTTGAGCTGCTCGACCAGCTGCTTTCTTGTTGGCCCTACATTGTCTTGTTTTACGTTTTGTTGTGTCCTCTGTAGGCCTACCAACTTCTCTTCAATGGTGGCAGAGATGGCATAGGCCTCATCCAACCAAGGCCCCAATCTAGCCTTGAGGACCGCCTCTTTCCGTTGCGCTGCCTCCACCTGCTCGAGCAACTGTTTTGCCTCATGCAGCTTAGCCAATCGCTGTGATATAGCGACGGTGTGTGTCGTCGCTCTTGCTTCATCATATTTCTACTGTGATTCCTGGGCCTTTTTTTTCAACCTCTGCAGGTTAAGATCCTCCTACAGAGTCGTAATGACTTCCATAGAATGCTCAAATAGCACAGTGCAATCCGCCACCATGACATCTACTATAACAACTGCATCCTTTACAGCTTCATCGCACTTTTCTCTAACCTGTGGTGGAGTTGAAGGATGCGACTTCAACTCAAGCTTTGTGATTTCAAGGTTTAGTTCAAACTGAACCTTGGCCATCTTTGTCCTTGCATCGCGCACACTTGCAGCCAATTTTCTAATCTTGGCCTCCACCGCGCTTCGTCTAGGATATGCAGTTCCAGAACGGTTCTGCATGCTTCGGCTACCACGACTGTGGTTCACTCATTCTTCTCTTGAGCCTTCTTCTCCCATTCTCTGAGATGGTTCTCGTAATGTGACATTCAGTAGAGGCACTTTGTGTTCCTCAAGAACAGTTTCTTCAACTCTGTTGATAAAAGAATTAACTGAATCTATAGAATTGAAAATAGGGAATTCTCGTACCTCAATGTCAATCCAGTTAATCCGACGGGTTGTGGCACAATGCCTAGTGTTGATCTTGTATCCACCTCACTTCCAATCATCCTAATCGGCCTCTGAGCTGACCTCTGAACTCTGAACGCTCTGCTAGCTAATGGACCCTTCTGTTTTTGGATTGATGTAATCCTCCCTTCTTCCAGTTGTTAGTCTATATAGTTTATCCAAAAATCCTAGTTCTTCCCTGCCATTTGTCAGTTCTATCAAACTCATTCCTTGATAAGGGTCTAGGGTTTGGATCACTCTAACCCCTTCTACTTAAAAAGTCATTAGTTCCTTGTTTAAATAAATTATGGAGTAGTTCTCAAAATCCTAGTCTATCCCAAGCAACGCTGGGTAGGGGTCCTTGTCCCCCATGATGTCTATCACTTCAAAGTCTGCATAGGTCTTCACCCCCACTATATCAACTTCCATGTCTTCTAGTCATCTGACCAGGAGGATACAATATTGATTTTCCATACGCAGTTAGATTGGTGAAAACGTCATCTTAGGGCTTCCCAAGTCTTTATTGGAAAAAAAATTACATCTGAGCCTAGATCCAACATGGTGTCTTTAATTTGGAAACCCGAAATCTAAGCGTAAATTCGGAATTCCCTTCTGATTCTCTTATTGTTCCTCTGCACCCTCCTAGAGTGTCTTTCACGTAGGTTGGCAGAGGTGATTTCTCCCTCATCCACCCCTTCTGTGATAGCAGATTTCATAGTTTTCCACAACTATCCCAACATCTTATCGTCGTTCACAATTTGCAGAAATAATCCGAACCCTTCTTCTATGGGTAGAGCATTGGATTGTGGTGGGTCAGGGTTCTTAGCTTTAAGGGATCATTGCTACTAATCCTGCAGCCCTCCACCTAGTGTTAATTTGTTGAAAGTCTATGTGGCTTCCTTGTAATGCCACTTCTACAGTTCATGGTCATATGAGTGTTTTAGTGAAGTCGGTCTTATAATCTTGGGTTGTTTAGTGGCTCCTATGTCAGCTCCAGTCCTTTTTCCTCCATGGGTGACTATTTTGATATTTGAGAGGTGGCATGTCTCTGGAAACCTCGGTTCCTCATTGATTAATTTCCCCCCTGGTGGCGATTGCGTTCCTCCCAACTAGCAATCAAATGTGGACAGTCCTTTGTTGCATGTGTGTTGACCCTGCACTAAGAGTACCATGGTCTTCTGGGTAGTGGGAAATCTCGCACACACTACCCTTCTTGATCATATTTATAACAATGAACTAGGCCTCTGCCTCATATCCTACCTCCCCTTGTTCCTCCTCATCCTCATTCTCGAGGAATCTCATTGGTTTGGAAGGCCGATTGGTCCAACTGGTCAACTAGGGCATCCAATGCCCTACACTAATCAGTATGATGAGTTATTGAAGCACATAATTCACAAAAGCTGTTGTTTGTAATATTGGAGTATTTTTGTAGTATTGGAAAAAGATTAGGGGGACGCCCATATCATCTGCGTATCTCACAGTACTCAGTTTGTGTTGAATTCTATTGATTCGAAAACGGATGAAATTGGCTATGCCCTATGTAAAATCCTTGCATCTCTATCTGTATAACTCCTGCAGTGGGTGTATATCCAGGTGGTCCCACTCGTGTAGATGTAGTGTTTGGGCCCCACAACCTTGGTCATTCCATAGAAACATGACCTTCCATTAAACAATTAGTACACCATACATTCGATCGCTCTTGTTGTGCCGGTTGCGGATCCCCCAACTTCTCTATCATGTTCTCAATTTGATGTTGTAGACCTAATATGGAAGGATCATGAGGTGTCCCCCCCCGACACTCATGTGGATATCCCACCATGGCCTCAATCTGAGTCGCTTTCTCCAACGCGTCTTGTAGCATGTCAATTTTCTATTGAATCAACGGTGTTTAGGTAAGGGGTAATAATTATTTAATGAACCAATCTTGTTGATGATATGGGTCTATCAGCTAGCTCAATTTACCAATCACATCCTTGAATCTTTGCATCAACTCCTATGCGGTCTCTCCTTCCCGATGTTTTATCTCCCATATTTCAAACAGCCCCTGCGATTGATCTGATGAAGCTTAAATTACTGCACAAATGACCTCTTGACATCATCTATAGTTGGATTCCGGTATAGTTCCGACCACTTTATGAACCATCTAAATGCTCTTTCTCTGAGAGTGATGTAGAATTCCATTAAATTTACATCATTAGGTGTCTGGTGGGTCCTCCAAATGGCTTTGCATAGATACCAATGTTTCTCTACATCATTGGTCCCTTTACCAAAGAACTTGGGATACTTAGAGAATGATCCCGACATATTTGACTACACTTGTGGAAGGAGTACAAATCCCCGCAACCCAAGTTACAATGATCCTTGTAGGTTCGTACCACTATTACTAGTTCCACTGCTACTAGAACTAGCTTTATAATTAGCATGCACACTGTGAGCTCTTATAGTTTTGATTAACTTAGATAGAAATTTATCAGGATTATGATAGAGTACCAGGGGAAGGTTGGGGGAGATACTACATGAGATTTTGGAAGCCAAATCGTTAATTCCATTAGATGCATCATTTTCAGCAAATATTCTCATTATAGCATAGTGCATGTCATCTTCTAGGCCTTCCTCATAGCCTAGGTGGCCCATTCCATCTGACATTTTCATTTCTACTGGTGGGGGTGGGTCTCTGTCACCTTTTAGACCCATATTCATTACAGTCATCTCTAATCTTCCCACTAGAGAAACTTCCACACTTTCTTCCTCTTCCAGATCTCTTAACACCGCTCCTATTTGGTGTAAACTCTTATGTCGCCTCTTAATTTCCTGTAGATCCCTCTCCCACCATTTACGAGCTATCCATGCCCTCCTTTGTTCCCTCAGATATCTAGCCTTTCGAAATTCGTCTGCGTCCATTCTTGTGGCATTCTCATAGTTCCCTGCTTAGTAGTTGTTGGCTTAGTGGGTCCTGACCCAAGTTCAGAGTTAATTTTTCCAAACAAATCCCTACACTACTGGCCCTTTCACCATCAATCCGTGGAGCGCGGATTGAAGTCTCACCCGAAGTAGTATGGGGGGATGATGGAACCAAGTCTCTGCACCCAGAGATGATTATGATGTCGTTTTATGCCCTAAACCTTCCTTTGCAAAGATCGATAAGCCCTTAAGGCTTATTGATATAACTTCCTATTATCAACCTCCAGCCCTTCGCAAAGGTCTACAATTGTCTTTCGCGGACCCTAAACTGGTAAATCCACCACTTACGCACCTATGTAATCACTCCTAAGTCTGTTATTACCCAGGTCTTTTTAAGTGTTTGATATCTTTAACATGTATTAATATATTCTTCGTGTAAACAGATATTATTACTTGTTTTCATATAACAATGTAAACCATGCAGAATCGCACATCAATACAATATTAAATCATAAACCCAATATTCATCACAACGTCAACACATTCATTCATAACAGAAGTAAACGGACAAAACACAGATATTTCTAGAATAATCTCTTTTTAATACTGCAGATTTTCTTACAGACTCAAGTCTACCCTCAACACTCAGCTGCAGGGATCTGCGCACACAGTTGCGGACTCTACTCTAGGCCTTTGCGCACATAGCTGCAGAGCCTCTCTTTTACTCTAAGACTCTTCGCTCTTCACTTCTAATGACCGATTACATTCATCAACTTCCACTACCTACTACTTAGACTCTCTAAGACTCTCATTTTTATACAATCCCATGGTCTGCGGACCATGGGTAGGTCTATACAAGCCGACGCAACTTACATAAAAGAAGGGAAAATCCCTTTATGACACCTACTATCTATGCCCTCCGTGACCACAACTTGCGGAGACTTTACACTTTACATAACAAAAACTTGGTCTTTCTACCCCAAAACTTGGGCTTTTGCCCTAATATTGACCCTTAGGGGATCCTGTCCTAACAGGCCCCAAACACAAATATCGTGACTCGCCCCCAAGTCACTCTGCTGACATGGAGATCTTACTACAAAGACCTCCTAGCACAACTTGCGCCATTGCTACCTCAGTCACGCTCTGCGTGGCTACCTGCTTGAGCTGCTCAACCAGCTGCTTTGTTGTTGGCCCTACACTGTCTTCTTTTACCTTCTGTTTTGTCCTTTGTAGGCCTGCCAACTTCTCTTCAATGGTGGCAGAGATGGCATAGGCCTCATCCAGCCAAGGCCCCAATCTGACCTTAAGGACCACCTCTTTCTGTTGCAGTGGCTCCACCTACTCGAGCAACTGCTTTGCCTCATGCAGCTTAGCCAATCGCTATGATATAGAAACGGTACGCGTCATCGCTCTTGCTTCGTCATATTGCTGCTGCAAATCCCAGGCCTTTGTGTTCAACCTCTGCAAGTTAGGATCCTCCTGCAAAGTCATAATGACTTCCATAGACTGCTCAAATAGTGCAGTGCAATCCACCACCGCGACATCTACTATCACAACTGCGTCCTTTATAGCTTCCTCGCGCTTTTCTTTTACCTCTGGTGGAGTTGAAGGATGTGACTTCAACTCAAGCTTTGTGATTTTGAGGTTCAGTTCAAACTGAACCTTGGTCATCTTTGTCCTTGTATCGCGCACACCTACAACCAATTTTCTAATCTTGGCCTCCACTAGCGCTTTGTCTGGGATATGTAGTTCTGGAACGGTTCTACATGCTTCGGCTACCATGGTTGTGGTTTGCTCATTCTTCTCCTGAGCCTTCTTCCATGCTTCTGGCGCAGCTATCTTCTAAACGAATATATGTCCGTTGTTGACTTTCTTCTCGCTGATCATGCTCAGTGTGCACTGCTCTCGGGCCTTAAGCTCTTCAATCACACCTGCTTGTAGTGTGTGAAGGAATTCACTGGGGAGCATGGCCAAGTTCAAACCAATATTCTTTAAAGCGGTGAAAGTAAGCTTGTCAACTTCCGCCTCCATGCTCAGAGCTCTATCTGGCAGCACGACTGCCTGAAGATCCAAGGATCGAACCAACTCTGCTGCTTGAGTGGTCCCCAATGCCAAACTAGTTGATGTCACATTGTTATGCCCTGCACCTGCCTGTAGTCTAGTTGTTTGGATTTTCAGCTCGCGCAGACCCGTCTGTATGGTACTTAGTGCCTTCTTCTACTACTGCTCAAACTATTGCAATAGTTTTGTTGTCGTATCCCTTACCTTATCTCCAATATCATCCAAGTCACCCTCCGTCAAGGTGATTGGATCGAGCGATGATTTGGAGGCTTTGGTCTTCTTTCGATGTCCCTCCTTTTCTTGTTCCCTATGCCTCTTTACACAAAAAGGAGTGCTCTCCAGATCTTTGCCTCCATGTTCCGATTGTTCTTCGTCCTCTGTTTGGGGTGAAGGATATTTTTTACTTCTGCCAGAGCCACACTCTTCTTGAGCTACTTTCTCCTTTGTAGCGCGCTCCTCTTCTGCGTGGACGTTCTCCTCAGTCTCCTTCTTCCTATTTTCTTCCAATTGCTGCACCTTCAGTCGGGTCACTTCCTTTTTCTACTTCTCTGCGGAGTTTCTAGTCCTGGCAACCAAATTCGATGGTGTGTGCCAATCAGCTGGCCATTGCTTGAGGACCTCTATGCTGGCATCCTCTATAGCCAAGTAGGGGAGATCATAGCACTTCTAGTCCGGATCCTTCAACGCCCAGATGTAAACGTGGCGGAAGTCTGCTTTGAACTCCGCATACCCAAATAACTGCTCAAAAATGGTTGGCGACAACTGCGGCTTTCATTTGATGGCCATATGAATGCTCATCTCCATTAATACCTAAAAAACTTTAGTTTCTCAAACCCGCACGTCTTTGTGGCCCATAGTGAAGCAAACTTCGCTAATTCTAGTAAATCCGTCTGAATTGGAGGAAACTGGTTCTCCTCTAGCAATTCCCACGCGACCAGCACAATTGGTAGTAATAGCCACGAGTAATGGAAAGTTTTATTTTGGTCCTATGCCTCTCTACAGTTCACGGGGAATTCTCTATACAGGTAGCGTGCCCAGTTAAACTGTACACCCTCTGCACACTAAGCTTCTCACGAAACTACTGGTGTCAGCACCTTGTCCGCGTAGCACTTCCTCATCACTTTGCTAGCCAAATTTTGGGTGGCCACCTTCACTGCGGGGTTAGTAATACTGGAAATAGATTACCCACTTGCTTTCTTGACAAGTTTGAACTTTTCCTTCATCTTCTCGGTGAGGTCGCGCTTGCCCGTCTTTCTGCCAAATGCCTTTGCAGGATGTAACAATGTGATCCTATGGATCAACATATCAGTGATCGGTATGGGCTCAGTCAACCATAAGAATCTGCCATGCACAAGGCACAGCAACAGCTTAATGACTGTCAAATTTATAGGGGCGCAGTGGTAGTGAGGCACCCATAGCAAGTTCAATAATCCTGCCTTATTTACCCCATGAATCCATTCCACCGGCTCCAGTGTGGTGACACCAAACTCCTTGTAGAATACTCGCTTCATGAAGGTATCAGTAGCCAGGTGGGGAAACTGCTCAATGTCTCCCAAATCCCAATCTTCAAGTTTCATATGTGGGACGCGCGCCAAGCACGGACCTTCAAAAGTGATTTTTTCTGGCAGCAGGGGTGTGTTCAGGAGGAACTATCCCTCATCTGGGTCCTTCGGGACCTTCACCTTTCCTTGGCGCGAAGGGATGTACTCCAACAACTTTGAAATGGGGTCTACCCCCTCAACATCTATGTCTTCCGTGCCCTCATCGGCCTCTAGTTCTACCACTCTGCCTTTCTCCTGCGTAGTCGGCTTTTCTTTCCACTGAGCCTGTGTGGCTGCATGCTTCCTTGGTGATTCATGCACTGGGAGCGTCTTCTTCTGTTTATCCCTATTTTTCTTGGGAGCCTCTCTCAGCGGCGTAGGCTTCGGCCTAGGCGACCTCAACACCTTAGGCACTACTGTGGGAACCTCCATACTTATGACCTCATAGGCAGCTCCCTCAGAGGCGACAGCGCCCCCAGTACTAGCGGTCTCAATTGGTTCAAACATGATGTTGTTAATGAAGTTCTGATCGGACTCAGACACAGGGATTTCAAGAAAATTCGCAAAGAGCTCACGCAACAGACAACAACACTCAGAAATTCTCAGAATGCAAAGTGTTTCTCAATGGACGGCCATCGGTAATTTATAGGCAATTTCGAATTCAAATTCAACCATTCTCCCCAAAATACGTTCATAAATATGAGATTGGAGGCACATTTCCAAAGATTTCACACTTGATTTTAGCCTTAAATGCCATAAATTCCAGCCGCCCGCTCCTCTTAACCGTTTTTTGGTAGTCAAATCATGAACAATGATAGCAATGGTCACTTTCTAGCTACATTGTGCGGTCTCTCATCCTATAGCGCAACTCCCTTCGCACGTCTATTGAGACTGTGACACCCTTCTATTCCACGCAGACCCCTCATTGCACATCTCTACAACCCAGGTAGTGTAGTTTATAGTCCCATGCCTCCTTGCAGCTTCCTAGAGCATTAAGACTGTGCTACTTTCATATAGTCATCTGGCCAGATCCCCATTGTATGGCTTCAATCAGCTGCCATTTACCTTTCTTGGAAATGGATCTCCATTCAATTTCACAAGCTGAACTACTCCACCATTGGTAATCTCCTTGATCACATATGGCCCCAGCCAATGCATCTGAAATTTTCCTATAAATTTATCAAATTTGCTGTCATATAATAAAAATAAATCATTTACCTTGAAGGTGCACAGTTTGATGTGTCAATCGTGCCATGCCTTTTCGCGCTCCTTCTGAACTTGTTGATGGAACCCAACCAAGAATCTATCTTCCTCCAACTCTATCAGTTGCGCGAGCCACTCTTCTAAGGCTCTGCGTCCACCATTCCTGTGAACACCGCTATGCATAAGCTAGGCACAATAAACTCCATAGGCATTATAGCCTCTGCGTCATAGACCATCCTAAACGATGTCTGTCCAGTCAGCATTTTACAAGTAGTTTTATAAGCCCATAGCAACACTGGTACATGCACGTCCCAATCATTCCTCTGCACATTGCAAACCTTTGTCAGTGCGTTCTCCAATATCTTATTAAATGCTTCCATCGTCCCATTAGCCCGAGGATGATATGGCATGCTCTTTTGATGATACACTTGGAACTCTTCCATCAGCACGTTCATTGTTTCATTAAGGAAGTGTGTACCGCGATCACTCATCAAAATCTTCGGGCAACCGAACCTGGTTAGCACATATTCAAATAAGAACTTCACTAATAGAGTTTAGGCTTTTGTGATCCATATCAAGTTAGAGAAGATTCTTCGGCAAAAATCACATGGAATACCATTTGTCGACGCGTTTCGAACCAACCAGTGTGGTTCATCGTCAGGACAAGAACTTCGTTGTTGTTTCCCCTGTACAATCCTTTAATGGCTGCAATGACACTTGCGGATTAAGAGGTAGGTCATCCCTCCGCGATGGCCTGCCCGTCCTCTGACATGCATCGCATGCCCTACAATACGCTTTGGAATCCTTATGCAATGTCAGCCACCACAACCTAACGTGTAAAATCTTCTGCATTGTTGCTTTTCTTGCATAATGGCCTCCTGCAGCTCCTCCATGAGCTTCAGCTAGGATACTGCTACATTCAAAGTCATGCACATATCGTCGCAATATCTCATCCGACCCCATTTTATACAAGTGACCTACAATAACAATAAAATTTGTCGCACGCACCACCAATTCCTTCTTCTGTTGACTCGTGTATCCTTTTGGAGTTGCTCCTGTAGTCAGGAAGTGGATGATGTCTGCAAAATGATTGTCTGCCACACGCACTGTGAAGAGCTGCACGTCAAGCAGCCCTTCTTCGAAATCAGTAGGCTCCTCTCCTATTTCAATGCGCGACAGATGATCTGGTCCAGCATTCAGTATCCCTGGCTTCACAATGACTTTGAAATCATACTCCTGAAACAACAAAAGCCATCTGCATATTTCCTCCCCAACACAGGCTTGTTCACTAGGTAATTTAACGCAGAATGGTCTGTATACATCTTAAAGTGCCCACCTAGCAAGTAATGCCTAAACTTATGGAGCACGTACACCATAGCCAACCCTTCGCACTCCGTCGTCGAATAGTTCTTTTCAACCTTAGATAGCTTCCTTCTCGCAAATGCTCTCAGGTGATCTAATTCTCCTTCACTGGCATGTGTTAGCACTGCCCCCAACGCAATGCATGATGCATCCACATGCACATGAAATTCCTTCCTCCAATCCGGGAAGACTAGGATCGGTGCAGTGACCATTTTCACCTTTAACACATCCAGGCTCCATTGACATTCCTCATTCCAACATAATGTAGCATCCTTCTTTAATAGTTTTTCCATCGGCACGGTAATATGGGTGTAGCTCTTAATGAACTTTTGATAATGACCTAGTGTTGCACGCAACTGTTTAACACTTCTTGGTGCCTCCAAACTAATTATAACCATGATCTTCGTTGGGTCCACCATTAATCCTTGTATGCACACTACATGACCCAACAAGATTTCGAAAGGGACGCAAAATAGACACTTCTTCAAGTTTAGCGCAATCTGATACCTCTAGCAGGTATCCTATATCAAGCGCAAACTAGCTACATGGCATTTGACCAGTCCAAACACCGTCCAATCATCAAAGTATACCTCCAAAAACTTATGAATGAACTCTTTGAATGTCGTAATTACTACGTGAAAAAAGATTGTCGACGCATTCTTCAGTCCAAAAGGCGTTACCATATACTGAAAACATTCCCACTCAGTCATGAAGGTCATCTTACTCCTGTCTTCCGGCGCAATATTTATCTAATGATTTCCAGAGAACCCATCAGTAAATGAATATGCTTCCTATTCGCCAACATTATCCAGCACTTCATCGATGAAGGGAGTTGGAAAACGGTCATGTATGCAAGCATCATTCAGTTTCTTGAGATCTACACAGATCCGTATCTCATCCTTCTGCTTCTTTTCCTGGACTACCATAGGACTTACCCAATCGGACTCCTCCACTGGTTCAATAATGCCTGCTGCCAACATTTTGTCTAATTCCAAGCGGACCTTTTCCTTGTACTTAAGATGAAGGCGATATGGCCTCTGTTTCACAGGCTTCACGTCGTGTTTCAACTTTATCTTCATCACTCCTAAATCACCTATTATCCCCTTCAAGTCTGAAAACTTTGTAGGGAACAAATCCTGGTATTCGTGAAGCAAATCAGCGACCTTATCCACCATAGCATCATCCTAGTAGTCCACTATTTTCGCAAACTTCAGCTCTGCCTCTATTCCAATGTTCACTTGTCTAGTTTTCAGTGGCGTGGTGATATCTGGATTCTCTATCTGTGACCCATCAACTTCGTGGTGACCTTTTCTCTCTGGGATATTAATTTTCCTTGGATCCTCCTCTTCTTCTCCAGCAATCACATTGTAGCACTCCAATGCATGGCGCAGCTGGGTGGTCCAATCTATTTGAATCAAATCCAAGGGATCCTACGGGATTCTAAATATCACTGCCTTGACCTCCTGCAACGCTTCATCAATACACTCGAATCCATCTTCAAAGCTAAATGTCATTAAGAATCCTTGTCTCAAAATATCCCATTCATCTGTGCCGTGGCGAGGCTCTGTTTCCAAGTACCAATTCATTGGTATCACATCCAAAGTGTGACAAAACAAATGAACCCACTCCAGTTGCGGTTCTACTCCATAAGCATCAGTCCATTTTGCTAAGTGATCACGCGGATCACTCCTCCCATCATATTTCTACATCAATCGCACCTTTGGGCGACCAAACCACACCCTCATCATTCTTCTATATTTGCGCCATCCATCAAAATTGTCTTTATGCGTACCCCAACATCTCGCGGGCATAGCGCATAACACCAAGCCCAAGGCTTGGAAGTGATGCTTCTCTGGCACTTCTCTTTCAAATGCATCCAAAAATTTATCAACATCAATTAAACCATCATAATAAGGCAGACTTCTTACCTTCGACGATACACAGCGCAACGATTTAGTCATCATATTACAACACATCGTAGACACTTCGTGCAATCAATTCTACGAGTGTTCCAATTCCTCATCTGGATCTGACATGTAGGATCTTTCTTTGTCCCATGCAATATGTCCATCAGCTATCGGATTCACCCAATCTTGATCTCACATCCTTATCTTATAAATCTGGTCCAATTCATCAT
The DNA here is from genome assembly GCA_031772625.1 of Pinus tabuliformis. Taxonomy (NCBI): domain Eukaryota; kingdom Viridiplantae; phylum Streptophyta; class Pinopsida; order Pinales; family Pinaceae; genus Pinus; species Pinus tabuliformis. The sequence continues at coordinate 21,706,801 of CM062805.1, forward strand.
CACTTTCATAATCGCGGACTGGATCAGTATAGCGCTATCCTTCTGCAGGGTCCAGAGGTACCACTATGCGGAGCACTTTTCTCTTAAAGGATATTGTTCGCTTCTTCAAATTGATCACCCCATTCATGTCAATGGCCTAGTCGATCCCAAGGTGTTAGCCTCCTATTGCAATAGGTTTCACATTTCATGATTGACTGTTTTTCATGCCAAATATGTCATCTTGTCATGCTGTAAGGTTCCATATTTCCAAGAAGTTCCATTTTGAAGAATCATACCATTTTTGAAGAGTTTTACAGATAAGGGAAAGCCAAACTGCTTAATCTTGGCTTCCCTAGGTTTAAATTGCTTGTTTTAGAAGATAGAGAATGAATATCTGTCCAAACAGTTTAAAGCTTGGCAGATGAGTAGCTAGGTAGAGAAATGAAGGAGCCCAACTGCTTAATCTGGGCCCTTGGAAGAGATAAGGGTTGATTTTAGATAGGAGGGCAGTTAAAAGAAAAGAAGACAATCAGGGTCTGCAAGTCTAAGTGCACCCATGCAAAAAGAAGAAAAAATGCTAGGTAAGTAGGTTGGGTAAGTAGTTTTGTGGTTGCAGAATCAAGCTATGTGATCCATTTCATGTTTTCAAGTGTCATATCTATTCAGATCATAATTATGAGGCAGTTTTTCATTTGGAGAAGCTCAAGCGAGGCATGTTTAACTCTCCCTTCTTCTTATTCCCCAAATCATTCACTAACCTCCCCAAAGAGGTCAAGATCTGCTTGATATCTCTTAAGTTTCATCATTTGTCATAACATTTGCCTAAGTAAAGATATGATTTGCTTAAACGTGCTCATATTTCTTCTGTAAGTCCTATTTCCCCTTTGTAGCCTAAGATTTATATACTTAGCGCTCTCTTGTCATTTTCATATTAACTTCTAACATTATTATGTAAATCCCTATCTATTTCCCCTTCCCCTTACTAAAAAGCACTAAATAGCTCCCCTATGTACATATTCCCATCCCCTGACACTATAGCCCTATAACATCAGTTTCGGGAAATGTTGAGTTCATTTGGGGCTTAGCATTAGCCCTCCGCGTTGTAACCCTGGAATTAACCTAACATTTGGTTAAGTTAATAACCTCTTTCCTCACCCCTTTACCCATAAAATTTCATCATTTTTACCCTCTCGCGCTCATCTTTTAAAGTTTAGTGTTAAAATGTTTTGATAAAAGATTTTAACACCACCAGCGCATAACCCACAAAACCCAAAGTTTTGACCCCCCCCCTGCCACATAAATATTAATTTAATATTCGGGTGGGCCCCCGCACATAAACCTACCGCCAGCTCTGCACTCTGTCAGCCCTCCGATCCGCCCACCCAGATCCAACGGCTCTCGGCGATTTCGAAGCCGCCCCGACGTCCGACGCTTAGCCTCCGATAGGCTAGCGGTTTCCCCACCGTACAATGGACGCGTGTCCGCCCTTGATTGCATCGGAGCTCCTCTGACAATTACCACTCTCGTACAGAAGGCGGTCCGATGAAACCACAAACCGCCTTCTGTCTCTCCGCCCTTGACGTCAGCACCACGTCAGCGCTACGTCACCTCTGCGTCGACCCCCCACTGCTACGTGTCACTGCCACCGCATCTGCCTTCGTCCCTACCCCGCCACTGTGTCCTGTGCCACGTCACCCTTCCGTACTGCCACGTCACCCTGCCACGTCACTGTCGTACCAGGACCCACCACTGACATCATGCTGACGTCATCACCGAAAAAGGCGCGAAGGGCGAAAATCGCAGCAAAGGATGCCCGAAATGAAAAACTGAGGCAGTTTTTGATGTGCGATTAGCACTTAGCACTAATCGCACATCGCTAAGAAAAATTGATCAAAATGGAGGGCTTCTCATGGCTCGGCTACCTGCAAAACCCAAAAATTAGCAAGATGCAACAGGATTTCTTCATGTATGTTCATATTCAATCAACCAGCGCCGATAGCATTCTAGAGGCCACGAAAAGCATTTGTAGCAGTTTTTTTGCCTTGAAAGGGCAGAAAAGGGGTGATTTGACAGTTTCAAGCACATCAAGGGAGAGAAAGTGGCCCGATTCAACTGTAAAAGAGTATCAAAGGAAAGATAAATCCCAGATTAAATTAAAGAGTATCAGTGAAGCGGCAAAGAGTATCAGATCAGCAATATCAAAGCAGGTGAACATTAAAGGCCCCCAAGCAAAGTCAAAGAAAGCGGTGAAGCCATTTAAGGCTCTCAGATCACAGTTAATGCACATCAAAACCACTCAAGAGCAGGGGATCAAAGACCGAAGCACAATTATGGCTAAATGAATAGCACAGGGCCATAAGGACAAATATTAACTCATTTTGATGCAGCTGCCTCCAGCGCAGCTCAAATAAATATCTTCTTGCATTAATTTCAGGACAAGATTAGGTTAAAAAACTCATTTCCCTCAGACCTGTTTAAGGTCTGCTGTAATAGATGTTTTTAGATATTTTCTCTATATAAACCACCCTAATTCATTGTTTAAAGGGTTGGTTGGTTGATAATCCTCATTCGAGACTTGCGCTGTATATTTTGAGAGCTCTGTAATCAAAGACTGCTGGAATGCTTTGGATGAAGAACTGACTGTTGTGTTATTTAATGGCCAAAGAGTGACTGTGGAATTCTTGTGCTACTACATGGCTCAATAAGTGTTATCCTATCTCTGTTTACAGTTTACATATGTTTATGCACCCTTGTGTTACCATCTAAAAAGCAAGAAAAAAGAATAGCTTAGGTTTCGCTTGACTGCACCCTATGCTCAGTTTTTGTTATTTCTATAAGTTTTCTTCAGAAATGGTTATGAATATGCATACTTAAATGATCATGTTTACCCTGTTTCTTTCACATATGACTATTATTTAGGAATTCTTGATTTCTCCTAGAGAAACTATCATTCACCTTCCCTCTCTGTTAGCTAATGAAAGATTCTTAGTTGCCTTTCATCTCTAACCTTCATTCCATATTTATTCCAGCCTGATATTGTTCTATGTGTAGCTATCCTGCTTTGTATTCCTCTTGTGACCAAGAAAACGCAGCAGCAAGCCCTAATCCATGACTCCATGCCCAATGTTTTGAACTCCTCACTCTATGCATCCCAATTCTGCTTGAAAACATCATCCCTCCCACCAAAATCAAAACAAAACCCATATACACCATAACTAGCCTAAAATCAACCCAAAACAAAGTTAAATTTTAAAGAGAGAGCCCTCTCTGGCTGCAGGTAGGCTAGGACCTGCAGCCCAAAGATTGGTTTGTGGTTACCTCGGCCGTATCCCTTAAGGAGCCAAGGGACAACCTGAGTGATAACATCATTGGCGACTCTGCTGGGGAACTTATTCAGAAAATTCCAAAAAAAAAAAAAACAAGTTAGAAGCTGGCTCCCAAGAAGAAAACACATAATACTAGGTCAAATCCAGACCCAAGTCCACCAGTTGTTTTTGAAAATCCCAATTTAATCTCTGGAAACCTTAGCAAACAAAAACAAGAAGAGGTTGTTGATTCTAGTCCTGAAACAGTTCAGCCAAGCTGTTTTCCAACCCTGGTTAAAGTTTTGTTTCGCTCAACCCCCACTTCCCCTTATTCATCATCCACCTCTCCAAGCACCTTTTCCACACCTCCATTCACTACGCATACTACCACTACCACCACTGTTATTACAGCTCTTCCTGTTGTTCCAGTCGTTTCACTTATCCTTGTAAATATGGCTAACAGATATGCACCTTTACAGTTACCTGCAAATCCAGGGGCTATGCCTCAGGATTATCAAACTAAAATTACATACTTTGATGCTACTGGTTTTGGCATAGCCCTGCAACATAACAAGAAAATGCAGGACTATTTTGAGAGTTATGAAATAGATGATGATAGTATAAGAATGAAGATTTTTGTCCAAAGTTTAACAGGAGATGTAAGGCCTTGGTTTAGAGCACTTGCTGCAAATTCCATAGCCAATCCAGATGCCCTTTACCAAACATTTCTTAACAGATGGGAGAAGAAGAAGGACCCTCTGCACATATTATCTGAGTATGACACTATCAAAAGAGGCCCTCAAGAAGCTGTCTTAGACTATTGTGCCAGGTTTAACAACGTTTACAACGCTATTCCACAAAACCTTAGACCTCCACCTGATCTTGCTTTATACAAATTCCCTGATGGATTTGATTCAGACATGGCTTATCAATTAAGGGAAAGAGCCCCTCAAACCTTAGCAGACATGTAGAATGTAGCTGTTAGTGTGGAGGCAAATCTGATTACCAAGCGAAATAGAGCAAGAGCTGAGAGAAGAACTACTTTTAAAGATGAACCTTCAGCCTTTGAGCAAAAATTGGACACAATCATCAAAGGTATGGACAGCTTTGAAAATAGAATGGGAACTATTGAAAGAAAAGCCTCATGGGAAGGACAGCAAAACAATCCTATCAGAAATCCAAACTTAAGAAAAAATCAGAACCCAAACGTTGGAAGGGCAAGTCCTGACCAGGATACAAGACCTCCTTTTCATGAAAACTATGTTGAAGCATCCACATCTAGTGAGCAGACAGAGGACACTCACATAAACTTGATGGGTTTGAAAAGCGAACAACAAGTATTCCTAACCCAAGAAGACCAAGATGACCATGATATAAAGCAATTTCAGACCAAGTCTGGAGAGTCTTTTGACTTCAAACAAGGTTGTGATTCAGCTATCTACGAAGTCCATAAACAATATAAATTGAGAACAAGAACCATTGATGTGTCTGATCCCATCAAGCCAAAGGATGCCAAGCAGCCTAAGAAAGTAAAGGACAAGGCCGCTATCACAGAACCTGCTGATAAAACAGATCCAAAATTAAAGGAAGTGACCATAGAGGATGTATCTGAAATGCAGTCCCCTAAAAACCAGCCTTTTGTATCCTTTCCCTCAAAAGACAATGTAAATAGCACTCCTCAAAGCCTTCCCAAAACAGAACAATCTCAAGAAATCACTGATAACCAAGAGAAGATCACTGAAGATACAATTGAAAAGGCAAAATCTGCTAGTCACAATACTAAAACACAGTCAGAAAAACCTTTTGATTTAGAAGCAGAAATTGTATTCCTCTCTCTGAGCTTGCCAAACATGATGTGTACAGATAGCAAATCAAAAGATCACTGCAAATGCCAGAGAACAGGGATGATGTTAATGTCTTAGATAATCAACTTGAACTACTTGTTGGTTTTGAAGACAATGGTAAATCAGGACATGGAGTTGTTCTACCATTTTATGTCAGTTTGCACATTCATGATAAAGTGTTGCACAATGCTATGTTTGATTCAGGTGCTTCACACAATCTAATGCCCAAAGCTGTAATGGAGAAGCTAAACCTTGATGTCACTAGACCCTACAAAGACTTATTCTCATTTGATTCTAGTCAGGTCAAGTGTTTAGGCTTAATCAAAGACCTTTGTGTGTCTTTAGTCTAATTTCCCAACAAAACGATCCTAATGGACATGGTGGTCGCTGACATTCCACCAAAGTATGGCATGATCTTATCAAGATCTTGGGGAGCAAAACTCCAAGGATCTCTCCAGCTAGACCTCTCCTATGCCACTATTTCAGTCTTTGGGCAACCAAAGAGACTGTATAGAGAAACATTGATGAAGTATGTGGTAAGTAGTGAGGAAAAACCCCAAAACTTTCCCATTTACTCAATCCATTCTGATATGGATTCCTTTATATTGTTCAATGATGATAGCTGCCCTCCCACTAATGAGAAGCCTTTGCCTTTAGAACAAGAAACATGCGTCAATCAAGAGTCAGTTGCCCATACCTGTGAAACTATTAAAACAATTAGTGCAACCAGCATACAAGAAGAACCACATGAAGCACAAAACCTAGGTCCGCCCAATCCTAAAATGACTGAAACTCTTAATACTAACCACAAGCAAGAAATCACATGGTATTTAGAGTTTGATGGTTCTGTTAATAAGCTAGGAGCAGGGGCAGGAACATGGATTCACAATACACATAACAACCATGCAGAGGGTCATGCTTACATACTAAACTTCAAATGCACCAACAACATGGCAGAGTATGAGGCTCTCCTTTTAGGCCTTAAAATGCTCAAAGCTCTATGAGCTGCAAAAGTGTCCATTCTAGGTGACTCCGATTTAATCATTCAACAGATGAAAGGTAACTTTGTTACTAATGACAATAGGCTAAGAGCTTATAGGTCTGCTGCCACAGAAATACTCAATTCCTTCACCGAATCCAAGCTTGCTAAGATTTCTAGAAGCCATAACATGCATTCTCATAGTATAGCTACTTTTGCTAGCACTTGCAAGCTGCCCTTTGAGCCCAATTACCACTTTACTGCTGAGATAAAGCACAGGCCTACTGTCGCTAACAATATCAAAGATTGGCAAGTGTTTGAGGATGATGCTCAAATCAACAATTTTCTTACCTTACAGCAAGAATTCTCAAGCTTAAACATTGATGAAGATGCCATGGATGACCCACAACAGCAAATGAGCCAAAATAAGAAAACTATAACAGCTGAAGCAGCAAATAAAATGCTGCACCCAACCATTTTTTATGAGAAAAACATGCAAGAGCTGAAGCAAATGCATTTAGATGAAATAGCTGAAGCAGAGGCTGAAGTCATTAATTTAAAGGACAACTTTTTACCAGCTGGTCTCACTCCATTAGAAGACATATTTGATTCAAACGATGTCCCCAAAAAGCCAAAGATGCAACCCTTAAATGCTGTTGTGGAAGACTGTAATATTGGGACAGTAGAGAAGCCCAAAATGATTAAACTGTCCAAGTCTTTGCCTCCCAATCAAAAACCAAAATATGTTGATTTATTTAAAGAGTTTCAAGATGTATTTGCCTGGAGTTATGAGGACCTCAAGTCTTATGACACCTCTGTTATTCAGCATACCATTCCCTTAAAGCCAAATCAAAAGCCCTCCAAACAGAAACTAAGGAGAATCAATCCTGTGCTTCTCCCTTTGATTGAGAAAGAAGTGAAAAGAATGTTTGAGGTTGGTATCATAGCACCCATTAGATTTTCAGAATGGGTATCCAATCTTGTTCCCACAAGGAAGAAAACAAGGGAGATTAGACTATGTGTGGACTTAAGAAATCTAAACCAAGTCTCCCTTAAAGATCACTACCCACTGCCAAAAATGGACCACATTCTACAAAGAGTAGTGGGGTCTTCAAGAATTTCTTTGCTAGATGGCTTTTTAGGTTTTAATCAAATACTTGTTCACCCGGATGACCAAGACAAGACAGCCTTTACAACACCGTGGGGAACATTTAAGTATGTGAAGATGCCTTTCGGACTAAAGAATGCAGGTGCTACCTTTCAAAGGGCCATGGAAATTGCATTTGCCAAAGAAATCCATGATTTCGTAGTGGTTTACCTTGATGACCTTACTCCCTTCTCAAAATCTGATCAAGAGCACCTAAAACATTTGAGACAAGTGTTCCTAACCTGTAGGAAATATGGCATTTCCTTGAACCCCAAGAAGTCTTTATTTGGCCTTGAAGAAGGCAAATTGCTAGGCCATATCATTTCAAAAAATGGGATTAGAATTGATTCTGAAAGAATTCAAGCCATCCTTCAAATCCCTTATCCAAGAAACATCAAAGAGTTGCAAGCATTCCTAGGAAAGATCAATTTCCGAAGGAGATTTATCCCAAACTTGGCCGAGCTAATAAGAATGCTAAATAAAATGTTAAAGAAGGATTCCAAGGTAAAATGGACTTTAGAGGCCAAGCAAGCCTTTGAGGGCATAAAATCTGCCTTAACCCAAGCCCCAGTCCTCACAAGTCCTCAATTTGATAAGGATTTCGTCATTTTCTCATTTGCATCTGAACACACCATTGCTACTGTCCTTTTGCAGAAAGATGATCAGGGAAATGAAAAGCCAATTGCATTTTTCAGCCGAGCCCTTAGAGATGCACCCTTGAAGTACCAAATCATGGAGAAGCAAGCATATGCCCTTGTTAAAGCAATCAAAGATTTCAGAATTTACATTTTATATTCACATGTGATTGCTTATGTGCCAAATGCTGTTGTAAAAGACATATTAACTCAAGAGGGCATAGAAGGCAAAAGAGGTAAATGGATTGCCAATATCCTTGAGTATGACATTGAGATAAAACCCACCAAGCTGATAAAGGGACAAGGTTTAGCCAAACTGATGTCCAAAACCAATTTTCAAGCCTTAGACATTAATCAACTGGACAATGAACAGGAGATGGCGACTCCACAGATCAGTCAAGCTTTTTTGCAATCCCCATGGTATGTTGATATATGTTTTATATTGTTAAACATGTGTGCTCCTCCAGGGTTGTCCAGAACCAAAAAGAGATTTTTAAAGATGAAAGCATCAAAGTTATGTGTCTTAGATAGTGTCCTGTTTTGGAAAAATCATGAAGGAATATTGCTGAATTGTCTAACTATGAATGAAACTGACAGTGTCATGAAAGAATTTCATGCAGGGGATTGTGGAGGGCACTTATATTGGAAGTCCACTGCTGATAAGATACTAAGGTCTGGTTTCTATTGGCCCTCTTTGTTTGCTGATGTGAGAAAGTTTGTTGTTTCATGCCACAAATGCCAAATCTTTGAAGGCAAAAGAAAGCTTTTGCCCTTGCCCCTTAAACCCATTTCAACCGAGAAGCCTTTTCAACAATGGGGTCTTGACTTCATTGGAGAAATCCATCCATCCTCTTCTGGCCAGCATAAGTGGATTCTAACAGCCACAGATTACTTTACCAAGTGGATTGAAGCCATCCCATGTAGGCAAGCCAATGACTCCACCATCATCCAATTCCTTGAAACCAACATTTTGTCCAGATTTGGCTGTCCTAAGAAGATCATTACAGATAACACTACTGCCTTCAAATCCAAGAAAATGATCAGTTTTTGCAACAAATTCCACATTACCTTAGGTCATTCCACAGCCTATTACCCTCAAGGTAATGGCTTGGCCGAATCATCCAACAAGAGTCTGATTAACATCATTAAGAAAGTATTGGAGGAGAACAAGAAGAACTGGCACAAAAAGCTTGTAAATGCCCTATGGGTAGACAGATTGTCAACCAAGAGATCCATTGGGATGAGCCCATATGAGTTAGTCTATGGCATGGAGGCCAAGTTCCCCTCTTCTTTGGGAATCCCTGTTATCAAATTGCTGCAAGAGATCCAGGCAGAGCCAAATGATATCCAAAGAAGAATAAACCAAACCATCCATTTGCAGTAAACAAGAGAGCAAGTGTACGACAGAGCTCAGATTTTACAAGAGAAGCTCAAGAAAATGTTTGACAAAAGAACCAAGGCTGAAGATTTCTGCATAGGCAACAAAGTCTTAAGATGGGATTCAAGAAGAGAGGACAAAGGAAAGCATGGCAAGTTTGATTTCATGTGGAAAGGCCCTTTATTATTTCTGTTGTTCAAAGCAACAACACATATTTTCTAAAGAGTTTGGATGGCAGCACAGTTGAAGAAGGCCCAATCAATGGCCGAATGCTAAAGCACTATCATGATCCCTTTTGTTCAACGCAACAACAGCTCTGTATACTATGTGTACATTAATATTTGTATTTTCAACACTTTTTCTTATAGCAGGCAAATAAGAGGGAACAACGCAGCAAATTTTGAAGGAAAGATCAGAGAAAGCTCTATTTCAGTTCTCTGTTTTTTGAAATATGTTTACAAGCACCCAAAAGGCAAGAAGCAGAGCTGTAATGTTTCGGTAATTCAGCTCAAAAGAATACTGCATCAGCTTATAAGAATTCAGTCAAAGGAACTGACAAGAAGGATAATTTCAGTTTACAGCAACAATTGAAGATCAAGGCATTCTGACCTGTTGTTCTTGGCTTTTCATCTTGAAAAAACATCCCCAAGTGGAGCCACTGTTAGCCTCCTATTGCAATAGGTTTCATATTTCATGATTGACTGTTTTACATGCCAAATATGTCATCTTGTCATGCTGAAAGGTTCCATATTTCCAAGAAGTTCCATTTTGAAGAATCATACCATTTTTGAAGAGTTTTACAGATAATGGAAAGCCAAACTACTTAATCTTGGCTTCCCTAGGTTTAAATTGCTTGTTTTAGAAGATAGAGAATGAATATCTATCCAAACAGTTTAAAGCTTGGTAGATGAGTAGCTAGGTAGAGAAATGAAGGAGCCCAACTGCTTAATCTGGGCCCTTGGAAGAGATAAGGGTTGATTTTAGATAGGAGGGTAGTTAAAATAAAAGAAGACAATCAGGGTCTGCAAGTCTAAGTGCACCCATACAAAAAGAAGAAAAAATGCTAGGTAAGTAGGCTGGGTAAGTAGTTTTGTGGTTGCAGAATCAAGCTATGTGATCCATTTCATGTTTTCAAGTGTCATATCTATTCATATCATAATTATGAGGCAGTTTTTCATTTGGATAAGCTCAAGCGAGGCATGTTTAACTCCCCCTTCTTCTTATTCCCCAAATCATTCACTAACCTCCCCAAAGAGGTCAAGATCTGCTTGATATCTCTTAAGTTTCATCATTTGTCATAACATTTGCCTAAGTAAAGATCTGCTTTGATTAAAGGTGCTCATATTTCTTCTGTAAGTCCTATTTCCCCTTTGTAGCCTAAGATTTCTATACTTAGCGCTCTCTTGTCATTTTCATATTAACTTCTAACATTATTATGTAAATCCCTATCTATTTCCCTTCCCCTTACTAAAAAGCACTAAATAGCTCCCCTATGTACATATTCCCATCCCCTGGCACTATAGCCCTATAACATCAGTTTGGGGAAATGGTGAGTTCATTCGGGGCTTAGCATTAGCCTTCCACGTCCTAACCCTGGAATTAACCTAACATTTGGTTAAGTTAATAACCTCTTTCCTCACCCCTTTACCCATAACATTTCATCATTTTTACCCTCTCGTGCTCATCGTTTAAAGTTTAGTGTTAAAATGTTTATATAAAAGATTTTAACACCACCAGCGCATAACCCACAAAACCCAATGTTTTGACCCCCCCCCCCGCCACATAAATATTAATTTAATATTCGGGTGGGCCCCCGCACATAAACCTGCCACCATCTCCGCACTCCGTCAGCCCTCCGATCCACCCGCCCAGATCCAATGGCTCTCGGCAATTTCGGAGCCGCCCCGACGTCCGACTCTTAGCCTCCATTAGGCTAGCAGTTTCCCCACTGTACAATGGACGCATGTCCGCCCTTGATTGCATCAGAGCTCCTCTGACAATTACCGCTCTCGTACAGAAGGCGGTCCGATGAAACCACAAACCGCCTTCTGTCTCTCCGCCCCTGACGTCAATGCCACGTCAGCGCTACGTCACCTCTGCGTCGACCCCACACTGCTACATGTCACTGCCACCACATCTGCCTCCATCCCTACCCCACCACCATGTCCTGTGCCACGTCACCTTTCCGTACTGCCACATCACTCTCGTACCGGGACCCACCGCTGACGTCATCACCGAAAAAGGTGTGAAGGGCGAAAATCACAGCAAAGGATGCCCGGAATGAAAAACTGAGGCAGTATCGCTAAGAAAAATTGATCAAAATGGAGGGCTTCTCATGGCTCGGCTACCTGCAAAACCCAAAAATTCGTGAGATGCAACAAGATTTCTTCATGTATGTTCATATTCAATCAGCCAGCGCCGATAGCATTCTAGAGGCCACGAAAAGCATTTGCAGTAGTTTTTTTTGCCTTGAAAGGGCAGAAAAGGGGTGATTTGACAGTTTCAAGCACATAAAGGGAGAGAAAGTGGCCCGATTCAACTGTAAAAGAGTATCAAAGGAAAGATAAAGCCCATATTAAATTAAAGAGTATCAGTGAAGCGGCAAAGAGTATCATATCGGCAATATCAAAGCAGGTGAACATTAAAGGCCCCCAAGCAAAGTCAAAGAAAGCGGTGAAGCCATTTAAGGCTCTCAGATCACAGTTAATGCACATCAAAACCACTCAAGAGCAGGGGATCAAAGCCTGAAGCATAGTTATGGCTAAATGAACAGCACAGAGCCATAAGGACAGATATTAACTCATTTTGATGCAGCTGCCTCCAGCGCAGCTCAAATAAATATCTTCTTGCATTAATTTCAGGACAAGATTAGGTTAAAAAACTCATTTCCCTCAGACCTGTTTAAGGTCTGCTGTAATAGATATTTTTAGATATTTTCTCTATATAAACCACCCTAATTCATTGTTTAAAGGGTTGGTTGGTTGATAATCCTCATTTGATACTTGCGCTGTATATTTTGAGAGCTCTGTAATCAAAGACTGCTGGAATGCTTTGGATGAAGAACTGACTGTTGTGTTATTTAATGGACAAAGAGTGACTGTGGAATTCCTGTGCTACTACATGGCTCAATATGTGTTATCCTATCTTTTTTTACAGTTTACATATGTTTATGCACCCTTGTGTTACCATCTAAATAGCAAGAAAAAAGAATAGCTTAGGTTTTGCTTGACTGCACCCTATGCTCAGTTCTTGTTATTTCTATATGTTTTCTTCAGAAATGGTTATGAATATGCATACTTAAATGATCATGTTTACCTTGTTTCTTTCACATATGACTGTTATTTAGGAATTCTTGATTGCTCCTAGAGAAACTATCATTCACCTTCCCTCTTTGTTAGCTAATGAAAGATTCTTAGTTTCCTTTCATCTCTGACCTTCATTCCATATTTATTCCAGCCTGATATTGTTCTATGTGTAGCTATCCTGCTCTGTATTCCTCTTGTGACCAAGAAAATGCAACAGCAAGCCCTAATCCATGACTCCATGCCCAATGGTTTGAACTCCTCACTCTATGCATCCCAATTTTGCTTGAAAACATCATCCCTCCCACCAAAATCAAAACAAAACCCATATACACCATAACTAGCCTAAAATCAACCTAAAACAAAGTTAAATTTTAAAGAGAGAGCCCTCTTTGACTGCAGGTAGGCTAGGACCTGCAGCCCAAAGATTGGTTTGTGGTTACCTCGGTCGTATCCCTTAAGGAGCCAAGGGACAACCTAAGTGATAACACAAGGAGCGCAAGGTAGGGATTTTTGTCATCGAAAATCTCTATCACTTCGAAATCCGCCAATGCACTCGTGCCTTCAATATCTATTGTTACTCCCTGCAACCTTCCCATGGGGATAATATTTTGTTGATTTGCCATCCTCAATTGAATCAAAGACCACTGCAGTGCAGGTCTCCCCATTCTCTCCCATGTTTTTTTCAAAAAAACATTCACATCTAACCCCAGATCCAGAATAACTTGGTCCATTTCATATTCGCCTATTTGCGCGGTGAGCCTTATCTCACTCCCTATTCTTGCCTTATGCTTACCAATTTTCTTGACCATGTGCAGTCCCTCAAGAGCATGTTATTTACCAACGCATTTATTATTCAAATCCTGTAATCCTTTTACGGCCTTGCTATCTCGCAACAACTTCATACAGGTCTCCAAAAAGGTAGTAAGCATGGAGGGGTCCATTTCTTCAGACTGCTTATCCTGACTGCCTGATGTAGAAGCCTCAGTGAATCTTTTCTTCACTTCCATGAAGGTATCTTTTGCGCATTCTAGATCAAAGACAACCTCCTTCTTTGGAGCTTTGCGGACCCATTCACTTTGTTCTGGCTTATTTCCCATATCTTCGCCAGTCATCATTCCACTTTGTAGCACTATATTCACACTAGGATCCTCTTCGCAAGGTTCAGCCCTCATCATCTGCAGGTTCTAGGTAGGATGTTGCAGCTGCATCCCCTTTTCGCACATCTTACCTGTAATATAGGGCATTCTTCTGTTGCGTGGTCAAACTGAGTAGAGTATCAGCACAACATGCCCATCAGGTTCGTACATTCTCATGTGTAGTGTCCTGGTCCTCCACAATTGTAGCAAATAACCTATCCCCGACCTCTCGCAGGTCCTCCTCCACCTCAACTTCGTTTTCGCCCCTGATATCCTCCTCGCGCTCCCCCAGCACCTTGATCCGGAGGTCGAGTTTCAGTTTGCATCCGATATGCAGGCATTCTATCCATCATCAACTCATAACTTCGGAATTTACACTCATCGTGACCCTATGATTTGCAGAAGTTGCAGAAGAGTTGTTGCGGTGTTTGTACAAATTTTTGCAGCAAGTGACAATTGTCTATCACATGTTTTCCAACTACCTGACAGATAGCACACCACAGCGTAGGCCCTATACTTGGCCCTGCTTGAACTTCCGGCCTCAGAGGCATTGACCCTCCTCCTACAACATAATTCACAAAGACATGGAAATGATCTTTATCATGCCCCTGACTCTTACATTCAAACACCAAACTTCTTCGCGCACCTCAGGCCAAGCCGCTCTATCCTTCTTTAGACTTTGGAATTATAGGCAAAGGTTCTGCGACTCCACATGAATTTGTTGAACTCCCAAAGTAGCATCTTGAATTGGTGTCTCATGCAATCTCATCACAATCTACAGGGATTCCGCCTAGGTCCCAATCTTTTGCTGTGATAAAGAAACCCTTATATGAGGCAAAAGCGAAGCCACAAACCATTCACGGTGCTGCCCATCCGTAAGATTCATGTTAGCTTCACGAATCTTGCACTTCAATCTTTGATCCAACTCCCAAGGTGTCTCGCTAGGCTTCATCATGATTTCCTTGAATCCCATGATCGATTGCACTTCAGACTTGGGCCTACTGAATTCCTTATTCAGTGCAGTCTGAATATCTTCCAACGCAATCTGAATATCTTCCAACGCAGTCGTCGGGTTACCAGTGCAGTATTTAATGTACCATGTTAGCGCGATCCTATAAAGAAGTGACCAACGTTTCTTTCTTCATCTGATCATCTGTAATGTTCTAGTCTTGCCACACAGCCTTCATGATGAACCAAAACTGGTCTGGGTCCTCATTTCCCAAGCCCTTGAAAATGGGCAACTTCACTGTATTTGCCATATTGAATGGTGGTGGAGGTGGTGGCGATGTGGGTGAAGATGTATGCGGTGGAGGTGAAGATGGAGGTGGTGTGGGCAGATGGGGTATTCCGGGAACCCTCGCCTTATTAACTGGACAACGCTCTGCGGAGAAGCTTGTGATGCTTCTTCTTCATCACTCAGAGGAGGCTCAATCAGAGGGCTATATTCAGGACCTATTATCCTTCTGTCCCTGAATAACTTTCCACTTTGTGTGGCTCCAAACATCAAGGTAATTACATAACCCACTTTTCACACAAGAGCATTTTAATCCAAGTATTCAAAGATCTTAAATACTTAACTCGCGGTCCCTTGAAGAAGCGTCACTTTGCTTCACTATAGTTGACCAAGGTATCGACCGCGAATTCTATCACAAACCCTCTAATGACACGATCAAGCCAGTGATCAACAACTCTTACGATCTTATCTTCAGAGGCTTCCAATCTTCGCACTAACTCCAGGGTCCACACTATTGGACCCTCAAGCCTCCACCTTCCCTATCCATTCGCTAATTTAGCGATCCACTTGTATAGCTCAATCAGGAAGGAACAAAAGAAAATTTCGTGGATCTTTGTGTACATGTACCTTTCCAACCTCTATTCTTTCGTCAATCGTAGATTTCTATTTTCTTGCGCCATGAATTCGTGGATCTTCCTATCCAACCAATATTCAATTTTTGTCTTTGTCAAATTCCAGTGAAGCGACATCACACATCTCTTTATGCAGATCCCAGTCCTAGAAACAGAACCATTTTTTGGTTTAGTGGGTCCTGACCCAAGTTTAGAGTTAATTTTTCCAAACAAATCCCTACACTACTGGCCCTTTCGGCATCAATCCGTGAAGCGTGGACTGAAGTCTCACCCGGCTTAGTATGGGGGGATGTTGGAACCAAGTTTCCACACCCAGAGATGATTATGATGTCGTTTTAAGCCCTAAACCTTCCTTTGCAAAGATCGATAAGCTCTTAAGGCTTATTGATATAACTTCCTGTTATCAACCTCTAGCCCTTCGCAAAGGTCTACAACTATCTTTTGCGGACCCTAAACAGGTAAATCCACCACTTACGTGCCTATGTAATCACTCTTAAGTATGTTATTACCCAGGTCATCTTAAGTGTTTGATATCTTTAACATGTATTAAGATATTCTTCTTGTAAACAAATATTATTACTTGCATTCATATAACAATGTAAACCATGCAGAATCGCATATCCATACAATATTAAATCATAAACCCAATATTCATCACAACGTAAAAGCATTCATTCATAACAGAAGTAAATGGATAAAACACTGATATTTCTAGAATAATCTCTTTATTAATACTTCAGATTTTCTTACAGACTCAAGACTACCCTCCGCACTCAGCTGCAAGGGTCCACGCACACATTTGCGGACTCTACTCTAGGCCTCTGTGCACACAGCTGCGGAGCCTCTCTTTTACTCTAAGACTCTTCGCTCTTCACTTCTAATGACCGATTACATTCATCAACTTCCACTGCCTACTACTTAGACTCTCATTTTTATACAATCCCATGGTTTGCGACCATGGGTAGGTCTATACAAGTCGACACAACTTACATAAAAGAAGGGAAAATCCCTTTATGACACTTACTTTCTACATGCTCCGTGACCACAACTTGCGGAGACTTTACACTTTACATAAAAAAAAGCCTTGGGATTTCTACCCCAAAACTTGGGCTTTTGCCCCAATATTGACCCTTAGGGGATCCTGTCCCAACATTAGCATCCCTCCTTTTAGGTCCTTCCCACAGTACTAGGTAGTTAAGCTGCCATGTTCAGGTTCTAGAATACCAACAAGTTCTCCTCCACCATTAGAATCTTAACCCACGACGACATTTCCTTTAATAGTATTCCTTTCAATCCTGACCTAAACATAACTTCGACTTCAGAAAAAGACTGATGACTATATGCTGCAAACTCAATAATGTATTTCTCTAGTGTTGTCTGCACCCAGAAATTCGTAGTTTGCATCAAATCTATGTCAAGTCGATGTAGCTCGATAAGATCTGCTTGAGTCCAAGAGCGGCGAGATAGTTTTGTCTACTGGTTTTTCCTTTTACTTGCAATCTCTGCAACCAATTGTAAAGCTCCTCTAGTAACTTGCACCAGAAGATCTTGTATTGATTAATAGTTGATTCCGAGTATAGGATCTCTTCCTTCAACCTCCATACACCTCATCGGCAGAGTTGAGCTTATTGAGAGACAAACCGGTCCACTTTCTTGCTCCACGAGTCTTGCAGCTCCTTATTAAACATTATCAATACCATATTCCAAACCCCTTCCTGAAATTCCAAAGTCCCAACAACGAAACCATTTGTTGGCGTAAAAATATCAATAGGGTTGAGACCCCGGGTTCGGGCACAGGGGCTAACAAAGCTCCATTGTAGTCTAGCACAATGTTGACATTTTCACCTTACCCAAAAAGGATAAGGAGTCTCACCTGAGGCGTGTCGCGACCTTAGTTAGATGGGGTTGGAATTCCGGTACTGGGGAGAGGTCACAAGAGGAATACATAGGTCAAGGAGCCAAACTATATCAATCAGAAAACTTAGTCACAATAGATCATGAACATGCAGAAGAGAAATTTAAAAAAATTAAGAAGTCAAATAACCTTTCATGCACTACACGGATATCCCGACAAACTCCCTTTTCTAATAATTCATATGGCCATACAATATTACATCTGGCTTAAGAGCCTCCTATCAACATTGCAGACATATCATAGAGACCAATGGATAACCACATCAACAGATACAGTACAGCTCAAACAGATCTGCAATAGAAATTGAGTACCTTCTCCTCCTCCTCTCCCTTTCCCCACACCCTTCCTTATATTTCCACCTCTGCTTGGACTACCAGTTCTTTCTTCGAGACTCTGCCTTCTTCCTTGCTTGGCTTCTTCTATTGCTCTGTTGTCATTATTCTTCTTCTCTCGGTTGTGGTTGCCTTCCTCTGCCATTCCTCCGCGACTAGTAGTTCTCCACGAGTTACTTGTTTTTTTGTTGTTGTCTCCCTTACAACTTCCCAACAACTATCTCTACAAAATGTCATTATCTTTATGACCTATCATCAACATTCTTGAATTTCTCAAAACAAAGGACCCAACAAATCATTATATAGTTTGTCATCTATCTTGGTACTTTATAGGTCAAAGAATTGGACAAATTATCATGTGGGGTTGATTTAAGTGGCAGGTCCAATTTGGAAATTTAGGTTTGGAGCCTTCCAAAGCCACTTTGAGGCATAAAATGCCATATTTTGTGTCAACACTTTAAAGCATAATTCCCAACCCCTCAATATTTTTCTACACACCATGACCTTTTTAATAATGTGAAAATCACCTCAACCAAATATTTTATATAAAAATTATGTCTTCCATAAGTTACCCTACCTTATTTACCACCATGGTATGAGTTGATGCGACATTATCCACCCATTACTCACACATGTGTGAAAATTCCAATATGGAATCCTATTGCAACAACTGGTATTGATTCTCCTAATTTTTAATTAATCTAACAATTTATCTTCTACGACAAATATTGAAATAAACACACTATAACATTCACAAATAAAACTGCGGAAAAATAATGCGTTGGAAACTGAGAAATGTTAGCACACACACATAAAATATGAGACAATTATTTTTGGACAAATGCCCCAAAAAAACCCAACTTGGGAAGCCCATTGCAATAGTGAGGGTTTTTATTATTATGCAACAATGGAAATCTGAGTACATCTATGGATGCGCAACTGGAAATCCAAACAAAAAGAAAATATGGGCAAAATTATTGAAGGGAATTACCTTTCCTGCTCAAGCAATCTCAGCACAACTTGCCTACAGAAAACTCGACATCTTGAAGCTTCTGCATCACCCTCTACGCTGGACTACATAGTCACTATGACATCTAGCCTATGACTAGTCGTTGATGAAATTGTGATACCTTCTCCTGCTAAGAAATTTGTCTCTCTGACCTTCTGGAACCTCTGCCTAGCCTCTAGATCTGAGAATGATTTTCTCTCCAACAAATTGAACTATGCTCTTTGAGGCTACTGCGCAGAGCTCTACGCTGCCTCACTAGGATAACTCAGCCCTCTTGTTGCTACCTCTCCAGATCTGGAAAACTTCCTTTGGATCACTATTCCTGCCCCTCACTCACTGCTTCAATCGCTAGCTCTCTCCATCAACTAATTGTTGCTACTCTGGAAATCAATCTGCTAAGAAATCGAACTTCTCAAGTTCACTCTCCATCACCACATCGACCTCCTCTTATAATCCACTGTTGGAGAACCAATGGCCAAGATTAAAACATAATTGATGGCTTGGATCGTCTCTAGATCGATCCATGTCAATTTCTAGACTATTCTCACCTTATATCAATTAATACTGATTAATTAACCATATTAACTAAGTTTAGACTTAGGAAATATTTAAAAGAACGATTAATAATCTTATTGAGACACTTCTAGATGGAATTTCCATAAACGACTTATGGATTTTGGAGATCTCATGCATTCTAGCCTCTCCACCAAATTTTGTGGCTATAGCACATCCAATGCTACAAAAAATCTAACACTCCCTCTTAGCGAAGAATGTGTTCTAGTGCTGAACTCCCCGCCACAACACTCTGTCTTTGCATCATCTCATGTCACACTGCTGATTTTTGGTTGCTTCTACCCATCAACTACTGCACAACTCTTATATGTGTTGCATCTGTGTTGTTGCTGACATTGTTGTACTACTGCAAACTCTGCATCTGCACTGCAACTCCCTCTCATCTATTGTTTTTGCAACTGCAACATTTGCAATTAAAAAGCATCCAAAACATTGAATCAATTGTGTTGAGTATGATGCATATGTCTCCTGAGTCTCTGACTGCTACTAGCATATGCATTGTCACTGAATAATTTGTGTTGTTGTTGACTCTGCACTGTACCAATTGCACTGCTTCCAACTCTGCGTTGTGCTCCCCAACATTTGACTGCTATTATTCTCTCCAACTATCACTCAGTCTCTAAATGCATCAACTACCACTAATCCATCCTGCTATTGAATATTGTGGGCCCCCGTAGCTAGGTAATTATCCATGAGGTGTACTCCTCAAGGACCCTGCCCAATATCTATAACTCTTTGGGGCTACAGCACCAAATCTCCCCACCTCACTCCTAGAGGTATATCTACGAACATCGCAAAGTCTTCCTCCAACCTGGAGGACAATCTGTCGTTCTATTAAAGATGCCTATTGATCCTGCTTCGCCTCTTTCCCTTCTTCCTGAGAGGACATTAGGTACTATAGTGACCAAGTTCACCATACCTAAAGCACTTAACCTTTGACATGTCCTTATTCTTTCTCTACTCCCCCTACCCTTAACTGGGACCTTTGATGCAAGGGCCACATTCTCCTCCTCCTTCACTGTATTCGAACCATTATTGTTGCTGCCACTGATGGAGCTCTTTAACAAATCTCATCTCAACTCCTCCTGCTGCAAATCAGCCCACATCTTGTCCCACTCTGGTAGCCTATCTCTGCCCAATATGATTTGGACAAAGACCTGCCACCCCTCTGAGACACTATTGAGTGCTAATCGCACTAGCTCCTTGGGTTGAGGCGCTACCCCAACAAATGATAGCTGGTCTCAGATCTCTTGAACCATGGTAAGGAAGGGATATATTCCTTCCCCCTTCTACATCTGGATACATCTCAGCTTCTCCTCAAGAAACATCTTATGTTTCTCAGAAGTTCCCTAGTATAATGTGGAGAGAGAATCCCACATATGTTTGGAAGTATCTTGCAAACTATATGTGAGACTATATGATCTCGGACTCCATCCAAGATCAACCACTTCACTTGTGCCATCTCTTTCTTATATTCTTTCTATTGATTTGCATCCTGGGGAACCTCCACTACATTATCAATGTAGGCTTTTACGCCATATTCATCTAGAAGGAAGGACATCCTAGCCTTTTAAATGACATAGTTGGAAGCTCCATCCAACGTATTTTGATCACGAAGCCCTTAAGTGGTTGTCTCAACAAACTGTCAAAAACTCCCTCTTTCCTTCTGCTTGGCTACTGCTTTGCTATTCACACTCCCTTCTGGAGTAAGAAGATCTACTCACAACTACTGCCAATTTGCAAGGAAAATCGAACTTCTGAGACTAGAAGCTCCCTAAGGAAATTTTTCCCTCAATTGTGTGTGCTTCACTCTTTTCCACCCGACAATGGATATGCTCTAGCGAACTGCTTCAAAACCCTCTATGTTCAGCTAAACATATGCCCAACAAAAAATCTAAGTTACTCCCTCTGCCTCTAGAATTACTCAATTTGTAAAATCGAATTTTTCTTCTCTAAAAAATTATTTTTTCTCAAGTAACTCAGCCTCCTGGAAAAATATTAAGCTTCCCCTAAGAATTTCGGCCTACTACTCTTACTAAAAAATGAAATTCCTTCTTTCACTTTTGATCTCTCTGGATGATCAACTAAGATATGATACCATGTTAAAATTCCAATATGGAATCATATTGCAGCAACTGGTATTATTTCACCTAATTGTTAATTAATTTAACAATTTATCTATTATGGAAAATATCCAAATAAACACACTCCAACCTTCACAAATAAAATCGCGGAAAAATAATGTTTTGGAAATTGAGAAATGCTAGCACACACACATAAAATATGAGACAATTATTTTTGGACAAATGTCCCTAGAAAAACCCCACTTGGGAAGACCGGTGCAACAGTGAGGGTTTTTATTATTATGTAACAGTGAAAATCTAAGTCCTTCTATGGATCCCAACTGGCAATCCAAACAACAAGAAAATCTGGGCAAAATTATTGAAGGGAATTACCCTTCCTCCACAAGCAATCCCAACACAAATTGCCTACAGAAAAATTGGCCTCTTGAAGCTTCTGCGTCACACTCTTCACTGGAATGTGTAGTCACTATGACTTTTAGCCTCTGATGAAGTCATTTTTCCTTCTGCTACTGAGAAATTTTTCTCTCCAACCTTCTAGGACCTCAACCCGCCTTTGGATTTGAGAATGATTTTTTTTCTAGCAAATTGAATTTCCCTCTCTGAAGCTACTGCACAAAGCTTTGCATTGCCTCACTGGGATAACTCGACCCTCTTGCTGCTACCTCTCCGGATTTGAAAAAATTCCTCTGGATCATTGTCCCTGCCCCTCACTCACTACTTCGATCTCTGGCTCTCTTCGGCAACTTACTACTGCTACTCTGGAATCGATCTACCAAGAAATTGAACTTCTCAAGTGCACTCTCCATCACCACATCGACCTCCTCTTATAATCCATTGTTGGAGCACCAACGACCAAGATTAAAATGTAATTGATGGCTAGGATCATCTCTGGATCGATCTGTGTGAGTTTCTAAACTATTCTCGCCTTATCTCAATTAATATTGACTAATTAAACATATTCCCTAATTTTATATGTAAGAAATATTTAAAAAAACGGATAATAATCTAATTGAGAAACTTTTAGGCGGAATTTCCAGAAATGATTTTTGGGTTTTGGAGATCTCATGTATTCTAGCTTCCCCACCAAATTTCATGGCTATAACACATCTGATTCTAGAAAAAACTAACAACATGTGGGGTAGCCACATGTGAACATTCAAGAGGATTCTAGAAGTTTCAAACCTTATCATTAATTGAGCGTTAAGGCATGCAAAAAAACTAACCCTGGATTTCTATCAAGCTATGTTAGATACTAAGCTACTAGAAGAAGAAGGGATTCCATTCTATAACATTGTACTTATTTTATAGTTGATCAAAACATATAGGAGTGGGATTTGAGAATATAAATTATACATAAAGAAATATATTTTGTAGTAGTCATTCAAGCCATAATGTCATAGGAAAATCTATAGTTAGTGCTCTTTCCTTTGTATTTGGATTTTCATAACTAAAGAAAAGAGTAGAGCATGGACCTCACCTTATAGCTAGGTTTTCTCCCATATTGGGTTTCCTATGATACTTATGTTAATTTTTGTTTGTGGTGCGCTCTTTAGCTTACACTTTCATTTCCATATTTCAATTATCTATATAAATTTGAGCAATAAACTAGCGTTGTTAAATCTAAGATATAAGGAAAGAAACTATAGAGTAAAATATTTAAACATAACATAAGATATGTTGTGACAAACTATTCTAGTGGAATATCCATGTCGATTTACAAATCAACTTATGAAAAAGAATTGAACATGCCTATTTTACTTGCAGTTGAGAATTGGTGACAATATCTCATTGGAAGGCATTTTAAGTCAAAATATATTGTGATAGCCTAAACTATAATTTGAAGCAAGGGGTGTCTTCATAATAATAGTGAAAAAGGGAGGGCTAAAATGCAAGTGTTTGATTTTGATATAATGTAAAAAAGTGAAGGAGAATGTGGTAGAAAATGACTTCCTTAGAATAGAAGAAGCATCGAATTATTACATTACATCTTTCATTATTTTTTGGTCAGAAGAAGTTCACCATGGATGGTAGGAAGGCAATAGTACTAGACAAAAAAAACCAATGTCTAAAAGAAGTGAAGAAATCTATGGGGCATTTCCATAATTGAAAGAGATATCCTTCGATGCAAGGATATAATATTTTTATGCCCCTAATCAAATTTGAAATAAAAACCATTAAGGGAGTCTCATAACTCTCCCATGGTGTGATATTTAGAATTTCTTAAAACATATCAATCGATCAAAATTTAATTCTTGGAAGAAGGAAGGAATTAATATATTCAAAAAATTGTAAGAAAATGTTAGGTATGCCAAAGAAATAAAGGAGAGACTCTAGATATTTTGTGGTTACCTCAATCCTTGCACATGTGTAGTCAAAGATCAAAGACATATAAATGGACTTAATTATCAGTTCGCCAAAATTTAAAGGTAAGGATGTCATTTTTGTAGTCATGGTTAGACTCACAAAATATGAACATTTTTGTAAAATTCAAAGTCAATGTACTACAAGCCAATTAGTAGAAGCTTTCATGAAAGAAATTCATAAGATTCATGGATTTCCTAAAGTAAAAGTAAGAAATATATATCAAAATTTCATACTAAATTTTTGAGAGTTATGGAAGATAAAAAAACAAAAAAAACAAAACAAAAAATTAGACATGAGTTAAACATATCATCCACAAATAGATGGTCAAACAAAAATAGTGATTAATTTTTCAAAATCTCATCTTCATTCTTATTCTTTAAACAAATCCGAATGAGTCAAGTGGCTTCCTCTAATAGAATGGTGGTATAATATGAACTATCACACAATTACTAATGTGTTCCCATGTCAAGGTCTTTATGGATATATATATCCTAGCATTACATCCTTTTTACATGATCATTGTAAATTTTAGGTAGTAGACTCAAATATTGAGAATACTAAAGAAACTTTGCAAATAATTAAAGAAAACCTTTAAATGGTCTACACAAGAATGAAGCAGTAAGTAAATCAATGTTTGAGTGAAAGACAATTTGAGGTGGGGAATTGAGTATATATGAGACTCCAACCGTATGAACAATCTAAAAATCTATTCCAGTATACACATAACTTCTAGAATTAGATAAAGAAGAGAAATTGATTCTTGAAAATGGAAAAAATTATAGATTGACATTTTCTTTTTTCCATAATAGAACCACTATAAAAGTACCTAGTCAAGTGGAAGAATATGTTTCTAGAACAAAAGTGAATGGGAAAATGGCAATACAGGTAGAAATGACCTTAATTACAAGCTTTGAGGGCAAATATTTTTAAAGGAAGGGGGCTATGTTAGGGTCATAACTCTTATTCATTATTATTTTATTAATTATAGTTGATCAATCCAGAGAGTAGGATATACCAAGCCTTCTTTCTCTCTTATCTATAAATAAAGGAAATTCCAATGAATGGGTATCTTATTGTGCATTTGAAATATTTTTGTAGAACGAGGTTTCCTCTTGATGAAGTTAATTTTTATTTTTCCAATGCTAGCATGTTCATGACTTGTAAGACTAGTTTTTGGTCTAAGAAACCATCATCCAGGGGCATCTAAGCCATCAAAATCACCCAGGGGTCACACCTGACCTAGGCCACACCAATCCTTAACATGGATGAATTTTTTTGGCATCTCCTTCTAACTAGTTCAAAACTTAGGCCAACAAAACCCTCAAAATCTAATCGCATTAGCGGGATTTGACCCCTTGATGTAGCTTTTCATTTATTCACTTTGTTTCATTTTCATGATATGTTATTATTCTTGTATCTATTTTTCAATTGATAGGTGTTCCTATTTTAGAAATAGGATGGAGCTCCAAAATCAAATAATGGGGATACATATAATAACCTTGTTAATCTCTATTATCTAATAATTTAGTTATTTAACAATTAAATTATTATGGGATAAGGGATGTCTATATGATTGATAGATGAGAGATGACTATACGGTTAATGGATGGTGAGTCAAGTGTACACCATTGGTCGCTAAGGTTAATGTCTTTTACTTAAGTTGGGATATTTAATCTATAAGCTTGCACAAAGTGAAAAATAAAAATAAAGAATAGGAGAGCTACCTTTTTAATAACAACTTTTTTTTCCTTTTTTTATTTAATAAATATTTGTTATAATTTCCATAAATTTATCGTTTTTTATATTTTGAATGATTTCATTGTATAGGTTTATTTATTAATCTTTGTACACTAATTTAAATTTGATGTAAAATTTAATTATAACTTTAAAATTAGATTATTATTATTATTATTTAAAATATCTAATTTAATTATGTAAAATTTGATTATAACTTTAAAATTAGATTATTATTATTATAATATAAAATATTTAATTTAATTTGTAAATTTAATATTAAATTATTATTATAATATAAAATATTATAATTTAATGGGTAAATTTTTAAAACTTATCTCTTTTAGTATCTAAAAAATAAAAAGTATATAAACTTAAACCAAAAAAATATAATTTATTTTTTTACCATCAAAACTCATTTGAATAAATTTAACACAATAAAATACATGACTGACTTGCCCAACTTTGACTTACTCTACTTTTTTGAAACCCATAGTTTAAGCATACAATGG
Source organism: Pinus tabuliformis (assembly GCA_031772625.1). NCBI lineage: Eukaryota > Viridiplantae > Streptophyta > Pinopsida > Pinales > Pinaceae > Pinus > Pinus tabuliformis. The sequence goes on from CM062805.1 coordinate 21,732,898, forward strand.
CCACAAAGTTAACAGTTATCATCTTAGTAATTGGGCCTTTCAAAATATCAAATTATAAAATTACGATGGAGTTAAACTTGGGTGGAAGAGACAGCAGAAGAACAAAATTATATTTAAAACAAGATCAGTTTTAAATCAAAGTCAGCTAATTATTTATAAACTTTTTTATTTTCCAAATATTATATTATTTAGTTATATTTAAAACAAGAGTTTTAAATCAAAATCCGCAAATTCTTTATTAACTTTTTTATTTTCAAAATATAATATTATTTATTAGTAATATTTTTTAATGTTATTTGGAATATTGACAATATAAAATGGAAAAAAAAAGAGGGCAAACTAAGAAGTCAACTTTCCATCATTAACACAAATTTGTATTTCTCTTACTTTAATAATAATAATAAATGTGTGTTATGTTCACCTAAATTTATACTTTCTTATAATTTGTATGATTTCGTTTCATTTACTTTTATACAAATTGAGTTAATGGTTTCTTTCAATTATATGTAAACTAAGGCTTTAAAATTTTTAGTTTTATAATTTGAAAAAGGAACAATATGTTTTAGAACACAATTTTGATGCAGTTATAAGTGACAAATAATTTGCCATAAGTGATTCCACTAACTATTTTAAAACCTAAAATTATTTTTCCAAACACCTAAAGTTATTTTCCTTATTTATTACTCTTTGAGATAACTTCATTTATTTATATCTACACTTCTATTTAAATAAATTTAAACAAATACCATATCTATTATTTCCATACATATGATTTCTTCCATCACCATTGATCTATTAAGCTTTACTAATACTCCAATTATATTTTATTGGTTTTTAAATTTATTCCAATGAAACGTAACCTCCCAAAATTATTCATCATATATTATATTTTATTTAGTTTTAAAAACTTCTTTTATTTATATCTACACTTCTGTTTAAATAAATTTAAAACAAATAGCATATATATTATTTCCATGCATATGATTTTTTCCATCAACATTGATCTATTAATCTTTTCTAATACTCTAATTATATTTTATTAGTTTTTAAATTTATTGAAACTACGAGGTTTTAAAAAAAATCATTTACTATATTTTATTTACTTATTAGTTTTTAAATTTATTCAAAAGAACCTTAACCTCCCAAAAATATTCATCACATATGATATTTTATTTAGTTTTAAATTTATTAACCATATAAAGAAATAAATAAGCTATTATATTCTTTGAATTATTAAATTGTATAAAAATATTACAAATCAAGTTGATATATTCGTATATTTTATTAAATTATTAATGTCACTTAAAATTTATATTGGTATGTTGCATGAAGTCATATTTTGATTGTTTTAATTATTTTTCTATGCCATCTTTGTACATCCCTGTTTGGGTTAGGCTCCCAAATATTCCCTTTCATCAAATTATTTTAGCTAAAGTGTATAACTCAGGTGGTTGTTTCATTAAAGTAGATATAAATAGGCTGGAGAATGATATTGTATGTTCGCCCGCATATGTGTTGAAGTAAATCTCACTAGTGCGTCGCCGAATAATATCTGTCTCCAATGGAATGGATTGATTTTTATGTAGTTGTTGGATTATGAAAATACAACTCTTTGTTGTAGACTTTGTCAGCAACCAAGTAATCTACAGAATGTCTGCCCTTTTTCTAAGGGGCGCGTTCCTCCTCCAGCTTCCAAGAATAAACCTAGAGGATGGAATGACCGTAAAGTTTCAAAGGAATCCAAGAAATCTATAACAAACCAACTGAATAACCCTTAACACCAAAATACCTCTACAGATAAATCAAGTCCTCCAACTTCAACTCAGTGACATGCAACGCCATCATATCCTTTGGATGGTGGGGTCCACCCCTTGAATAGAGTTGCATGAGACACAATTGTGGTTTTAGCTTTGACAATAAGCAGACACAAACGTTCCCATGAATTGAATCACTCAGATAGTGATAAGGAAGCAACTACAAATGCATAACCCCCAGAGTTGGATTTGACTCAAGAAAACACAATTATTGTACCATCTTCATCTGTCCGTAACAATTCCTCGGGGTGGATAGATGTTCGTAAGAAAAAAGGAAAAATAATCCTCAGAGAGATCAATAATTATTCTCAGTTTCATTATCCAAGAAAGAACTAATGTATGGGTTTGGTAGTAATATCAAAGAGATAGTGAATGTAAATTGTTATGTATTGTGCTTATCGATAATGGAAAGATTGATGTAATCTGATATTTTGAGGTAATACAAATCAATTTACCATGTGTGTGTGTGTATGTGTGTGTTAATGAGCCTGTGATAATTTTGAAAACATTTAAGGGGTGCTACATCATGATTGCTAACATTACTTGGTTGAGTGCAAGAGTAGATTGTAAGTGGAATGGCCCTAGATATGGTGTTGAGTGTAAGCCCATGATGAATTCTAGGAATTAACACATGCAAAGAAGCAAACATTAAGTGAAGAATCTCATACTTGTGAATTTTTGCATCTATAATGTTTGAGAAAAAGAAAATCTTGGTTGGAAATTATTATGATTAACCTCATGGGAACTATATGCATGCAATACAAGTGAGATAATGAGTCTATTCAAGAAGGATAGATGATGCTTGCAATGTTGAAATTATGGGAACATGGCTACTATGGTGACATTGGAACCCTGTGAGATGCATAGATCACCATGAGTTATGATATGTGATATGTGTTGTGTTGTGTTAACAACAATGCAAATGGATGCCCTATTTGTGAGACTCTATAAGTCTCTTTGTTCTTCCTATGTAAGAAATCCTTGGCGAGATGGATTGTTCAATGGAATATTTAGTGAAGGGGATGCCTGAGCTTGGAAGGGTGAATGACTGCAATGAACAGGATGCTTGAATGAATTTGTTATGAAAGATTAATGTCACATACTCATTGAGATCATGAGTACATTGAGTTTGTTTGAGAAAAAAGAGAGTTGAACTTGTTTCTTGTGGAAGTCTTGTGAAGTAAAGGATAGTAATACATAATTGAGAATTGTAGATATTGAATCGCTTGTCTATATTGTGAAGTGAAAAATCTTATGGATATGTTAATGGTTGTAGAAAAATGGTTATAATATAAATGTTCATTTGATGTTTGATATAGGCATATGCAAAAATTCCATAAGTTTGGAGGTATCCAGATAGTGAAGATGAATGTTTTTGCTAATGTAGTAGAAGGAAGAGAACATGAAAAGAGTTGTTGATATGAAGATGTCAACAATGTTGATGAATTTGACTAAGATAATATGTTGATTGTTATAGTGAACTAGAGCACTTGGCATGTTGTGTTGTTGCAAGAAATGACACCTGCAATGGTGTGAAAACAAAGGACAATGTTGAGGTAGGGGATTGTAACATGCCACTCTTGAAGGGGTGGAGAGCTTATACTAACTATGAGTCATGAGAGGGAGCTAGCAAGGGGGAATGGTGGCAAATCCTTCACTGCTAAAATAACCCATGCCAAGAATTATATTGCTCAATTAAATATTAAAAACCCAATTTAAAATCAAATTTCATGAGAAAATAATTAATGAGAGAAATTGGTAGTTGAACTACCAACTCCCATAATTGTTGTAGAAGGTAGTTGGGATTTGTAGAGAAGTCCCACAAAATCTTCAACAAGAAGGCAAGGAATAGGGTGCTCTCACATGAGGAGAGTGTGGGTTGCACATGACTCGGTCGAGGGACCAAATATATGTGAAATGGAGTGACAAAAATGTTGTTGGTTGATGGAAGGATAATGGAGGAGTCATGAGATCCATTTTTGGGTTAAGAAAATCAAGCATACGTATCCCAAACCCTAGTTGTATTGTAGAGTTACGTTTTTAGGTTCTTCTAAGCATTGAAAGGAGAGATCATCAAGCGATTATTGTGGCTATGAAGGGGTTTCTTTGTGCTATGAAAGCTAGTTGAGAAACCACCCATAGTAATGTGCAAGCTCTTAGTTCAATAGGCTTTAAAGGGAATTTGCTAATTTTCTAGTGATGAAGGAGAGTGTCATTTATCATTCCACATTTTATTAACTAATATAGAGAGAGATTTGTACCCCTGCTCCATGGTCTGGCTAGGGGGCATTGACTACTAAAAGGGTTAATGTATAACCCTTAGTTGTGTGGAAAATTGCATACCTTTCATCAATTGCATTCAACTATTGCATTCGTTAAGATAAATGCCTCTAAAATTTTATTTGCAAATGAAATTTAGTTACATGAAATAGAAATGATATTGATTGTTGTTTAATATTTATGTGTCTACTTATTGAATTTGAATGTGTTCTTATGATGCACTATTTATAATGGAGTCGTCTAATGAGGTGGAGGAATTGCTCGGACGGTCAAAAGTGGTCAGAATTTGGGCAAAAAATTTTCAAAAAATCTTGCAAATGCAGTGTTTGAATCGTGTTTTTGATAGTAGAAATGGATTCAGCACCATCAAAAATGCCTAGGACACCTAAAATTTTGAAGTTTAACAACTATAACTTGGATTTACAAAAATCCTTGCCGGATTTTCTCTAAATATGATCGGAATTTCCATAACTTTCCGGGCAACTCCTCCGCCTCGTTAGACTACGCGATTTATAATTGTGTGCATAATTGGAATGGCTATGATGAGCATGGCTATAATTGGGAGCATAGTGGCGTTCAAAGGGTTGTTGCGCCTTTGAATGAGGCCAGTTTTACCAAGGGAGGGCCCGGTGGCCTCCCCTACACTTCTGGTGGATGCTACCGCCTAAAAGGGTGGTCGGGAATGCCCGAGGCTCATGAGTTTTAAAAGCTCGAATGAATGAGAATCCAAACGAAGCACGCCAGCCCTAGTGGACATGGCTTTGCCGTCACGAAGACCGAAAAATGTGGTGAATGTAACGTGGAAACATGGAAGAACCCAACTGTAGTATAAGACCGATGTGTGAGTGGTTTTGGACCACTCCAATTTTGACCCGATATGAATGAGGAAACGCCACGTATACATTGAGTGGTATCGGGAAATGAACCCATGCTCGACTTAAAGTCTCGAATCCCGATATTGCCTTTTAATCGTCGACTTCAATGGGGTGCATGAAATCTGGCAACGTGCCAAGGTATTTGGTTATCGTGTCATCATATAGATGTTATATATATATATAATCATCTGATTTTACAGTTAAGGTTAGCGATTTCACGGCTAAGTTTATGAAAGCATATATATTCTATCTCTTCTGGTTTTGAACTTGTGGCTTCTTAGGAAGAAACACATGCTCTTAACCATTAGGCCTACTCAAACTATATATATATATATATAACGTGGAAGTTATTTATGGGAGGATCGAGAATAACATGGCGTAGCTAGATGGCTTTGGAGTTCACATGGATGGATGGATGTTGACATGGCATTGGTACAAAGTTCTTTAAGGGGTATAATTTTGTATTTCAAGTTTAAATTGAGATTAAATTTATATAATTTCTATTATTGGAAAGCTCTTAACATGTAGGTAGCTTAAACATTCCATAATTTCACTTAGAAAATAATAGAAATTCCAGCATGATTTTGAGATAATCAGGCAAAAATATTTGAAAACCTAAATTATAGTTGTCAAGCTTCGGAATTTTGTGTGCCCAAGGGTTCTTGATGGTATTGATTCTTGAATCTATTTCTACCATAAAAAAAAAAGTGATTTAAACACTCCCGCAGTAGGATATCTTGAAGATTTTTCGCCAGATTCTAACAAGAAATTCATCGTCCAAGTGAAATTGTGGCCTCGTTAGACAACGCCTTTAACATGCAGAAAAAAAATGGTGGTCCCAAAGATGGAGTTAGAATTGAATAAAGAAAGTGAAAAATTCATGACCCCTCCTCCTTAAGGTGATAAAGGGTGTTGGGTATGTTACTAGGAAAATTGTAAATCCACTTAGTCTTGGGTCTTGGAGTATGTGAGCACGCAATTCTAATGTTAGATATTTCAAATTCCAATACATTTGTAAGCAACTTGCTCTTACTCTAAGCACATCCTCTTAGGGAAAAAGGGACAAAATCAAAAGTGAAAAGTTGGAAAATTTCAGATATGATGATGATTAGAATGAGGTTAATTAGTGTCGTGTTGATTAGGGAATACAATCCTTCCTTAAGGGATAGAATATAAGATCTAAATATTAGTTATTTCTCCTTAAGGGAGGTGATTATACTTGAAACCTCTCTACAGGGAAATAAGAGACCACATGTGATGCAAGAGCATCAAGGTCATTTTGAGGATACCATCTTAGCAACACTAATCATGGTTAGCAGAGGTGTGATAAACTTGTCTAAAGTAGGAAGAGAGTTCATAATTTATGGATTTACATGGAAAAGTATTACATAGCATAATGAAGAGCAATATGGAAAGAAATATGCTTCCACACAAAAGCAATAGGTGTTGAAACTAGTTGTTATAGAATGTGATAGTGCTATAGAAGCCATTGTGCGTGTTGAAACTTTACAACATGGATCATGTTGAATCACTCTTGGCTATGAAACTTCCCAAGTCAAAGTTGTGGAACTAGGAATCAGAGAAAATAGAAAGGTCAAAAGGAACTTTATCCACATGTGTAGCAAGGAATCCATAAGGCATATTATTGAGCAAAATCTCATATGTCACATTATAGGTAGAAGAAGGATCAAAAGTTAAAAATGAAAACGTAAAAGTTAAAAATGATGAGTTGTTGAAGCACATAATTTACAAAAGGTGTTGTTTGGAACATTGGAGTATTTTTGTAGTATCGGAAAAAGACGAGGGGGATACCCATATCATCTACATATCTCGCAGTACTCAGTTTGTGTTGAATTCTGTTGATTCGGGAACGCTTAAAATTGGCTACGCCCTATATAAAATCCTTGTGTCCCTATATGTGAAACTCCTTCAGTGGGTGTAGATTCAGGTGGTCCCACTCATGTAGATGTAGTGTTTGGGCCCCGCATACTTGGGAATTCTGTTGAAACATGGCCTACCATTAAACAATTAGTACACCATACATTCGTTCACTCCTATCGTGTCAGTCGCAGATCCCTCAACTTCTCTGTTAGGTTCGCAATTTGATGTTATAAACCTAATATGGACAAATCATGAGGTGTCCCCCCCGATACTCATGTGGATATCCCACCATGGACTCAATCTAATTCACTTGCTCCAAAGAGTCTTGCAACGTGTCAATTTTCTACTGAGTTAGCGGTGTTCGGGTAAGGGGTAATAATGCTTTAATGAGCTAGTCTTGTTGATTATTTGGGTCTATCGAGTAGCTCAATTTACCAATCACATCCTTGAATCTCTGCATCAGCTCCCATGCAGACTCTCCTTCCCGTTGTTTTATCTCCCATATTTCGGACAACCCTTGCCGATTGATCTGGGGAAGCTTAAATTCTTGCAAAATTCTCTCTTGACGTCATCTACAGTTGGATTCTAGTGTAGTTTTGACCACTTTATGAACCATCTCAATGCTCTTTCTCTGAGAGTGGTTTAGAAAACTTTACATCATCAGGGGTGTGGTGGGCCCTCCAAATGGCTTCGCATAGATACCAATGTTGCTCTATATCATCATTCCCTTTACCAAAGAACTTGGGATACCTAGTGAATTATCCCGCCATATGTGACTACACTTGTGGAAGGAGTACAAATCCTAACAACCCAGGCTACAATGATTCTTGTAGGTTCGTACCACTATTTCTAGTTCCACTACTACTAGCACTAGCTTTGTAATTAGCATGCACACTGTGAACTCTTATAGTTTTGATTAACTTAGATAGAAATTTATCAGGATTATGATAGAGTACCAGGGGAAGGTTGGGGGAGATACTACCTGAGCTTTGGGAAGGAGAATCATTAATTCCATTGGACGCATCATTTTCAACAAATAGTCTCCTTATAACAAAGTGCATGTCATCATCTAGGCCTTCCTTAGAGCCTAGGTGGTCCATTCCATCTGACGTTTCCATTTCTACTAGTGAGGTGGGTCTTTGTCACCTTTCAGACCCATAGTCATTACGGTCATCTATGATCTTCCCATTGGACAAAATTCCACACTTTCTTCCTCTTCCGGATCTCTTAACACTGCTCTTGTTTGGTGTAAACTCTATTGTCACCTCTTAATTGCCTATAGATCCCACTCCCACCATTTCTCAGCTATCCACGCCCTCCTTTGTGCCCTCAAATCTCTAGCCTTTCGAAAGTCATCTACATCCATTCTTGTGGCATTCTCATAGTTCCCCGCTCGATAGCATCCCTCCCTTTAGGTCCTTCCCACAGTACTAGGCAGTTATGATCTGAATTTGAAACTACTTGTAAATGGTTTGCAAGGTATTCAATTCAGATATATACATGTTTAAAAGATGTCCATGTCTTGCAGAAAGAAAACAAATGAAAATTTCAGCTGTTCATGACCCATTTAAGTATAGCAGATTGATTTCCTTTTACTGTTTAACACACTAAAACGAATTTTTTCTACAAAATAAATCAACCACAGATGCAAAAGAAGTTGGTGAAGCAGTTCACCCCTCCTGGGCTACGTCTGCTGGGTCCAAGGCTCCCAAATGGGCCTGTCCTTGTTTTAATTAAATGCTCAAATTGAGTATACAGCTGAATATAAGTATCTACAGGTGGAATAGATGGTAAAAACGGATTCATAACACTTGAATCCTTCAAGATTGACTACTGGTTCACCTCCAATGGATACCTGCAACCCTATACAGTTCTCCCAATACTGGGCCCTAGTGGCTCCTAGAACTTCCACGGCTCCAAAACCTCTGCAAATTACCTCAAATGGCTATAAGACCTGCACCAATGGCTTCAGAAGGTCGAAGATACCCAAAATCAAAAAAAAATTCGTCCAAAACCGCCTTTCCTAGCCAAAGTTATGGCTCATTAAAGATTTCCTCCAGTTTGGCCTAAAAAAACTCCAGCTAACTGTAGTTACGGCCAGATAGGCCTGCCAAATATGGAGCGGCCACCAAATTTGGCGCGCTCCGCCAAACACTCTGCCATAATGACCATGACTGCCAGCTAACTGTTAGCGTCTTTCAATGCGCATGTGAACGTTCCCGGCAGTTTTCGGTTTACCTCGAATTGCGCGCTGACTATTTAATTGTGCTGGCAGTTGGGGCTTAAACCCTAGGTTCTGGGCCCGAGGTCGCATGGTATGGGGGCTGGCCCCCTTTGGTACCCACCCATTCAAAGTTCAACGTTCAAATGAAGTTGCCTACACCAATATATAAGTCTGACCCATGTGGCATGTTGGTAAGGCATAGCTTTTGGAGACAACAGGTCTTAGGTTCAAACCACACTGCCACCAAAATTTTAAACAAAGCACATACCACCTGCTGACGTCACCATGGACACGTGGCAGCCTGCCATTCGCTGCCCGAAAAAGAATATTCTCTAGAATATTCCGGGAATATTTTATTTTAAATTTTTTTTGAAAAAATTCAAAATTTCAATGTTATTGAGAAATTCTTCTTTTTGCCATAACTTTCTCATACGGCGACTGTTTTTTGAACCGTTTGCAGCGCCGGAATCAGGAGGATGAGAAATTTCCAGTCGTTCAACTTTGAACTAGTTCTAAGCATTTTAAATTTTGAGCATTTTACGACACTTAGGACATGAGCACCTGATCACGCCTCCCCATTGGGAAGCTTTTGGACCCCAAAAGCCTTCAACTACCTGTTAATGAGGTGAGGGTACAGCTCCCTCACTCTTTCCACCTCCATCCACTTTGCCTTATTCGGTTTGCTGCCTTTGAAACCAACCCGAACATAATCTACATTGCCCCTCCTTGAAGTGCGTGTCCTTCTGTCAAGGATTGTATCTTCTTTCAGCTCATCTAAGAATTCTGGCGAGAAATCTCCTATAGATGGTAGCTGAACATCACTTTCATGATCAGCAATCAAAGGAGGTTCATACAAACATAAGTTCTCCACATTGACAACAGAATACATTTGCATGTAGGAAGGCAAATCTAATTGAAAAGCATTATTTCCAACCTTCTTGAGGATTTTGAATGGACCATAACGAATAGGCTTCAGCTTTTTACCTTCTCCTTGCATCCTTTCCTTACTAATGTACAGCCATACCTCATCCCCTTCTTGAAACTTGTGATCGAATCTATGCTTGTCGTGTCTTTCCTTGTACTTGCCTTGACTCTTCTCAAGTTGTTCTTGAATTTTCTGATGTATTTGCTGAATTCTTTCAATGAATGAACGAGCTTTGTCAATATCACTATGTCCCTCAACGGTGACATCTTTCTCAAGAATGAAATCAAGAGGTGATTTTGGCAAGTAACCAAAACAAGCCTCAAACGGTGAGGTGTTTGTGGAAGAGTGCTTGACACGATTGTAAGCATGTTGTATGTAGTGCAAATGTTCATCCCAAATCTTGGGATGCTTGCTGCAATATCCTCTCAAGAGGTGCACAATGGTTCTGTTCACAACTTCTGTTTGCCCATCTGTTTGCTGATGGAAAGCAGTACTTTTCTTCAACTTTGTGTCCATCATCTCCCATAGGTTGAACCAAAAATTCCCCACAAATCTGGAATCCCTGTCACTGATAATGGAAGTAGGCAAACCAAAGTGAATCCATACATGATGAAAAAATAATTCAGCAGTTTGTTCAGCAGTTATAGTTTTCTTACAAGGCATAAGTATACACATTTTGCTGAAACGATCAACTACTACATATAAATAATCATGCTGCTTTCTAGATTTTGGCAAACCTCCTACAAAATCCATAGAGATGCTCTCCCATGGTCTAGAAGGTACCGACAAAGGAGTATACAAACCAAGCTTCCTATTACTAGGCTTGCTTGTAGCACATAATGAAGATCCTCTTATGAACCTTGAAACAGAATCTACCATGTGAGGCCAATAGCAATACCTCTGTAGATGTGCAACTGTTTTGCTTACCCCAAAATGGCCAGCAATAAGAGAAGAATGAGCTTCTCTTATGACATTTATTCTCTCCCCCTGTGGTATACACAACTTTCCCAAATGAAACAGAAAATTGTTATGCATGTGATAGTCATTTTCCTCTACATGATTCCCTTTACTCAAGTTAGCATACACATCTTTAAAGTCATCATCAGATGCATATTGTTCTATGTAACTATCATGTACAATGGAATCATTCTTAAGTAAAGTAACAGCACCAATAATAGGCCTTGAAAGCATATCAGCAACCTTATTTAGAGTACCTTTCTTGTACCTTATTACCAAATGGAACTATTGCAAGAAGCCCATCCATCTGAATTGTCATGACTGTTGTAACATGCTTTGTAATTGCAAGTACTGTAAGGGCTGATGGTCGGTATGTATAACAGTTTCTTTGCCCATCAAATAGTGTTTCCACTTTTTGACGCTTTCTACCAATGCATACAAATCCTTATCATATGTAGGATAATTTACAACAACACCATTAAAAGTTTCAGAATGAAAAGCATTAGGCTTACCATGTTGTAGAAGAATTGGACCCATGGCATAATCACTAGCATCAGTTTGTATCTCAAATGGCTGTCTCAAATCCGGTAATGCAAGGAGTGGAGCTGAACTAATCTTCTCTTTCAAAGATTCGAAAGCTTTTTGTTGCTTGCCTCCCCATTGGAAAGCATGCTTCACACTTGTCACTGCATGCATAGGAGATGCTATAGAACAGAAGTTAGAGATGAACTTCCTCCAATATTGAGTTGCACCCAAAAAACTTCTTACCTCTGTTATGGATTTGGGAGTAGGCCACTTCACAATAGCCTCAATCTTAGCAGGATCAATTCTCAAAGCACCTCCTCCTACTATGTGTCCCAAATAAACCAAAGAAGTCTTTCCAAATTCACACTTTGACATTTTAAGAAATAACTGATTCTTCTTCAAAACATCAAGTACTTTCCTAACATGCATGACATGATCTTCTCTAGACTTGCTGAAAATTAAGATGTCATCTAAGTAGACAATAACTAAATCATCAAGAAAAGGACGCAAGACATCATCCATTACCCGCATGAAAGTTGCAGGTGCATTGCACAAACCAAACGGCATCACAAGCCACTCAAAGAGTCCTTGTTTGGTTTTAAAGGCTGTCTTCCAAATGTCACTTTCTTCAATTCTTACTTGATGATATCCACTGCGCAAGTCTAGCTTAGTGAAATATCGAGCATCTTTCAGCTGGTCTAGCAAATCATCTATCCTTGGGAGTGGGTAACGATTCTTTACCGTTATCTTGTTCAAGGCCCTGAAATCAACACACATATGCCAAGTGCCATCTTTCTTTGGAATCAATACAATCGGTGACCCACATGGCGAAGTACTTGGCCTTATGAAACCCTTGTCCAACAAGTCCTTGATTTGCTTCTTTATTTCAGCATTCTCCATAATAGACATGTGGTACATGCCTATGTTTGGAAGAGGACAATCTGGATGCAAATGGATTTCATGTTGAATCTCCCTCTTAGGAGGCAAACCTGTTGGCTCCTGAAACATCTCATGATATGCATCAACTACATCATATAGATCTGATTTAAGTTTTGGATCACAATTGTCAAATGACTCATGATTCACATCAACCTTGGGCTTAATCATAAGAAGAACAAAATTCTTACTTGAATTGACCAGCCTTTTGTTAGAAAAAATATATATTACGGAGCAATGGAACACATAAAATATTGCAGAAATATAAACACAGAAAACGCACAAAACAAGAGAGACACAGATGTACGTGGTTCACCCATTTTGGGCTACGTCCACCCCGAACAGCCAGTCCTTCCTTTCTATTATCTAGCAAAATGAAGAGACACAACCTACAGCAAATCCGCTGTAATATCCTCTGTTTTCTCTCACCATCTCACCTCTCTATTTCTCGCTCACAGAATACACATCTATCACACAGCCTCAAATACAATGCCCTCATACAAAGAGAGGGGTTGCCTTCTAGGGCAAAAAACCATAAACTAAACATAAGTTCTACCGTCAGATCATCCGCCTAATGAACGACCCAGATTGACTAGAAATTACTATACTTTACAAGGCAATTTTACATTTATTTTTGGCTTCGGGGGCGCTGCCCCCGAGCCCCCAGACCCCCCAGTCGGGGAGGATGGGCCCCCCCGCGTGGAGGAGTGTACAAAACATCTTGGGGTATACATCCAGCTGAAACAAAGACCTCTGAACAATCATGCTCCACACACAACAATCTCCCACTTGGAGAATGATTGTAGCAACTCCACCGCTGCTTCATTTGCTAGACAATGGCTCCTCTTTGGACCTGGCTGTTTCTCATCTTCATCGTCATCCTTGAAGACCAATTGAAACTGAGCATGTTCTCAGTTTCTCCCTGGTTACAACTTTTGTTAGCATATCTGCAGGATTCTGGCTAATGTGTATCTTTTCCAGCTTCAACTCTCCATCCTCCAACACTGATCGTATGAAATGATACTTGAGCTGTATGTGTTTAGTCCTGGAATGAAATGCTGAGTTCTTTGCAAGATGAATGGCACTTTGGCTATCACTGTATAACGTGCCCATATCATGCTTCTTACCCAACTCACCCATAAACCTTTGTAACCAAATCATTTCTTTACTAGCCTCTGTAGCAGCAACATACTCTGCTTCTGTTGTTGAAAGTGCAACAACACTTTGGATTTTTGAAACCAAACTTACAGCTGTTCCTCCAATAGTAAATACATATCCTGTAGTGCTCCTCCTGTTATCTCTGTCACCTACCATATCTGCATCAACATATCCTTGTAGGGAGATGTTTGAACCACCAAAGCATAATGCTTGATTTGTGGTACCTTTCAAATATTTGAGAATCCATTTCACAGCCATCCAATGTTCCTTTCCTGGATTGTTCATGTACCTGCTTACAACTCCCACTGCATGTGCAATATCGGGCCTTGTGCAGACCATTGCATACATTAAGCTTCCAAATTCTGATGCATATGGAACTTTAGACATATAATCCATGTCTTCTTGGGTCTTTGGGCACATTTCCTTGCTAAGTTTGAAATGGCTAGCAAAAGGTGTACTAACTGGTTTTGCATTGTGCATGTTAAATCTTTTCAACACCTTTTTTATGTACTCATTATGAGACAATGTTAATTTACGATTTTTCCTGTCTCTAGTTATTCTCATACCAAGGATTTGTTTTGCAGCTCCCAAATCCTTCATTGCAAATGAATTTTCCAATTTTCTTTTGATCACATTTATTTCCTGCATGTTAGATCCTGCAACAAGCATGTCATCTACATACAATAACAATATAATATAGCTGCCATCATTTTGCTTTTTCAAATAAACACAATGATCAGAGTGACATCTAGTATAACCTTGTTCAGACATAAACTTGTCAAATTTTAGATACCACTGCCTTGGAGCCTGTTTTAAGCCATACAAGCTCTTCTTCAACCTGCACACTAGTTTCTCCTTCCCTTTCACCTCATATCCTTGTGGCTGCTGCATATATATCTCTTCCTCCAAATCCCCATGGAGAAAGGTTGTCTTTACATCTAACTGCTCAAGATGCAAATCTTCAGCTGCTACAAGACTTAAAATAGTTCTAATTGAAGTCATTTTAACAACAGGAGAAAATATTTCATCAAAATCAATACCTTTCTTCTGTGCAAACCCCTTCACCACAAGTCTAGCTTTATACCTCTGTTTTCCTCCATCTTCTTCCTTCAGCCTGTAAACCCATTTATTCTGCAATGCTGTTTTACCTGCAGGCAACCTGACTAAGTCCCAAGTCTGGTTATGTGCTAAGGAGTCCATCTCTTCTTTCATGGCTTGCTCCCACTTCTTCCTGGTTTCTACTTGCACTGCTTCTTTATAACATTCAGGTTCACCAGAATCAGTCAACAATAAATAATATAATGAAGGAGAGTAATGTTCAGGGGGTCTACTTATCTTGGTAGATCTTCTAACACCACTTTCGGGTGTTTGGGGTGCCTGTTGTTGTTGTGGTGGTTGTTGTTGTTGTGGTTGTTGATTATTATTATTTTCAGGCACCTTTACTTTTTCAGTGATTTCGTCAAGAACTGTGTATTCCTTGTTTTCTTTTTCTTGCTTCTTTTCCTGCAACTGATTCTTATACAAGACCTTTTCATTGAATATTACATCTTTGCTCCTAATGATTTTGTGATTTTCATAATCATATAAGCGATAACCAAAATCATTAACACCATATCCAATAAAGGTACATTTCTTTGACTTTGCCTCAAGCTTTGTTCTATTTTCTTTATCAATATGGACAAAGGCCTCACAACCAAAAGGCTTTAAAAAAGAGTAGTTTACCTTTTTACCTGTCCATGCTTCCTCCGGAACACCACCATCCAAGGAACTTGAAGGCCCTCTGTTTATTAGATAAACAGCAGTATCTACAGCATCTGCCCAAAACTGTAAAGGCAATCCTGCATGCAATCTCATGCACTTTGCACGCTCCATGATTGTTCTGTTCATCCTTTCTGACACACCATTTTCTTGTGGTGTTCTTGGAACTGTCTTCTCTCTACGAATTCCATGCTCTGAACAGTACCTATCAAACTCTTTGTTGCAATATTCACCTCCATTGTCTGATCTAAGACACTTCAATTTCTTTCCTGTCTCAATCTCAACCAAAGCTTTCCATTTCTTGAAAGTATCAAATACATCAGATTTATTCTTAATACAATAAATCCAAGTTTTTCTAGTTGCATCATCAATAAAAGTAACATAATAATGAGAACCACCGAGAGATGATAACTGAGCAGGTCCCCATACATCTGTATGCACAAGCTCTAATTTTTCATTCTTCTTTTCTTTCCCAACTCTGAGAAATCTGACTCTCTTCTGTTTTCCATAAATGCAATTCTCACAGAAATCCAAATCAACATTCTTCAAACTCGGCAACAAATTCCTTGAGTGAAGAATCTTCATCCCCTTTTCACTCATGTGTCCGAGCCTATGATGCCATAATGTTGCATCTGCTCCTTTGGAAGTTAAAGCATTAACAGAGTTAGAAATACCATTGCATAAATACAATGTACCAACCTTTTCGCCTTTTGCTATTACCAGGGCTCCTTTGGTGACCTTCCAAGCTTTTATCTGTGAAAGTTGTCACACAACCTTCACCACCTAACTGCCCTGTTGAAATCATATTTTTATTTAGATCTGGAACATGCCTTACCTCCTTTAATAGCCATTGGTTTCCATTCTGCTGTTTTACAAGAACTTTACCCATTCCAACGATTTTACAGGGTTTATCATCACCCAGACGAACTTGTCCAAAATCTCCTTGAACATAGTCATGAAAGTATTTCTTATCAGGTGTGGCATGGAATGGAACCCCTGAATCTACCACCCAAGAATCAGTAATATTTTCGAAAGAAAGAATCAAAGCATCTTGTAACACCTCACTTGTCACATTTGCTTCATGATTGTTTTCTTGGTGTGCATCTCCTTCTTTTCCCTTCCAAGATCTACAGTCTTTCTTTAGGTGTCCTTTCTTTCCACATTTCCAGCACACTATCCCCGATCTGGACTTGGATCCGTCTTTCCTTGATTTACTGCGATATCCTGAGCTCTTTCCTCTTTCCATTTTTCTTCCTCTAGACTCTGCACTCAAAGCATTTCCCGATGTCTCACCGGAGCTTTTTCGTCGCATTTCTTCGCTAAGGATAGCACCAACAACATCATCAAACTTTAAAGTACTAGATCCAAAAACAGAGTTACTAATGGCCATTACCAAACCATTCCAACTTTCTGGTAATGAGCACAAGAATAACAGAGCTCTAACTTCATCATCAAAGTTTACCCCTACAGAACTTAACTGACTTGTAACTGTATTAAAATCATTTAAATGGTTTGCAACAGATCCACCTTCCAACATATTCATATTAAATAACCGTTTCATAAGAAATACCTTGTTTTAGGCCGAGGGTTTTTCATATAGTTTCGACAACGTCTTCATCAAACCCTCTGTCGTGGTTTCCTTCGAAATGTTGAAGGCGACTGACGCAGCAAGGCACAACCGTATTGTTCTGAGTGCCTTTCTATCGAGAAGGTTCCATTCTTCGTCTTTCATACCCATCGGCATCTTTGTTTTTCCGCCCAATGGTAGGTATAGATATTTCTGATACAGATAATCTTCCATCTGCATCTTCCACAGCGAGAAGTTTTGGCCGTTAAATTTCTCGACCCTAAACTTACCATCTTCCGCCATTGCTCCCACTCGAACCAGGAACCCTTCTTTCCTGTGAGTTTATCAGCCAAATAGACCTTCGGCTCTGATACCAGTTGTTAGAAAAAATATATATTACGGAGCAATGGAACACATAAAATATTGCAGAAATATAAACACAGAAAACGCACAAAACAAGAGAGACACAGATATACGTGGTTCACCCAGTTTGGGCTACGTCCACCCCGAACAGCCAGTCCTTCCTTTCTATTATCTAGCAAAATGAAGAGACACAACCTACAGCAAATCCACTGTAATATCCTCTGTTTTCTCTCACAGTCTCACCTCTCTGTTTCTCGCTCATAGAATACACATCTATCACACAGCCTCAAATACAATGCCCTCATACAAAGAGAGGGGTTGCCTTCTAGGGAAAAAAACCCTAAACTAAACATAAGTTCTACCGTCAAATCATCTGCCTAATGAACGGCCCAGATTGACTAGAAATTACTATACTTTTACAAGGCAATTTTACATTTATTTTTGGCTTCGGGGGCGCTGCCCCCGAGCCCCCACCAGGGGACCGCTGGCCCCCAGACCCCCCAGCCGGGGGGGATGGGCCCCCCTGGACCCCCGCGGGGGGGACAAGTCCCCCCCGCGTGGAGGGGTGTACAAAACATCCTGGGGTATACATCCGGGTGAAACAAAGACCTCTGAACAATCATGCTCCACACACAACACCTTTTTACTTGTCCTGCATTCACCATCGCTATATTTGTCTTCTTGCGATGAGCTCTAACAATGAACTCCTTGCCATCTTTGAAAAGATGATATTTGTTTTCATGGCGATTAAAGATAGCTTTCCTATCAAACAAGTAAGGACTTCCCAAAACAATTCCTGCTATATCAAAAGGTACCACATCAAGTTCAACTGTGTCAATAAAGTGTGTAGTAATTGCAAAGCGCAATGTGCACTTTCTTGAAACTTGTAAATTTGCATCCTTGCAAATCCATCCAAGTGGATATGGATTCGGATGTGGAACGGTCTCAAGTTTAAGCTGCTTGACCAAGTCCTCTAATATAAGGTTTGCTTGTGACCCACTATCAAAAAGTGTGTCAATTTTAGTATGTTTTGAAATCACCCTCAGATGAAACAGTTCAATTCTTTCTTCCTCATTAGGAGCTTGTACATGGCAGTTTGAGGTACTAGTGCTGACTTGAGTTTCAATTTATTTTCCCTTCAAGTTTTTCAAACCCATGGCTGCAATTTTGGTTTCATCACCTGAATCATCCCCTAAATCCTGTGGTGTAGATGTAGTAGCAGCAGTTTTCTGTTTCCCTTTGCATTTGTTAAATTGAGGTCTTTTTTCAAGATGTAATTTCCAGCAGTTTTTCTCCTCATGGCCTGGTTTAGAACAATGTTTACAGATCACTTTCTCACTCTCCTGTTTAACAGATGCATTCTTTTTTCCCTTTCCCTTGGAGGTTTTCTCTTTGTTTTTCCCCTTGGGGGGCTTGTTTCTACCCTCTTAAAATGTGTTTTTTCCCCTTGCCTCTAAATGGGTAGCTTGGACACAAACCTCGTCCAGGCTAGTAGGGTTAAACATCAAGATGGTGTGTCTAAGGTAGCTATGCAAGCCACCAATGTATTTCAGCAAGGTTTCCTGGGTCTGTAAATCTACCCCTAACAAGAGAGCTCTTCTCCTAAATTCTTGGGTGTAGTCTTGGACACTCTGACCCTTAAGTTGTCTGAAATTTTGCTAGTTCATAATGGCTTTTTGCATGTGAGCAAGAGGATAAAATTGTTTTTTAATGGTTAACAGAAATTCAGGCCATGTTAAGGTAACCTTACCAAATTTCTTGATCTCCTCTTTAGTCTTGGCCTCCCACCAGACCAATGCTACTCCATCCATTTTCAAAGAAGCCAACTGAATCTTTGTGGCATCATCATGCATATTCTGGATCCTCAAGTAAACTTCCAACTGCCTAATCTAGTTGTCAAGCTTTTCTGCATTCACTTCACCATTAAACATAGGTAATTCAAATTTTACATCGAGCTTCAAAAAAAGACTTTTTCCAAAGGATCTATGCTTATGAACAGAAAAAGAAGACGAGGATGAAGAGGAAGAAGGTGACGATGGGGGTGGTGGATCACCATTTCCTCCATGTCCTTTCTTGGAATGATCATCATCCTTCTTACCTCCTGAAGAACCCTCTCCTTCATGTGGATGTTTGGACCCTTCTCCAGCCAATTTCTCATTTCTTTCTTGGTACAATATCCTCACCATTTCAGTGAGGTCCAAGAAAGCCTTTCTGAAGACTCTTTCTTCTTCTTTTGGATCCATGTCTGCAGGAATTTCTCCTTCATGTGTAGACATTCTTGAAGCTTCTGTTGAGACTCTTGAGGGTGAAATTGAAGGTGGAGGTGATGGCTCTCTGGCCTTCCTTGACTGAGGATTCTCTCGTTCTCTAGTCAACTGTCCTTCCCCTCTTTTAAGTTTCAACCTGGTAAGCATCAATACTTGCAAGACAGTTAGAAGATCTTTGCACAAAAACAATCAAAAGACAACTATACCAGAGATTGATTGAAAGAACATTTATCTACTTTGCAATTGTATAACAAGAGAATTTCGAAGGCTTCCTGGCTCGTTTAGGCTCTTTCTATAGCTTATTTGACTGCTTTTGATACAAAGAAACAAAAACATAGCTCTCATACCAACTTGATCTGAATTTGAAACTACTTGTAAATGGTTTGCAAGGTATTCAATTCAGATATATACATGTTTAAAAGATGTCCATGTCTTGCAGAAAGAAAACAAATGAAAATTTCAGATGTTCATGACCCATTTAAGTAT
The DNA here is from genome assembly GCA_031772625.1 of Pinus tabuliformis. Lineage (NCBI taxonomy): Eukaryota > Viridiplantae > Streptophyta > Pinopsida > Pinales > Pinaceae > Pinus > Pinus tabuliformis. Next base: position 21,752,914 of record CM062805.1, read on the forward strand.
AGCAGATTGATTTCCTTTTACTGTTTAACACACTAAAATGAATTTTTTCTGCAAAATAAATCAACCACAGATGCAAAAGAAGTTGGTGAAGCAGTTCACCCCTCCTGGGCTACGTTTGCTGGGTCCAAGGCTCCCAAATGGGCCTGTCCTTGTTTTAATTAAATGCTCAAATTGAATATACAGCTGAATAGAAGCATCTACAGGTGGAATAGATGGTAAAAATGGATTTAGAACACTTGAATCCTTCATGATTGACTACTGGTTCACCTCCAATGGATACCTGCAACCCTATACAGTTCTCCCAACACTAGGCCCTGGTGGCTCCTAGAACTTCCACGGCTCCAAACCCTCTGCAAATGACCTCAGATGGCTGTAAGACCTGCACCAATGGCTTCATAAGGTCGAAGATACCCAAAATCAAAAAAAAAAATCGTCCAAAACTGCCTTTCCTAGCCAAAGTTATGGCCCATTAAAGATTTCCTCCAGTTTGGCCTAAAAAAACTCCAGCTAACTGTAGTTACGGCCAGATAGGCCCGCCAAATATGGAGCGGCCGCCAAATTTGGCGTGCTCCGCCAAACACTCCGCCATAATGACCATGACTGCCAGCTAATTGTTAGCGTCTTTCCAATGCACATGTGAACATTCCCAGCGGTTTTGGGTTTACCTCGGATTACGCGCTAACTATTTAATTGTGCTGGCGGTTGGGGATTAAGCCCTAGGTTCTGGGCCCGAGGTCGCATGGTATGGGGGCTTTCCCTTAGGGGCTGGCCCTTAGGGGCTGGCCCCCTTTTGTATCCACCCATTCAAAGTTCAACGTTCAAATGAAGTTGCCTACGCCAATATATCAAGTCCGACCCATGTGGCATGTTGGTAAGGCATAGCGTTTGGAGACAACAGATCTTAGGTTCAAACCACACCGCCACCAAAATTTTAAACAAAGCACATACCACCTGCTAACGTCACCATGGACACGTGGCATCCTTTGATTGGTTTCCCGAAACCAACGCCCATACAAACAAAGCACATACCACCTGCTGACGTCACCATGGACATGTGTCAGCCTCCGGGCCTGCCATGTGGCATCCTTTGATTGGTTGCCCGAAACCAACGCCCATACATATGCTGACGTTACCATGGACACGTGGCAGCCTCCAGGACTGCCACGTGGCAGCCTGCCATTCGCTGCCTGAAAAAGAATATTCTCTGGAATATTCTGAGAATATTCTATTTTAAATTTTTTTTGAAAAAATTCAAAATTTCAATGTTATTGAGAAATTCTTCTTTTTGCCATAACTTTCTCATACGGCGACCGTTTTTCGAACCGTTTGCGGTGCCAGAATCAGGAGGACGAGCACTTTCCATTCGTTCAACTTTGAACTAGTTCTGAGCATTTTAAATTTTGAGCATTTTACGACACTTAGGACATGAGCACCTGATCAAGTTAAGCTGCCATGTTCGAGTTCTGGAATACCAACAAGTTATCCTCCACCATTAGAATCTTAACCCATGACGATATTTCCTTTAATAGTCTTCCTTTCAATCCTGACCTAAACATAACTTTGACTTTAGAAAAAGACTAATGACTCTTTGTTGCGAACTCAATAATGTATTTCTCTAGCGTTGTCTGAACCCATAAATTCGTAGCTTGCATCAAATATGTGTCAAGTCAATGTAGCTTGATAATATCTTCCTGAGTCCAAGAGCGACAAGATGGGTTTTGTCCACCGGTTTTTCCTTTTACTTGCAATCTCCGCAACCAATTGTAAATCTCCTCTAGAAACTTGCACCAAAAGATCTTGTATTGATCGATAGCCGGTTCCGAGTATAGGATCTCTTCCTTCAACTTCCCTAGACCTCGTCAGTGGAGTTGAGCTTGTTTAGAGACAAACCGGTCCACTTGCTTGCGCCACCAGTCTTGCAGCTCCTTATTAAAGATCCTCAATACCATATTCCAAACCTCTTCCTAAAATTTCAGGGTCCCAGCAACAGAACCATTTGTTGGCGTAAAAATATCAATAGGGTTGAGACCCCGGGTCTAGGCACAAGGGATAACAAAGCTTCATTGTAGTCTAGCACAATTCCGACTTTTTCAAATTACCCAAAAATGATAGCGAGTCTCGCTCGAGGCGTGTCGCAACCTTAGTTAGATGGGGTTGGAAGTCCAATACTAGGGAGAGGTCACAAGACAAACACAAAGGTCAAGGAGCCAAACTATATCAATCAGACAACTTAGTCTCAATAGATCAAGAACATGCAGAAGAGAAATACGACACAGGTATGACTCTATTAAAAGAAATTAACAAGTCAGATAACCTTTCATGCGCTATACAGATATCCTGGCAAAATCCCTTTTCTATTAATTCATATGGCCATACAATGTTACATCTGGCTTAAGAGCCTCCTATCAACGTTGCAGACATATCATAGAGACCAATGCACAACCACATCAAATGATACAATGCAGCTCAAACAGATCTGCAACAGAAATTCAGTACCTTCTCCTCCTCCTCTCCCTTTTCCCCAATCCATTCCTTATATTTCTACCTCTGCTTGGACTACCTGTTCGTTCTTGGAGACTCAGCCTTCTTCCTTTCTTGGCTTCTTCTATTGCTCAGTTGTCATTATTTTTCTTTGCTCAGTTGTGGTTTCCTTCCTCCGCCATTCCTCCGCGACTGGTAGTTCTCCACGAGTTCCTTTTTATTTTGGTTGTCTCCCTTACAACTTCCCAACAACTATCTCTACAAAATATCATCAACTGTCTAACCTATCATCAACATTCTTTAATTTCTCAAAACAAAGGACCCAACAGATCATTATATATTTTTCCATCTATCTTGGTACTTTATAGGTCAAAGAATTGGACATATTATCATGTGGGGTTGATTTAAGTGGTAGGTCCAATTTGGAAATTCAAGTTTGGAGCCTTCCAAAGCCACTTTGAGGCATAAAATTTCATATTTTTGGGTCAACACTTTAAAGCATAATTCCAAACCCCTCAATATTTTTCTACACACCATGATGTTTTCAATAGTGTGGAAATCACCTCAACCAAATATTGTATATAAAAATTATGCCTTCCATAAGTTAACCTACCTTATTTACCACCATGGTATGAGTTGATGCGACATTATCCCCCCATCACTCACACATGTGTGAAAATTCCAATATGGAATCTTATTGCAACAACTGGTATTATTTCTCCTAATTGTTAATTAATTTAACAATTTATCTGCTACAACCAAATATCAAAATAAACACATTGTAACCTTCACAAATAAAACTACAGAAAAATAATGCACTGCAAACTGAGAAATGTTAGCACACACACATAAAATATGAGACAATTATTTTTGGACAAATGTCCCCGGAAAAACCCAACTTGGGAAGACCAGTGCAACAGTGAGAGTTTTTATTATTATGCAACAATGAAAATATGAGTACATCTATGGATGCCTGTTGCACAAAATATTGTCACCGTGACATTCTACAAATCAGTGTGAGTCTATCACCACTCATACTTTCCTCCTTTGCAAGTCTTAAACCTCAGTTCTTCATGTCAAGCCTTGAAAAATGAGAGAAAGCCCTTAAAAATCTCTAAAACTCTGGTTCCGCACTTTCTCTTAGCATTACCCGTGGTCCCGCACCTATTGGTCATGTCTCCTGCGTACCTGACTGCTCTGTTTCTGTGTAATGGGTGCAGATCCTTGTAAAAGTCAAAAAGGCGCAAGTACATTCTTAAAAACTCACTGTGGGTTATTTCTGGAAGCTTCTAGAGGGAATCTTGAGGTGGCAAGTTCGCTCCTTTAAGGTTCATGCATCCCATACCTTAAGGAGCTAACCCCTTGATGTGAGGAGCTTATCCCTTTGAAGGAGGACTCTATCCCTTCATAGGTGGACCTATAACTTCCTCCTCTGCACTATAAAATGAGGCATTGGGCTGGTTACTGAGGAGGTTGAAAGCTGAATATTTTTGAGGAGAAATGTTGTTGGAATTTAGTCTTCCTAATTGAGCTTGAGAGGAGAGATTACATACCTTTTTTGATCTAATTGGGAAGAGTGTGAAGCTTGTCAAAGTAGAGGAGATTCTTGCTTGGACCCTGGGAGGAGCTTGTACAACATCAGGCACCAAAGGTTGTAAAGTTCTTCTATTTTCAAAGTTAATAGAATCAAGTTTATTTTTCTCAATAAGCTGTGTTTTATGGTTTATTTCATGGATTCCTTGATCACCATGATGACTGTGATTTATTATATTAGCTATGCAGGTGTTATTTGATGTGTGCTTGTTTGTGATTGCAGGTTCTTAAAATGAAACTCTTTTGGACGATCGAAGCGTGGCTGCCACAAACTAGCGTTGGACTTAAGGTAGGGTCTAAAACACCTCTTGGTTTTTATTAATAAATCGCAATATATTTAGAGAAAGGTAGATTTGCTTGTTCTGCTTGTCACTAGATATCTGTTGATACTAGGGAGATCGATCTTGTCCACAAGAACGATTTATCCGGCCGACAAATTGGCGACCATACTAGGGACTTGAATTTTGGTTTTTTTTTGCCTTTACTTTTACTTTGACTTGAGAAACTTTTCCTTGTTTCTGGTTTTTTCTTGATGTGTGTGGGATTCGGTAGTTTTTAGGATCTGGAGTATATTTTGTTTTTTCCGAAATTTTGAAGAGGACCGCACGTTCTGTTTGTAACACAGTGCGGACATCCCCGCACTGTTACTTTACTACACAGAGAGGTACCGCATCTGGTTATACCGAAAGCCTGCGAACCCTATCAAACTTTTAATTGAAAAAACTAAATTGTTTTCGTCCAGTTAAGATTAGGATTTATTTACGCTTTTTAGTCTCTGCTCAGATCTGCATGTGTCCTGTCAAAAATTTCTTGTAAGTAAGTTCCATTGGCATTTTGGTTTTAGGTGATTTTCTAGAAGTTTTGTGTGCCTGGATTGATTTCCGCTTGGTCTTTGTAGTAACTCAGATATTAGAAGCCTAAGAAAACTCAGATTACCCTGGTATTTTTGGTCTTCTTGATGAGTTTGACTGATTTGTGAAATCTGCCCTTGGTGAGAAATAGATCTCGTTTTCTCTTAGCAAAGCTTTGAACGGACTTGTTTGAAAGTTTTGAATTTCATTTTTAAAAAAGAAAACATAGCTGGGTGTTTTTTTATTAATTTGTTATTCTAAACGAATTAGTCCTTAGCTTGCTGAATAACTAAGTAAAACGTCCTCAAAAAGAAATTTTTAAAGCTTTTACTTCAATTAGGTTTTTAGAAATTTTTAGATCTCAAGCATAGTTTTTTATAGTTTTGAGTGTTTTCTAGAAATTGTAGAATCTCTTTTGAAAGAAATTGTTTTCTGTAGTTTTTGAGTGTTGAAAAAGAAAATGGATTTTTCGTGAGCATAATTAGTAGTCTCGTTTTTGAGTTTATTGAAAAAGACAAAAAGTTTTTCTTTTCATTTATATGTTGAAGGAAAGATTTGTTTTTCAAAGAATTGCATTCTCAACTCTTTCTTTAGCTAGAAATTCATTGAAAAAAAAGAATTGTTTACCATCTTCGGCGCATTTTAGTGTTTTGGAGTGGAGTCTTCACACCATAAAGTTTCATCTCCATTCCTATTGACTTAAGAAACAACCTATAAAAATAACGCTTAAATTAAAATTGATCTAGCAATATTTTTATTTCTAGGGCTCTTATCACCAACATAGCTTAGGCTAGTATCTTGGAGTAGGGAGTAATTAACTCTCCAAGATAGTTAAAACAAACAAGTAGTTATATCTTGCGGTAGGAAATAAATTCCAATTGTTACATGTATGCTCTGGGAAGCTCCTCTTAAAGAATTCAAGCACGAGATCATATCTGAACCAGTGAGGTAATCAATCCTTCCTCATTGGGAACGATAGCAGATATACACGTATTAAAAACGGTAAACCTCAGATTGACCATTGTCGAGGAGCCTGGGGTCACTTGTTGGTAAACCTTGGATTATGTCAAGGAGCCTTCAAGGGGATTGAGCTTTGTTACTCTGCCCTTGCATGTGTATCAGATCGTAGACTGTTCCCCCAGGTATATTTGTTTCTGTTGGTAACCATAGTGACCATAATCTATAGGATTCTTTCCTAAGGTGACGGTGGAAGGAAGATCCCACTGTACCTAGAGCAGACGTCGACTAGACTCACTTGGACTCTCTGGGTGGTTCTCTTCACTCGAGACAATTTTTTGAAGAAACTTGTGCCAGTCTGTTTCATTAAGCAGGTTGTCGAGGTAACTGTTCCAACCGCCCTTTCTATATTGAATTCTGCGACGTTGGATTTCATCACCAACTAGTGTTTTTGGTACAGAAAGTTACTGTTTGTGTGTGGTTTGAACTCTTAGATTTTTTAGGCGTGTCATTCAATTGTTTGTTTCTTTAGAAACTTTAGGTGGTTTTATTGAGATTTTATTTGTTTGTGTGTGAAGTAATTAAAATATTTAATCGTGGCTAAATAACCGAGATAGTCCCGTAGACTTCAGGGGAAACCTCCCAAGTATTCACCAAGCTAGCTTGAAGGGCTACGAGCTCTTGTAACTTCTAGTTACAGTAGAGTTGGGTCACCGGAAGATAGAGAATCTTCTTTGATTGTTCATCCTGACTATCAAGTTCAAGCAATAGAGTATATTTCCGAACCAATTTCATTTTCCGAAGTTATTGGTAGTTTTTCTTCTACTAGTGAATTAGTTGAAGAACCTGAAATTTCTGAGCCTGAAACTAAACCTGCTGCTACTCCATCCTCAGGATTTGCTTCTCCAACTTCTAGTGGTCTTGGTTCACCCATGGTAGGAAGGATCATTACCCAAAATCTTCCTGTGGGACTTAATTCTATTGAATAACTTGTTAGTCCATAAGAAGATATAAGTCTCCCTGAAAATCAACCAACTTTAGAACTTAGGGAGCGTGAATCAATTTTCTACAGTCCACCTAGGAGGGACGCTTGGTACATCTCCTTGACCAACTTTTTAGAAAATATGGGTCTTAGTTTTTCACCAACTCGAATTCCTTTTCATCCAACACCTAGAGGTTATTATCCTCCTTTGAATATGTCGAGACAGTCATCCATGTTTTCCCAATCACCGGAAACATTTTTATATGGCGGTCCTTTTGTTCCTTCTGGGTATCAGTCACTCACTGGTACTTTTTCAGGAGCATCTCCTCGACCCATTGAACATGGCATATCAACTAGTAATAACAGAACTCAACCGTTGAGCGTAGAAGAAATTCTTATGATGTCTGGTACTATTCCAAATCCGCAACCTCAAGGTAGTCAGTTACCGCCTAGAGGGCAACCTCAAGGTACTCAATTACTGCCTGGGAGGCAACCTCAAGGTAGTCAGTGACCGCCTGGAGGGCAACCTCAAGGACAGTACATTCCTTCGCGACAGTACATTCCTCAAGGTCAACCCCAGACCCGGTACATACCTCAAGGTCAACCCCAGTATCAATATATACCTCAAGGTCAACCCCAGTTTCAGTACGTGCCTCAAGGTTATCAACCTCAAGTTTAGTACCCAACCCAAGGTTTCCAACCACCTTTTGGTCAATCATTTGTACAAGGAGTTGGAAATGTACCTTTGAATTATCAGCTCTATGCTCAACCCGGTTATGGCCCTCAATATGCTCAACCTTCTATGGGTCCATACCCCGGAATGAACATGGTGTGGGATCCATCTCAATCTCAACAGATCTTGCAACCTAATGTGCAGTTGTCATCTCAATCTAGACAACCTTTGGTTTCTGGTTCAGCCCAGCAACTTGTCCAGCCTACTATTCAAACTTCTCCACCTGGTGTAGCTCATCAGTCAGGGCCTAGTTCACCTTGAACTTTGCCTCAAACGACTGCTGCAACTACTGCAGCTTCTGTTCAATCTACGCCACCTACTACTTCTGGAGTATCGACAGTTCCGGTTTCTATTGTTCCTGCATCAACTCCTCAAGCATCTTTACCTCAGTCGGGACCTACAATTCAGACTTCGGTTCAGATGCCTGTAGGACAACTTGGTCCAAGTATAGTTGTCATAATTCAACCACAATTCACTTATCAACCGTACCAGGGACAATACCAATTCGGTCCCGCTGTTCAAAGCCTAGTTTACCAGTATCAACCGTACCCTGGATATATTTATCAGCAACCTCAACAACCCCAGTTTGGTCTGGTTAATCCTGGTTTTCCGGGAGGATATAATATTCCAAATGCAATTCCAATTCCAAGTTATCTTGGATATCCTCCTCCTGGGGCTGGTCTTATGACCCAAGGTTTTCGTGACCCTAACCGTCAGTTACCATTTATTGCAACTTTGGACTTGCCTGATTTGTCACGCCTTATGAATGATCCGATTAATTATCTTCTGTTTTGGCCGCCAATGCCGAATAAGTTGCCCAGTGATATCCCAAAGTTTGAAGGTAAATCAAGAGAGGATCTGTCAAACCATTTGATGACTTATCACCTTTGGTGTGGATCTAATTCCATTATAGATGATTCAATTCGCTTACGTCTTTTTCAACGCACTCTGATTGGTCTTGCGGCCAAGTGGTACATTGAGTTACCGCGAGATTTTTTTATAATTTTAGTCAGTTAACCATTTCATTCTTAACTCATTTTCAGTTGCATGTCAGATATGACAATGGCATGGAATTATTAATTTCATTAAAACAGTCAACGTCCACATATATTTCAGATCATATTCATGAATGGCGACGTCGACGACGTTTAGTGAAAGTTTTTATTCCGGATCAAACTTTAGCAGAATGGTTTGTTAAATCATTACTACCTAAAATCATTGAGGATGTAGCTAAGGCAGGAGTTGTTACTGAAGAGCAAGTAATTGCTCAAGCTCAGTACCTAGACCTCGTTTATACGCAGTCGGGTACTTTACACGAAAAAATCCCCGACCTTCCAAAACAAAATCAAATAACTGCAGCTCCTTCAGGCTCTCATGCCGCTGATGGTATGATTGGTTTAGTTAACACCAAAAGAAAGAAGAAATCTTCAAAGAATTCTTCTCCTATTATAACTTTACCAGATTCCCCGACAAGAGACTCTTTCGCTGAAATTCCTGCCGATATTCATGTCGTATAATCATCTACGGCCAAATCAAAATTCGACGGTAAAAAGAAAGGGAAGAAGAAAAATAAACAAAACTCAAAAGAGAAATCAGATAAAACTGAATCTACTGACGAGAAACGTAAACCTCGCTATCCTTGTCTCATTTGTGACGAAGAGCATTTTACAAGAGACTACCCACATCGCATTGAGGTTGCGAAGATCGTCAAAGGTTCTCAAACACCTGCTATCTTGAAGGATCCTTTTCCTAGTCAAGATAGTAAGATGATCGGTTCTTCCTCAAATGCCTCAGAAGAACCCATAATGATGATGTCTCATGTTAGGATTGCGACGTGATCGCAAGATTATGGTAGTAAAAGTCCTGTTGGTGGTAAGGAAGCAGAATCTTCTAATTCAAACCCATCATCTTCAACTCCTTCCGGTTCTGATCCGCTACAGATCGAGAAACCTAACCCAGAATTAGTAATCAAGCCGCTTGCTAAAGGTATACTTCAGAATTCAGCTTTCAATCTGCATGTGAGAGCTGCTCAGAATTATAACATTGTTAAAGACTTAGCTATTTATGTCGGCTTTGGAGGTGCTGCAATCATGCCCAGCACAGCGTAAATTACTATTGTCGGCTATAGGAGCTGTTGATATTCAGGATTCAAACCTTATAATCTTCGATTTAGAGAATAGTACACCTCGCCTACCTCATCAAATGGCTTTCCAGATTCCAGTGTTAGTAAAAAACAGACCTTGCTTTAGGACTGTAATTGATGAGGGAGCTTCTATGTGTATTATGTCGATCCAATTTTGGAGATCGCTTGGTTCTCCTACACTCAATCAATCCTCGACGATTCTAAAGGCTTTTGATGGTTGTGGGTTCCATCCTTTTGGCATTCTACAGGATTTACCTATAGCGTTTGAAGGAAAAATTGTTAATCTAGATGTGGAAGTGGTTGATGCCCCTCTAGATTACAACCTTCTTTTGGGTCATAGCTGGTCTTATGCTATGGCTGTTGTTGTTTCATCGGTCTTTCAGCTTATAAACTTTCCTCATAATGGGAAGATCGTTACAATAGACTAGCTGACTTATTTTTCATCCGACCCAGCCTCTTCTGAAAGTATCCAACATGTCGGTAAAACAACTATCCCTTACAAGGATGTTGGGGTAGGATTGGTTAAAGATTCTGGTTTACTAGGAACTTTTTCCTTTCCTCCTCCTAACGTATCACCTTCTACTACAACCATTCATATGATTTCATCAAACACTATTGCTTTTGATGATCCTTGGATCGTACCTTCCAAATCTGAGGTGGATTCATTTGGTGATGCGATGCCATTGAGTCCCTATGAAATTGCATATCAGGTTGTACAGTCGTTTACTAACCCTTATTCAACCGAAATTGATCTAATGAATGTGGTCCATGGAGAATCACTTTCAATATCAACCTCAGATTCAACAACTTTTTCCGAGCTTGTTCATACTGATGAGAAGATTCGTGAAATTTTGTTTGTTGATGATTTACCATGGGAAGATCTTCATCATCGATCTTCGTTCTTACTTGAGCTTGATCATTTTGAAAATGATTTTTCATCTATTTTTACTACTGATTATGTCAAAGAACCACAGAATCCATTGCAACATCCTGATTCTGAGTTAAATTTGGGAAATATTTCTCGAACGATTCCTATTGACATTTCAGTTAAACCAGGAATTGTTGAAAACATTCATATAGGTGCTTCCTGTACGGACAATGAACTCCAAACTTATAAAGCCCTATTTCAAGAATTCCGTGACATGTTTGCCTGGTCATACGAAGAAATGCCAGGAATTGATCCAGCAATTGTTGTTCATGAAATTAAAACTTACGGATGCTAAACTTGTCCGACAACATTTGCGTTAGATACATCCGCGAAAAGCTACCGCTATTAAAGCTGAAGTTGATAAATTACTTCGAGCAGGTTTCATTTATCCAATTCCCTTAACGGATTGGGTATCGAATATTGTTCCTGTTAACAAAAACCAATGAACAATAAGAATATGTATCGATTATAGGGATATTAATCAAGCTTGTCCCAAAGACAATTATCCAACCCCCTATATCGATCAAATCATTGATGATTGTGCCAGCAGTGAAATTTTCTCCTTTATGGATGGTTTTTCTGGTTACAATCAAATCAACATACTCCCTGCTGATCAACCAAAAACGACTTTCATTTTTCCATGGGGGATATTTGCTTATTGCAAATTACCTTTTGGATTAAAGAACGCCGGAGCAACTTTTCAAAGAGCTATTTCTTACGTGTTTCATGACATCAAGCACATTGTGCAGCCCTATCTCGATGATTTACCTGCTCATTCATTACGTAGAGCCGATCATCTCACTCATTTACGAGCAATCTTTATGAGATGTAGGCATTATCGAATTAGGCTGAATCCACACAAATGTGTTTTTTGTATAGAAATGGGTCGTTTACTGGGATTCGTTGTTTCAAAAGCCGGCATTCATGTCGATCCCTCGAAGGTTGAAGCTATTATCAAATTTCCTCCTCCTTCGACTCTTCACCAACTCCAAAGTTTGCATGGGAAAGCAAACTTTTTACGTCGTTTCATTCCTAACTACGCCGAGATAACAAAGGGTTTTACCAGGTTGTTGAAACAGAATACTCCATTCTTTTGGGATGAGATAGCTGAAAAAAATTTTGATGCATTTAAACACGCGTTGACCCATGCACCGTTATTGCATCCTCCCAACTACAACCAGGATTACTTCTTGTACCTCGCCGCTTCTCATTCCACCATTGGGATGGTTTTAGTTCAGGAAGATGAATTCAACAGTGAACATGTGATTTACTATCTTAGTCGAACTTTGAATCTGACTGAGCTTAAATATTTGCATGTGGAGAAATTCGCCTTGGCAACTGTTTAAGCTGTCCAAAGATTTCGTCATTACATCTTACTACGCAAAACTACCGTAATTTATGACTGTAACCCTATGATCTATATTTTGACTATACAATTGTTAGGGGGAAAGTATTCCAAAGGGATAGTTATCCTGCAAGAATTTGACTTGGAATTTGAAAAATCCAAGGCAAAGAAATCTTTGGTATTCGCGGAACTGATGTGTGATTTCCCGCGTGCTGATACTGAAACTGTGGCCGAAGAGCCCATTGCGGACGAATCCTTGTTTCTTATCAGTACTCTTGATCGATGGTACAGAGATATCATTGTTTATCTCCAAACCCAATCTTTTTGGCCTGAATTTTCATGATCTCAGCGACGGAAAATACGTTTCCAATCCCAACAATACAAAATTATTGGAGATACACTCTATCGTCGTGGGGCAGATTCGGTTTTCCAACGTTGTTTAACTCATGAAGAAGTTGAAGAGGTTCTAAATGACTGTCACTCTGGAGCATGTGGCGGTCATATGTCTGGGTATGCCACAGCCCAAAAGATATTGCGCGCTGGTTATTTCTGGCCGTCTTTATTTAAAGATTGTATCTATGCGGTCCGAAAATGCCACAATTGTCAAAATTTTTATCGAAAGATGCGTGCTCCACCTGCTCCTCTCCACCCTATAATTTCCATCGGCCCTTTTGCAAAGTGGGGTATTGACTTTATTACATGTAACCCTCACTCAACTGGGGGGCATGCGTATATCATCCTTGCAGTAGATTATTTTACTAAGTGGGCCGAGGCGATGCCTACATTTTTGGCAGATGGAAAAACTGCGGCAATTTTCGTTTTCAATCATATAATTACTATATTTGGTGTTCCTCAAGCAATTATTACCGATCATGGGAATCATTTTTGAAACATCATGATGACTGAACTAACAGATCAACTTGGCCTGCGTCACGATAGTTCTACTCCATATTATCCACAGGTTAATGGTCTGGTTGAAGCTATCAACAAAGTTCTAGTCATTATGATCCGATGAATCATTGGTATTCATAGGTCGAATTGGCACAACATGTTATTTTCAGCACTTTGGGCGTATCGGACCTCAGTGAAAACATCAACTAGTTTCACTCCTTTTCAACTGGTTTACGGTTTGGAAGCTGTGTTACCCATTGAATGCGAAATTCCGTCATTGCAAATAGCCATAGAATTACTCCCAGCCACTTCTGAAGAGGAGAAACGTTTGTTGTACTTAGCTCAGTTAGATGAGAATCAACGTGATGCTGCATTAGCAATCGAAACTCATGCCAATTGAATTAAAGCTCAGTACGATCGACATGTTATACCTCGTAATTTTTCGGAATGAGACCTAGTCTTACTATACGATCAAGTAAACGATAAGCTAGGGGCTGGAAAATTTGTACCTATGTATGTTGTTAAGCGAAAGCTGGTGAAAGGGGCCTATGAATTAGTAGATTTTGACGGTGTCTCTTTGGGTAAACCCAGAAATGGTCTTTATCTCAAGAGATATTATGCTTAAATCTAGGTCTAGAGATTTTTGTTAGATTAGGCTCTTTTTAGCTGGTGTGTTTTAGATTAGAAAAGTGTGCTCTGTTTAGAGAGTGTTTTTATCATTATTCCTGCTTATCTTGATTTTACTCTTGATATTTCAGATGTCGACGTCTCTTCAAACATACATTGGTTTCACTGATGGTGCTTGTCGTAATACACAGAACATTTCTTCTGCAACTTGGGTTATCTATTCACCCTCTGATGAGTTGGTATCTATGCATGGGGTAAGCCTCGGGCAAACAACGAACAACATTGCAGAGTATAGTGCAGTGATTGAGTTATTATCTGAATCCATTTCATTTGGGATTCGGAGTTTGATTGTTAGGTTAAATTCTGAACTCGTTGTATTGCAGCTTAATAGAGTTTATGCCATTAGAAATCTGGTGTTATTAAGATTATTTTTGAGAGTTCGTCTGTTGGAACGTGAATTTGACTATATTGAATATCAGCATATTCCAAGATATTTAAATACATTAGCAGATATAATTTCTTCTCAAATGTTAAATATACATTTGCAATAGTCAAACAATAAATTTAAAAACATTTCATAACATATTATACAAGATAGCCAGTAATAGTGATATAGCATAGCATAGAAGTGTGTCAAATATACATCGTCTTCGATCATAGGTTGAAAAACACCTTATGATCGGCAAAAATGATAGTACAAAAAGCAAAAATGTCGTATGAGTCTACAAAGGTGATCATCCTATCACTGGTGATGATCACGATAAGAAACCACTGCTCGGGCCACCCTACAAAGGAACCTCCTGAAAGGTCCTGGGACCCCAATCACATAGCGTTGTAACCTAAGTGGAATGTCATCTATGCTAGTCTTTGGAATATCTGTTGTCAAATGCTCTAGATGATTTTCCAATTCGGTCAGGGTCTCTGTAGATTCGTCCCGTGGGGCCGGTACTGCTGCAGCTGGGTGTCTCCTCTCATAGGGCCGGAGAGTGGTTGGTCACCGTGGACCCACATCTGCATTTGAAACTTTTTACTATCAGTTTTGGACGATTTAAAAAAAAATTAAAAAAAAATAAAAAAAATAAAATAAAAAAATAAAAATAAAAAATAAAAAATAAAAATTTAATTAAAACTTAGAAAATGTTGAGAATGATTTTACCTAAATCATCCCACTGTTCTCCTAGTGGAAGAGTCATGTTTGGATCACCATGATAATCCATCCCAGCATATGGAAAATCCTGAATCAAGAAAAGCTGGTTCTCCAACCAACGAAAATACTCAGGCAGAAATCGAACAACCTCTGAACCCTCCTCAGGATGACGGGCCATAACTGCAACCCAACGCATTAGCTTAGGTTCTTGGGGAAGTCCAGCTCCAACGGAAAGATGCTGTGGGACCAACATCGGGACCCTCTCTAGACCAAAGCTCACAACTAAGAAACCATATCCAAAGTTTTTTTGTTGTCCGTTCTTTGCTCTAGTTAGTTTGCCTTTTACATTCGCCAACACAAATTCGCACCAATTGAAGATGGTGCCTCGATAACAGTCTACTGCCATTCGCATTTGGAATCCGGTAGCTACATGCAGTGCTGCGCTTCCGCAGAGTCTAGTGACAGTAAATGCAATCACTTTAAGTTCAGGACGAGAGATAGTTTTGATATTGATCCCTTTGTCCTTTGTTTGGTCATTACAAAACTCTAGTCGGAGAATATCGACAGACTTGCCACCTGGCCTAGTCCCAAATAGAGATAATCGTTCACCTCTCTTGGGCAAACCAGTCAAGAAGTAAATGTTCTCTAGCTCGATTTCGAGCCGGTGGCCACCAATAATGAAACACTAGTCCTGTATATTCCACCTGTCCACCAGCCATTACAAAATGTCTACTTGGGCCCTCATACCAGGTATGGCCCAGAATTTAAATAGCCCGCATGCCCTCAATACATCCAATGAGGGCTGATGATTAATTGCAGCTAGGTCCACATCTTCATGCTCCCATTCCCACCAAATGAGCATTGTGTATATCCTACATTGCAAAAACGGCTGATTAGAACATTTTAGTTCAAAAAAATTTGGGCGGAAATGAAAAAATTGGAGTTTTTAAAACCTATTTCGCGGGGTCCGCACCCGCTTGTTAGGGATAGTGCGTAGGTCCACACTCTTCCCAAGCAGCAAGTGCGGGCCCCTGGCTCTTTCCTTTGTAGGGAAAAGTCGAGGTCCGCAGGTTTCACATGTTGCGCCTGCGGACCCCCGCGAGCGGTCTTTTAAACTAATTTTTCCTAAAAAATCAAAATGGAAGCCTAAAAACGAAATTCAAACGATTGAAATGCAAGATTAAAGTGATGTGGATTACCTGGAGCTGATAGTTTTCGGTTCCAACGGACGAATTTTCCGCAATCTTCATAGGAATTTTCTTACCCAAAAGCTCTCTTTTCTCACTCTGAAGTCAAACGGTAAAAATGAATTTACAAAAGCCCTTTTTATAAGCTTTTTTGAATAAATGAATTTTAAATTTGTTTATTTTTCACTTTAAGAAGGTAACTTTTTGATGCATTTTTATTTATTTTAAACAGGTATGAGTAATGTTTGAGTTTTTGTGCAGAATATTGGATTTTTTAGGAAAAATTGATCATTTTCAACAAAAAACATTGGAGTCCTCTTTAAGCTTTTTCTGACTCGTAAAATATGAAAAGATTGTCGAGTTTTTCTTTTTAAGCTCGTTAAAACGGAATTAAAAGGACGGTCCACTTACAACTCTTTCTGACCATATAAACATGAAAAGATTGTCGGACTTTTGTTGTTTCAAGTTCGATATTGGTTATAAAACGACGTGTCATTGATCGCTTTTTTACTTTTTCGGATCAAAGACACTAATTATGAAAAGTACTCCTTGATCGTAATGGTCAAGTGATTCTCTCAAGTATTATTTTATACTTTTTCGGGCTTAGGAGACACAAATTTATGAAAAAGGACAACCATGGAGTTTTCTTAAGTTTTTCTTCTAACTCCCTAAAATTGAAAAACGTCGAGTTTCTCCTATACTGGACTCGTTAAAATGTAACAGTAAAAGACCTATTTAATTTTAAAAACAAGAACGGACCACTCCTTCTTAGGGTTCGAATTTTAAACTAAGTTAGACTCATCCGAAGGGTGAGCTTATAACCAAGCAAATTTTATCCTCCTCAAGCTTGTCAAAAATAAAGAGGTACTTGCCAGAAATGGTGGGGGAAAAGAGAGAAAAATGAACCTGTTTGTTATTCTTTGTGTCTTAGAAAAGCATTTAACCACTCTTGAACATGACACTTTTTTTTCACCTGGGTTGGAAAATCCTTTGCCTAACAGTTAATCAAACCATATTGAAAGTCTTCAGCCAGTTTCTGGGTATTAGCTTTGGGTCAATTGTCACCAAACCATCTGCAATGTCGTTATGTGTTCAAGAGGTCAGTTCAAATAAACCATTCATCTGCAAAATATCTGTCATCCATCTTGACCATCCCTAAGTTAGTCCTTGCCAAATATATTTCTTCAAACTTGATCTATGATTTCGTGTTGTGGGCTTGCCTACGACGGATCGCTTTCTATCGAATTCAGCTCATTATCTAGAAAGATGATCTAGAAATCGTCAGTACCTTGGAATCTTCATGCCTCAATGGTAGGTTTCTCGCCTTCGACGACAGGTTGCATCATTGACCTTCGATCAAAGGATTCTATGACATGTTCGACATCAGCTCATCTATTCACATTTCATGGATTGTACTGAGTACTTTGAGAGCCATTGACATTACTGGTGGTTTCTCTCACACTTGTTAACAGTTCACATCATTGACTGGTAATCAAGTGGTTTCTACCATGTTCGACTTCGACACACTCATTCACATGGATAGAATCGTACTAGTTCGGGAAGCATAAATCAAGACCCTGGATCTAGTTTCCACCATCCAGGCTTCGAGGAATTTTGTTATTCATTATACAGTAGACTATTCATAAATAGATGGTTGTGTCCATACTGTGTCTACTTATGTCTATACTTGTGATGTATTACAAAATCATTCCTATATCAGAGCAGTTTAGTTAGTTTTCTAGTCAGTTTTGATCTGAGTATGAGAATGCCTACCTCAGCGATGATATTTTCACATATATATATTTTGTATTGAATGTTTTTACAGGTTCTGACCAGGGTGTCCACAGGATGATCTTTGAAATGATAAAGTACTTCACTCTTCTTAGATGACAAATATTATCCTCAACTATTACAGACTTCGCACTTTAAGGGGCAATCTGTTGCACAAAATATTGTCACCATGACATTCTGCAAATCAGTGTGAGTCTATCACCACTCATACTTTCCTCCTTTTCAAGTCTTAAACCTCAGTTCTTCATGTCAAGCCTTGAAAAATGAGATAAAGCCCTTAAAAATCTCTAAAACTATAGTTTCGCACTTTCTCTTAGCATTACCTTCGGTCCCACACTTATTGGTCATGTCTCCTGCGTACCTGACCACTCTGTTTCTATGTAATGGGTGCGAACCCCTGTAAAAGTCAAAAAGGCGCAAGTACATTCTTAAAAACTCACTTTGGGTTATTTCTGGAAGCTTCTAGAGGGAATCTTGAGGTGGCAAGTTCGCTCCTTTAAGGTTCATGCATCCCATACCTTAAGGAGCTAACCCCTTGATGTGAGGAGCTTATCCCTTTGAAGGAGGACTCTATCCCTTCATAGGTGGACCTGTAACTTCCTCCCTCTGCACTATAAAATGAGGCATTGGGCTGGTTACTGAGGAGGTTGAAAGCTGAATATTTTTGAGGAGAAATGTTGTTGGAATTTAGTCTTCCTAATTGAGCTTGAGAGGAGAGATTACATACCTTTTTTGATCTCACTGGGAAGAGTGTGAGGCTGTCAAAGTAGAGGAGATTCTTGCTTGGACCCTGGGCGGAGCTTGTACAACATCAAGGCACCAAAGGTTGTAAAGTTCTTCTATTTTCAAAGTTAATACAATCAAGTTTATTTTTCTCAATAAGCTGTGTTTTATGGTTTATTTCATGGATTCCTTAATCACCATGATGAATATGATTTATTATATTAGCTATGCAGGTGTTATTTGATGTGTGCTTGTTTGTGATTGCAGGTTCTTAAAAGGAAACTCTTTCGGACGATCGAAACGTGGCTGCCACAAACTAGTGTTGGACTTAAGGTAAGGTCTAAAACACCTCTTGGTTTTTATTAATAAATCACAATATATTTAGAGAAAGGTAGATTTGCTTGTTCTGCTTGTCACTAGATATCTGTTGATACTAGGGAGATCAGCCTTGTCCGCAAGAACGATTTATCTGGCCGACAATGCCCAACTAGAAATCCAAACAACAAGAAAATATGGGAAAATTTATTGAAGGGAATTACCCTTCCTCCTCAAGCAATCTCAGCACAACTTTCCTACAGAAAACTCGACATCTTGAAGCTTTTGCATCACCCTTTACGTTTGACTGCATAGTCACTATGATGTCTTGCCTCTGAATGGTCTCTGATGAATTTGTTCTACCTTCTGCTACTGAGAAATTCATTCTTCCAACCTTCTGGAACCTCTACCCAACCTCTGGATTTGAGAATGATTTTCTCTCTAGCAAATCGAACTGCCCTCTCTAAAGCTACTACACAGAGCTCTATGCTGCCTCACTAGGATAACTCAGCCCTCTTGTTACTACCTCTACAGAACTGGAAAACTTCCTCTAAATCACTATCCCTCCCCCTCACTCACTGCTTCGATCTCTAGCTCTCTCCAGCGACTGACTGTTGCTACTCTGGAAATCGATCTTCCAAGAAATCAAACTTCTCAAGTGCACTATCCATCACCACATTGACCTCCTCTTATAATCCATTGTTGGAGCACCAACGGCTAAGATTAAAACATAATCGATGGCTAGGATTGTCTCTAGATTGATCCATGTGAGTTTCTAGACTATTCTCGCCTTATCTCAATTAATACTGATTAATTAGCCATATTACCTAAGTTTAGACTTAGGAAATATTTTAAAAAAAGGTTAATAATCTAATTGAGACCTTTCTAGGTGGAATTTCTATAAACGATTTATGGGTTTTGGATATCTCATGTATTCTTGTCTCTCCACCAAATTTTGTGGCTATAACACATTTAATGCTACAAAAAATATAACCCAGCGAGGAATGTGTTCTAGTGTTGCACTCCTTACCATGACACTTTGTCTTTACATCATCTCATGTCACGTTGTTGATTTTTGGTTGTTGCTACCCATCAACTACTATGCAACTCTAATATGTGTTGCATATGTGTTGTTGTTGACACTGTTGTACTACTGCCAACTTTGCATCTGCACTGCAACTCCCTCTCATCTACTATTGCTGCAACTGCAACATCTGCAACTGAAAAGCATCCAAAATATTGAATCAATTGTGTTCAATATGATTCATCTGTCTCCTGAGTCTCTGAATGTTACTAACATCTGCATTGTCACTGAATAATTTGTGTTGTTGTTGACTCTGCACTGTACAAACTGCACTACTGCCAACTTTGCACCATGCTCCCCAACATTTTATTGTTATTATTCTCTGCAATTGTCACTTGGTCTCTGAATGCATCAATTGCCACTAATCCATCCTGCTACTGAATATTGTGGGCCCCATAGCTAGGTAATTATCCATGAGGTGGACTCCTCAAGGACCCTGCCCAATCTCTGTAGCTCTCTAGGGCCACACACCAAATCTCCCTACCTCACTCTTGGAGGTATATCTACAAACATCACAAAGTCTTCCTCCAACCTAGAGGACAATATGTCAATCTATTGAAGTTGCCTGATAGTCCTGCTTCACCTCCTTGTCCTTCTTCCTAAGAGGACACCGGGTACTATAGTTACCAAGCTCACCATACCTGAAGCACTTAACCTTTGATAGGTCCTTCTTCTTCTTTCTCTACTACCCCTTCCCTTGACTGGGACCCTTTGATGCGATGGCCACATTCTCCTCCTCCTTCATTGTCTTCGAACCATTGTTGTTGATGCCACTAATGGAGCTCTTTAACAAAGCTCGTCTCAACTCCTCCTGTTGCAAATTGGCCCACATCTTGTCCCACTCTGGTATCCTATCTCTGCCCAATATGCTTTGAACAAAGACCTACCACTCCTCTGAGACACTATTGAGTGCCAATCGCACTAGCTCCATGGGTTGAGGTGCTACCCCAACAATTGACAGCCAGTCTTGGATCTCCTGAACCATGGTAAGGAAGGGATCTATGCCTTCCCCCTTTTGCATCTGGATACATATCAGCTTCTCCTCAAGAAACATCTTCTGTTGCTCAGAAGTTCCCTAGTATAATGTGGACAGAGCATCCCACATATGTTTGGAAGTATCTTTGTCAGCTATATGTGAGACTATATGATCTCGGACTCCATCCAAGATCAACCACTTTGCCTGCGCCATCTCTTTCTTGTATTCTTTCTGCTGATTTTCATCCTGGGGAACTTCCACTACATTATCAATGTAGGCTTTCAGACCATATTCATCTAGAAGGAAGGACATCCTAGCCTTCCAGATGACATAGTTGGAAGCTCCATCCAACCTATCTTGATCACGAAGCCCTGCAGTGGTCATCTTAACGAACAGTCAAAAACACCCTCTTTCCTTCTGCTTGGCTACCGCTCCGCTATTTGCACTCCCTTCTGGAGTGAGAAGATCTACTCACAACTACTGCCAATCTACAAGGAAAATCGAACTTTTGAGACTAGAAGCTCCCTAAGGAAAATTTTCCCTCAACTGTGTGTGCTTCTCTTTTTTCCACCTGACGTTGGATATGCACTAGCAAACTACTTCAAAACCCTATATTTCTAGCTAAAGATATGCCCAACAAAAAAACTAAGCTATTCCCTCTGCCTCTGTAATTAATCGATCTAGAAAATCGATATTTTCTACTCTAAAAAATTAATTTTTCTTAAGTAACTCAGCCTCCTAGAAAAGTATTGTGCTTCCCCTGAGAATTTCAGCCTGCTGCTCTTACTAAACAACAAAATTCCTTCTTTCACTTTTGAGCTCTCTAGCTAATCAACTAAGCTCTGATACCATGTTAAAATTCCAATATGGAATCATATTGCACCAACTGGTATTATTTCACCTAATTGTTAATTAATTTAACAATTTATCTGCAATGGAAAATATCGAAATAAACACACTGCAACCTTCACAAATAAAATCACAAAAACAATAATGCGTTGGAAACTGAGAAATGCTAGCACACACACATAAAATATGAGACAATTATTTTTGGACAAATGTCCCTGGAAAAACCCAATTTGGGAAGACCGTTGCAGTAATGAGGGTTTTTATTACTATGCAGCAGTGAAAATCTGAGTACATCTATGGACACCCAAGTGGAAATCCAAACAACAAGAAAATCTGGGAAAAATTATTGAAGGGAATTACCCTTCCTCCACAAGCAATCCCTACACAACTTGCCTACATAAAAATCGACCTCTTGAAGCTTCTACGTCACCCTCTACACTAGAATGTGTAGTCACTATGACGTCTAGCCTTTAATGAAGTCATTTTTCCTTATGCTACTGAGAAATATATCTCTTCGGCCTTCTAGGACCTCTGCCCAGCCTTTGGATCTGAGAACGATTTTCCTTCCAGCAAATCGAACTTCCCTCTCTGAAGTTATTTGGCATAGCTTTGTGTTGCCTCACTGGGATAACTCAGCCCTCTTGATTCTGCCTCTTCGGATCTGAAAAACTTCCTCTGGATCATTGTCCCTGCCCCTCACTCACTGCTTCGATCTCTGGCTCTCTCCAACAACTGAATGTTGCTACTATGGAAATCGATCTTCAAAGAAATCGAACTTCTCAAGTGCACTCTCTATCACCACATCGAGCTCCTCTTATAATCCACTATTGGAGCACCAACGACCAAGATTAAAACATAATCAATGGTTGGAATCATCTCTGGATCGATCCTTGTGAGTGTCTATACTATTCTCGCATTATCTCAATTAATATTGATTAATTAACCAAATTCCCTAAGTTTAGACTTCAAAAATATTAAAAAAAAAACAGATAATAATCTAATTGAGAAACTTTTAGAGGAATTTCCAGAAACGATTTCTGGGTTTTGGAGATCTCAAGTATTCTAGCCTCTCCACCAAATTTCGTGGCTATAACACATCCAATGCTACAGAAAAACTAACAACATGTGGGGTAGCCACATGTGAACATTCAAGAGGATTCTATAAGTTTCAAACCTTATCACTAATTGAGCGTTAAGGCATGCAAAAAACCTAACCCTGGATTGCTATAAAGCTATGTTAAATACTAAGCTAATAGAAGAAGAAGGGATTCCATTCTATAACATTCTACTTATTTTATAGTTGATCAAAACATCTAGGAGTGGGATTTGAGAATATAAATTATACATAAAGAAATATATTTCGTAGTAGTCATTCAAGCCATAATGTCATAGGAAAATCTCTAGTTAGTGCTCCTTTCTTTGTATTTGGATTTTCATAACTAAAGAAAAGAGTAGAGCATAGGCCTCACCTTCTAGCTAGGTTTTCTCCCATGGGTTTCCTATGATACTTATGTTAGTTTTTGTTGATGGTGCGTTTTTTAGCTTACACTTTCATTTCCATATTTTAATTATCTATATAAATTTGAGCAATAAACTAGTGTTTTTAAATCTAAGATATAAGGAAAGAAACTATAGAGTAAAAGATTTAAACATAACATAAGATATGTTGTAACGAACTATTCTAGTGGAATATACATGGCGATTTACAAATCAACTTATGAAAAATAATTGAACATGCATATTTTACTTGCAGTTAAGAATTGGTGACAATATCTCATTGGAAGGAATTTTAAGTCAAAATAGATTGTGATATCCTAAACTATAATTTGAAGCCAGGGGTGTCTTCATAACAACAGTGAAAAAGGGAGGGCTAAAATGCAAGTGTTTGATTTTGATATAATGTAAAAAAGGTGAAGGAGAATGTGGTAGAAAATGCCTTCTTTAGAATAGAAGAAGCATCGAATTTATATTACATTACATCTTTCATTATTTTGTGGTTAGAAGAAGTTCACCATGAATGGTAGGAAGACAATAGTACTAGACAAAAAAAAAAAATGTCTAAAAGAAGTGAAGAAATCTATGGGGCATTTCCACAATTGAAAGAGAAATGGTTTGATGCAAGGATATAATATTTTTATGCCCCTAATCAAAGTTGAAATAAAAACCATTAAGGGAGTCTCATAACTCTCCCGTGGTGAGATATTTAGAATTTCTTAAAACATATCAACCGATCAAAAATTAATTCTTGGAAGAAGGAAGGAAGAAATATATTCAAAAATTTGTAATAAAATGTTAGGTATGCCAAAGAAATAAAGGAGAGACTCTAGATACTTTGTGGTTACCTCAATCCTTGCACATGTCTAATCAAAGATCAAAGACATATAAATGGACTTAATTATTGGGTCAACAAAATTTAAAGGTAAGGATGCCATTTTTGTAGTCATGGTTAGACTCACAAAATATGCACATTTTTGTAAAATTAAAAATCAATGTACTATGAGCCAATTAGTAGAAGTTTTCATGAAAGAAATTCATAAGATTCATGGATTTCCTAAAGTAAAAGTAAGAAATATATATCAAAATTTCATAGTAAATTTTTGAAAGGAGTTGTGGAAGATAAAAACAAAAAAACAAAAAAATAGACATGAGTTAAACATATCATCCACAAATAGATGGTCAAACAAAAATAGTGATTAATTTTTCAAAAACTCATCTTCATTCTTATTCTTTAAACAAATCCCAACGAGTCAAGTGGCTTCCTCTAATAAAATGGTGGTATAATATGAACTATCACACAGTTATGAATATGTTCCCATGTCAAGGTCTTTATGGATACATATATCCTAGCATTACATCCTTTTTACATGATCATTCTAAATTTTAGGTAGTAGGCTCAAATATTGAGAATACTAAAGAAACTTTTCAAATAATTAAAGAAAACCTTGAAAGGTTCTAGAGAAGAATGAAGTGATAAGTAAATCAATGTTGGAATGACAGACAATTTGAGGTGGGGGATTGAGTATATATGAGACTCCAACCATATAAACAATCTAAAATTCTATTCTAGTATACACATAACTTCTAGAATTAGATAAAGAAGAGAAATTGGTTCTTGAAAATGGAAAAAAATATAGATTGACATTTTCTTTTTTCCATAATAGAACCACTATAGAGTACCTAGTCAGGTGTAAGAATATGTTTCTAGAACAAAAGTTAATGGGAAAATGACAATACAGGTAGAAATGACCTCAATTACAAGCTTTGAGGGCAAATATTTTTAAAGGAAGGGGGCTATGTTAAGGTCATAACTCTCATTCATTATTATTTTATTAGTTATAGTTGATCAATCCAAAGAGTAGGATATATCAAACCCTCTTTCTCTCTTATCTATAAATAAAGGAAATTCCTGTGAATGGGCATCGAATTGTCCATTTGAAATATTTTTGTAGAACATGGTTTCCTCTTGATGAAGTTCGTTTTTTTAGTTTTTAGTTTTTTCTTTTAATCGCTAGCATATTCATGACTTGTAAGACTAGTTTGTGGTCTAAGAAACCATGATCCAAGGGCATCTAAGCCATCAAAATCTCCCAGGGATCACACCTGACCTAGGCCACACCAATCCTTAACATGGACGAATTTTTTTGCCGTCTCATTTTGACTAGTTCAAACCTTAGCCCAACAAAACCCTCTAAATCTAATCGCATTAGCAGGATTTTACCTCTTGATGTAGCTTTTCATTTATTCACTTTGTTTCATTTTCATGATATGGTATTATTCTTGTATATATTTTTCCATTGATAGGTATTCATATTTTGGAAATCGGATGGAACTCCAAAATCAAATAATGGAGATACATCCAATAACCTTCTTAATCTCAATTATCTAGTAATTTAGTTATTTAACAATTAATTATGGGA
The DNA here is from genome assembly GCA_031772625.1 of Pinus tabuliformis. NCBI lineage: Eukaryota > Viridiplantae > Streptophyta > Pinopsida > Pinales > Pinaceae > Pinus > Pinus tabuliformis. Next base: position 21,778,434 of record CM062805.1, read on the forward strand.
TAAGGGATGTCTATATGATTGATAGATGGGAGATGACTATATGGTTAATGGATGGTGAGCCCAAGTGTACACCATTGGCTACTAATATGAATGTCTCTTACTTAAGTTAGGATATTTAATCTATAAGCTTACACAAAGTGAAAAAAATAAAAATAAATAAATAAATTAAAAAAAAAAAAAAAACTACTTTTTAATAATGACATTTTTTCCTTTTTGTTTTAGTTAGTAAATCTTTGTTTTGATTCCTATATATTTATCATTCCTTATATTTTAAATGATTTCATTGTCTTTGTTTCTTTATTAATTTTCATACACTAATTTAAATTTGATGTAAAACTTGATTATAATTTTAAAATTAGAATATTATTATTATTATTTAAAATATATAATTTAATTATTATTATTATTATATAAAATATAATAATTTAATTTGTAAATTTTTAAAACTAATGTCCGTTAGTATCTAACAAATTAAAAAATAAACAAACTTATATTATATTTTAATATATATATATATATATATGTTTTATATATTTATATATATATATATGTTTTATATATTTATATATATATATATATATATATATATATTTTTTTTAACAGCAAAACTCATTTGAATAAATTTAAAACAATAAAATACATAGTGATTTGCCCAATTTTGACTTCGTCTACTGGTTTGAAACCCATAGTTTAAGCATACAATGGTTTTATTTCCCATGGTATCTCTGGTTTTAAACCCATAGGTTAAGCATACAATAGTTTTTATTTATGGAGACTACGGAAATCCACTTTGAATTAGATGGTAGCTGCGAAGGAGGTAATAATTTTTTATATTCTTGATATTTCATTGACTGGTATATATATAAGTATATACAGGGCAGTTGTGTCTTCAATCTAATTCTTAACTTCGTTAAAACTCTGAGTGTCAACCACAAAGTTAACCGTCATCATCTTAGTGATGGGGACTTTCAAAATATCAAATTATAAAATTACAATGGGTGTAAGCATATGAATTCTTCCATCACATAATAATATATCTATTATAAAATAATAACATATCTATTATTTCCATACATATGAATTCTTCCATCACCATTGATCTTTTAATCTTTTCTAATACTATAATAATATATCTATTATAAAATAATAACATATCTATTATTTCCATACATATGAATTCTTCCATCACCATTGATCTTTTAATCTTTTCTAATACTATAATTATATTTTATTAGTTTTTAAATTTATTCAAACTACCCGGTCTTAAAAAAAATCATTTATTATATTTTATTTATTTATTAGTTTTTAAATTTATTCGAATGAACCTTAACCTCTCAAAAGTATCCACCTTACATTATATTTTATTTGGTTTTAAATTTATTAACCATATAAAGAAATAAAATAAGTTATTATATTCTTTAAATTATTAAATTATATACAAAAGAAATTACCAATCAAGTTAAGTTGACAAACTTATATATCTGTATATTTTATTAATTTATTAATATACTTAAAATTTATAACATACTACATAACTTATATATTCATATATAATATATTTTATTAAATTATTAATGGTACTTAAAATTTATATTGCCATGTTGCATGAAGTCATATTTTGATTGTGTTAATCCATTTTCTATGCCATCTTTGTCCATGCATGTTTGGGTTAGGCTCCCAAATATGCCCTTTCACCTACTTCATCAAAATATTTTAGCTAAAGCTCGTAACTCAGTTGGTTGTTTCATTAAAGTAGACATAGATAGGTTGGAGAAGGGTATTTTTACGTTCGCCCGCATATGTGTTGAAGTAAATCTCACTAGTGCACTGCCGAATAATATATGTCTCCAATTGAATGGATTGACTTGTACGTAGTTGTTGGACTATGAAAATACACCTCTATGTTGTAGACTTTGTCAACAACCAAGTAATCTGCAGAATGTCTACCCTTTTTCTAAGGGGCGCTCTCCTCCTTTAGCTTCCAAGAATAAACCTAGAGGATGGAATGACCGTAAAGTTTCAAAGGAATCCAAGAAATCTATAAAAAACAAACCGGATAACCCTTAACACCAAAATACCTCTACAGATAAATCGAGTCCTCCAACTTCAACTCAGCGACATGCAACACCATTATATCCTTTGGATGGTGGGGTCCACCCCTTGAATGGAGTTGCATGAGACACAATTGTGGTTTTAGCTTCAACAATAAGCGGACACAAACGCTCCCATGAATTGGATCACTCAGATAGTGATAAGGAAGCAACTACAAATGCATAACCCCCAGAGTTGGATTTGACTCAAGAAAACACAATTATTGTACCATCTTCATCTATCTCTAACAATTCCTTAGGGTGGATAGATGTCCGCAAGAAAAAAGGAAAAATGATCCTCAGAGAGATCCATGATTATTCTCAGGTTCATTATCCAAGAAAGAAGTAATGTATGGGTTAGGTAGTAATATCAAAGAGATAGTGAATGTAAATTGTTATGTATTGTGCTTATCGATAATGGAAAGATTGATGTAATCTGATATTTTGAGGTAACACAAAGCAATTTACTATGTGTGTGTGTGTGTGTGTTAATGAGCCTGTGATAATTTTGAAAACATTTAAGGGGTGCTACATCATGATTGCTAACATTACTTAGCTGAGTGCAAGAGTAAATTGTAAGTGGAATGGCCCTAGATATGGTGTTGAGTGTAAGCCCATGATGAATGCCAGGAATTAACACATGCAAAGAAGCAAACATTAAGTGAAGAATCTCATACTTGTGAAATTTTGCATTTATAATGTTTGAGAAAAATAAAATCTTGAATGGAAATTATTATGATTAACCTCATGGGAACTATATGCATGCGACACAAGTGAGATAATGAGTCTATTCAAGAAGGATAGATGATGCTTGCAATGTTGAAATTTTGGGAACATAGCTGCTATAGTGACATTGGAACCCTCTGAGATGCATAGATCACCATGAGTTATGATATGTGATATGTGTTGTGTTGTGTTAACAACAATGCAAATGGATGCCCTATTTGTGAGACTCTATAAGTCTCTTTGTTCTTCCTATGCAAGAAATCCTTGGCAAGATGGATTGTTCAACAAACTATTTAGTGAAGGGAATGCCTGAGCTTGGAATGGTGAGTGACTACAATGAAGAGGATACTTGAATGAATTTTTTATGAAAGATTCATGTCACCTACTCATTGAGATCATAAGTGCATTGGGTTTGTTTGAGCAAAAAGAGAGTTAAACTTGTTTCTTGTGGAAGTCTTGTAAAGTAAAGGGTAGCCATACATAATTGAGAATTGTATATTTTGACTTGCTTGTCTACATTGTGAAGTGAAAACTCTAATGAATATATTAATTGTTGTAGAAAAATGGTTATAATATAAATGTTCATTTGATGTTTGATATAGGCATATGCAAATATTCCATAAGTTTGGAGGTATGGGTTGCACACCACTGGGTCGAGGGACCAAATATATGTGAAATGGAGTGACAAAAGTGTTGTTGGTTGATGGAAGGATAATTGCGGGGGGGTCATGAGATCCATTTTTGGGTTGAGAAAATCAAGCATACGTTTTTGAAACCCTAGTTGTATTTTAGAGTTGCATTTTTAGGTTTTTCTTGGTTACAACACTGAAGCATTGAAAGGAGAGGCCATCAAGGGATCATTGGGGCTATGAAGGGGTTTCTTTGTGCTATGCAAGCTAGTTGATAAACCACCCATAGTAATGTGCAAGCTCCTAATTCAGTAGGGTTTAAAGGGAACTTGCTAATTTTCTATTGATGAAAGAGGGTGGAATTTATCATTCCACATTTTTTTAACTAATAGAAAAAAAAAATTCTACTCCTAACTCCATGGTCTGGCTAGGGGGCATTGGCTACTTGAGGAGTTAATGTATAACCCTTGGTTGGGTGGAAAATTACATACCTTGTATCCATTACATTCAACTATTGCATTAGTTAATATAAATACCTCTATAAATTTTTATTTGCAAATGAAATTTAGTTATATGAAATAGAAATGATATTGATTGTTGTTTAATATATATGTGTCTACTTATTGAATTTGAATGTGTTCTTATGTGCATGGTTGGAATGGCTATGATGAGCATGGCTATAATTGGGAGCATAGTTGCGTTCAAGGGTTGTTGGCCTTTGAATGAGGCCAGTTTTACCAGGGAGGGCCCGGTTGCCTCCCCTCCACTTCTGGTGGATGCTACCGCCTAAAAGGGTGGTCGGGAATGCCCGAGGCTCATGGGTTTTAAAAGCTCGAAATGAATGAGAATCCAAACGAAGCACACCAGCCCTAGTGGACATGGCTTTGGCGTCGCGAAGACCGAAAAAAGTGATGAATGTAACATGGAAACATGGAAGAACCCAACTGTAGTATAAGACCGATGTGCGAGTGGTTTTGGACCACTCCAATTTTGACTGTAGTATACGTTGAGTGGTATCGGGAAATGAACCCACACCCGACTTAAAGTCCCGAATCCGTGGTATCGGGAAACGAACCCATGCTCGACTTAAAGTCTCGAATCTCGATATTGCCTTTTAATTGTCTACTTCAATGGGTTGCATGAGATATGGCAATGTGCCAAGGTATTTGGATTTCGTGTCATGATATACATATTGCAGTTTATATTATATATATATATATATATATATATATATATATATATATATATATATATATATATATATATATATATATTATCTGATTGCAGTTTATATATATATTATTTGATTTTAAAGTTAAGTTTAGTGATTTGAATGTTAAGTCTATGAAGGCATACATACTCTATTCTTTTTGGTTTTGACCCTGTGATCTCTTAGGAGGAAACACATTCTCTTAACGTGGAAGTTATTTATGGAAGGAAACACATTCTCTTAGCGTGGAAGTTATTTATGGAAGGATCGACCGTAGCCATATGGCTTTGGACTTCACAGGGATGGATGGATGATGACATGGCATTGGTACAAAGTTCTTTAAGGGGTATAATTTTGTGTTTCAAGTTTAAATTGAGATGAAATTTATATAATTTCTATTATTGGAAAGCTTTTAACATGTAGGTAGCCTAAACATACCATAATTTCACTCGGAAAATAATAGAAATTCCAGCATGATTTTGAGATAATGAGGCAAAAATATTTGAAAATCTAAATTATAGTTGTCAAGCTTCGGGATTTTGTGTGCCCAAGGGTTCTTGATGGTATTGAATCCATTTTTACCTTTAAAAAAATGATTTAAACACACCCACACTTGGATTTCTTGAAGATTTTTTGCCAGATTCTGACAAGAAATTCATCGTCCAGCTGAAATTGTGGCCTCGTTAGACAACACCTTTAACATGTAGAAAAAATGGTGGTCCCAAAGATGGAGTTAGAATTGAAGATTTCACGACCCCTCCTCCTTAAGGTGATAAAGGGTGTTGGGTATGTTACTGGGAAAACTGTAAATCCACTCAGTCTTGGGTCTTGGATTATGTGAGCACGCAATTCTAATGTTAGATATTTCAAATTCCAATACATTTGTAAGTAACTTGCTCTTACTCTAAGCACATCCTCTTAGGGAAAAAGGGACCAAATCAAAAGTGAAAAGTTGGAAATTTTCAGATATGATGATGATTAGAATGAGGTTAATTAGTGTCGTTATGATGATGATTAGAATGAGTTTAATTAGTATCGTGTTGATTAAGAAATACAATCCTTCCTTAAGGGATAGAATATAAGATCTAAATATTAGGTATTTCTCCTTAAGGGAGGTGATTATACTTAAAACCTCTCTACATTGAAATAAGAGACCACATGTGATGCAGGAGCATCAAGGTCATTTTCAGGGTACCATCTTAGTGACACTAATCATGGTTAGTAGAGGTGTGATAGACTTGTCTAAAGTAAGAAAAGAGTTCATAATCTATGGATTTCCGTGGAAATGCATTACATAGCATAATGAAGAGCAATATGGAAAGAAATATGCTTCCACACAAAAGAAATAGGTGTTGAAACTAGTTGTTATAGAATGTGATAGTGCTATAGAAGCCATTGTGTGTGTTGAAACTTTACAACATGGATCATGTTGAATCACTCTTGGCTATGAAACTTCCCAAGTCAAAGTTGCGGAACTAGGAATGAAAGAAAATAGAAAAGTCAAAAGGAACTTTATCCACATGTGTAGAAAGGAATCCATATGGCATATTATTGAGCAAAATCTAAAAGGTCACACTATAGGTAGAAGAAGGATCAAAAGTTAAAAATGAATGGGAATGAGCATTGGTAGCTAAAGCAAGCACATGAACAAACCATTTGGAAGTTGAAGATGAATGGTTTGGAAAAGGATTAATCATAGAATGAATAATGATAAGAGGTGCCTTGAAGAAGAAGAAGAAGAAGAAGAGAGGAGATCTTGAGAGGAACAAGATAGAGGTAATGGTTGAGGTTGCCATGGCCTTTGGCTTGGAAACCCAATGAGCTTGTAAACTAATATGCAACCGTAGGGCCATTATAAAATTCTACATAAAAGAATGTGTGTGTGTGTGAGAGAGAGAGAGAGAGAGGCCAAGCACTAAAATGGTAGTTTTTGCCTTTTGGTTTCATATAAATACTTGTGCATGTGTGATTATATTATTGTGTAGTTATGTACGGATTGTTCTAGATTGCATTTATATTGCTTGGATGATCAATGATGTATATATGTCGAGTATGGAAGATGTATATTCCTATGGAGAACAATTATGTTATGGATGTTGGAAATAATACTAAGAGGGGGGGTGAATCAGTAATATCAGATCAATAATTTAATTTCCCAAACAGATTTGTATACGCTACTTCAGCTAAGTGAACTAGCATGTATACACGACTGTACTTAAAGAAACCAGCGTATATGCAGAGAACTTTTGATTTACCCAATTTATCATGCATTGAACTTTAACCAGTATATCAGAGATTTATTAGACAGTGCATTAAAAGCAGAATAAAGCATCACACATAAGCAACACACATGAACACCAAGATATAAGGTGGAAACCCAATGTGGGTGAAAACCACCTACTGTTGTCGTCTCTGTCTTCTTTTAATAATAAGAAAATATGTTTACAATTTTGTACTGGTGCAAACTTATACCAGTACACAAGCTTCTACCTACAAAAGGTTACAACCTTCTCTCGTTCTCCAGCTTCTTCTGGAAGGGAGCTACAATCCCCTAACTTTTGTACTAGCCAATATGTTTACTAGTACATAGGCTGCAACCTACAGAAGGCTACGACCTTCTTTCTTCCTCCATGGACCACACTTCATAAATTTTCATATTAGATCCATTAACAACATTATAACTACAATTCAATCATCAAATACATCTGCATCAACCAATCACTGAAACTCAAACATCACTTTCTGAATCACCCATAACTGAACCAATCAATCACTTTGACAGTCAATCTGATCAGTCATAACACTATCACCAGAATATAGTCACCAGAACCCAGACCAGAACCCAGAATTCTGCAACAGCAAACAGAAACAACTAAAACATATTTTATGAGGTATACGCTACTTCCATGTGTCGAACCTGCGTGTATACATGCTTTTATCAAAGCCAACCAGCGTATACATTTGCAAATATTAATTCATAATTCTGCAGCTATTCCAAACTTAAGTTATACCCAAATCATAATATTTACAGAACAACACATGCGTCAGTATTTAGATCTAGACTATACATGATCAAACCACATAATGATAATTCATTTCAAGTCTTAAGATCCCAATCCATCATTACATCTTATCCTTCACCAACCATTGAGGTTCATCCCTGGTTCAGATCAAGCACAATACCATAAGCCAATAACATGCATACTAGATCTCACACTTCATCAGATATTTGATACTTGCACACCTGGCCTAATGATCTTCTCCTCCTTTTATAATTTTAGGTCTTTCTCAATACGATGGACCAAAACCACTTAGGACCAATACCTTGGAGCAAATACCTAGGGTCAATACCTCAGACCAGATACCTTGAACCAATACCATGGATCAAAATACCATGGATCAAAATACCATGGACCAAATACCTTGGACCAAAAACTTAGTTTTCCAAGATATACGTGTTTTTCCTTCTGTAAAAGTACATGTGTACGTATATGCTACTTGTGTTCAGTCCATAAATGTGATGGACTGGAGACAGTATATATATAGATTTTTTAAGAACAAAACTCATTTGAATAAATTTAAAACAATAAAATACACTTCGTCTACTGGTTTGAAACCCATAGTTTAAGCATACAACAGTTTTTATTTATGGAGACTACGGAAATCCACTTTGAATTAGATGGTAGCTGCGAAGGAGGTAATAATTTTTTATATTCTTGATATTTCATTGACTTGTATATATATAAGTATATATAGGGGAGTTGTGTCTTCACACCACAAAGTTGACCGTCATCATCTTAGTGATGGGGACTTTCAAAATATCAAATTATAAAATTACAATAGGCGTAAGCATATGAATTCTTCCATCACATAATAATATATTTATTATAAAATAATAACATAAATATTATTTCCATGCATATGAATTCTTCCATCACCATTGATCTTTTAATCTTTTCTAATACTATAATTATATTTTATTAGTTTTTAAATTTATTCAAATGAACCTTAACCTCTCAAAAGTATCCACCAAACATTATATTTTATTTGGTTTTAAATTTATTAACCATATAAAGAAATAAAATAAGTTATTATATTTTTTAATTATTAAATTATATATAAAAATTACAAATCAAGTTAAGTTTAAAAACTTATATATATATATATATATTTTATTAAATTATTAATATACTTAAAATTTATAACATACTATATAACTTATATATTCATATATTTTATTAAATTATTAACGATACTTAAAATTTATATTGCCATGTTGCATGAAGTCATATTTTGATTGTTTTAATCCATTTTCTATACCATCTTTGTCCATGCATGTTTGGGTTAGGCCCCCAAATATGCCCTTTCACCTACTTCATCAAAATATTTTAGCTAAAGCGCGTAACTCAGTTGGTTGTTTCATAAAAGTAGACATAGATAGGTTGGAGAAGGGTATTTTTATGTTCGCTTGCATATGTGTTGAAGTAAATCTCACTAGTGCACTGCCAAATAATATATGTCTCGAATGGAATGGATTGACTTGTATGTAGTTGTTGGATTATGAAAATACGCCTCTATGTTGTAGACTTTGTCAACAACCAAGTAATCTGCAGAATGTCTACCCTTTTTCTAAGGGGCGCTCTCCTCCTTCAGCTTCCAAGAATAAACCTAGAGGATGGAATGACCGTAAAGTTTCAAAGTAATCCAAGAAATCTATAAAAAACCAACCAGATAACCCTTAACACCAAAATACCTCTACAGATAAATCGAGTCCCCCAGCTTCAACTCAGTGGCATGTAACACCATCATATCCTTTGGATGGTGGGGTCCACCCCTTGAATGGAGTTGCATGAGACACAATTGTGGTTTTAGCTTCGATAATAAGCGGACACAAATGTTCCCATGAATTGAATCACTTAGATAGTGATAAGGAAGTAACTACAAATGCATAACCCCCAGAGTTGGATTTGACTCAAGAAAACACAATTATTGTACCATCTTCATCTGTCCCTAAAAATTCCTTAGGGTGGATAGATGTTCGCAAGAAAAAAGGAAAAATGATCCTCAGAGAGATCCATGATTATTCTCGGGTTCATTATCCAAGAAAGAAGTAATGTATGGGTTAGGTAGTAATATCAAAGAGATAGTGAATGTAAATTGTTATGTATTGTGCTTATCGATAATGGAAAGATTGATGTAATCTGATATTTTGAGGTAATACAAGTCAATTTACTCTGTGTGTGTGTGTTAATGAGCCTGTGATAATTTTGAAAACATTTAAGGGGTACTACATCATGATTGCTAACATTACTTGGCTGAGTGCAAGAGTAGATTGTAAGTGGAATGGCCCTAGATATGGTGTTGAGTGTAAGCCCATGATGAATGCTAGGAATTAACACATGCAAAGAACCAAACATTAAGTGAAGAATCTCATACTTGTGAAAATTTGCGTCTATTAGGTTTGATAAAAAGAAATTCTTGATTGGAAATTACTATGATTAACCTCATGGGAACTATATGCATGCAATACAAGTGAGATAATGAGTCTATTCAAGAAGGATAGATAATGAGTCTATTCAAGAAGGATAGATGATGCTTGCAATGTTGAAATTCTGGGAACATGGCTACTATGGTGACATTGGAACCCTATGAGATGCATAGATCACCATGATGATATGGGTTGTGTTGCGTTAACAACAATGCAAATGGATGCCCTGTTTGTGAGACTCTATAAGTCTCTTTGTTCTTCCTATGCAAGAAATCCTTGGCGAGATGGATTGTTCAACAAACTATTTAGTGAAGGGAATGCCTGAGCTTGGAATGGTGAGTGACTGCAATGAAGAGGATACTTGAATGAATTTGTTATGAAAGATTCATGTCACATACATTGAGATCATGAGTGCATTGGGTTTGTTTGAGCAAAAGAGAGTTAAATTTTTTTCTTGTGGAAGTCTTGTGAAGTAAAGGGTAGCCATACATAATTGAGAGTTGTATATTTTGACTTGCTTGTCTACATTGTGAAAACTCTAATGAATATATTAATGGTTGTAGAAAAATGGTTATATTATAAATGTTCATTTGATGTTTGATATAGGTATATGCAAATATTCCATAAGTTTGGAGGTATGGGTTGCACACGACTGGGTCGAGGGACCAAATATATGTGAAATGGAGTGACAAAAGTGTTGTTGGTTGATGGAAGGATAATTGCGGGGGGGTCATGAGATCCATTTTTGGGTTGAGAAAATCGAGCATACGTTTTTGAAACATAGTTGTATTTTAGAGTTTCATTTTTAGGTTTTTCTTGGGTACAACACTGAAGCAATGAAAGGAGAGGCCATCAAGGGATTATTGGGGCTATGAAGGGGTTTCTTTGTGCTATGCAATCTAGTTGACAAACCACCCATAGTAATGTGCAGGCTCCTAGTTTAGTAGGGTTTAAAGGGAACTTGCTAATTTTCTATTGATGAAGGAGAGTGAAATTTATCATTCCACATGTTATTAACTAATAGAGAGAGAGATTTCTACTCCTAACTCCATGCTCTGACTAAGGGGCATTGGCTACTAGAGGAGATAATGTATAACCCTTGCTTAGGTGGAAAATTGCATACCTTTTATCAATTACATTCAATTATTGCATTCATTAAGATAAATACCTCTATAAATTTTTATTTGCAAATGAAATTTAGTTACTTGAAATAGAAATGATATTGATTGGTGTTTAATATATATGTGTCTACTTATTGAATTTGAATGTGTTCTTATGTGCATAGTTGGAATGGCTATGATGAGCATGGCTATAATTGGGAGCATAGTTGCGTTCAAGGGTTGTTGGGCCTTTGAATGAGGCCGGTTTTACCAAGGGAGGGCCCGGTGGCCTCCCCTCCACTTCTGGTGGATGCTACTACCTAAAAGGTGGTCGGGAATGCCCGAGACTCATGAGCTTTAAAAGCTTGAATGAATGAGAATCCAAACGAAGCACGCCAGCCCTAGTGGACATGGCTTTGGCGTCGCGAAGACCGAAAAATGTAGTGAATGTAACGTGGAAACATGGAAGAACCCAACTTTAGTATAAGACCGATGTGTGAGTGGTTTTGGACCACTCCAATTTTGACCCGATATGATTGAATTGAGCTATTGCACGCCCAAAGATTCATGAACCCCGATTTTTTTGATCTTTTGAAGTCGAAGGTATTATTTGAGCACCTACCTGAACCGTTGAGAGATTTGGAGAACAGCAGTATGACCATGCCAAAGGAATCCATGGATATCAGAGAGATGACCGCTGAAGAGGCCGCATTGGCCATGACGAGAGGAGACGCCCCAGAAAGCATCGATATAGTTGCAAAAATACCTAAATCGCTGCACACGCCAAGACCCAAGAAAGATAAGCAACCTATGGTACTGGTGTGCATGTCCCCTAGAAACCCGTTGAGAACTAAATTGACCATGGAAGAAAAGGGGAAGGCGATCAATTTGGAAGCCGATTAGGAGGAGGAAGACCTTGAGGAAATCCTGGTGGAAAAGGAGGAGGATGAAGAAATGGAGGAAGAAACCCAAGGTGCGGACCCTTGACCAGGTTGCCCCTGTATGTTCCTCCGCGGAAGGGGAAAGCAAGGGTGCCCAAGGACCTAGATGAGAGTCAGAGCTCTTTGCAGACTCCACTGCTACCCGATGATATCGTTTTCTATGGAGCGCACTTGGGACGGGTGCCGGTTCTAAAATTTGAAGACTAGGATCTCGCGTACCATAAGAAATTCCCACATCTGGCAACCACACAGCTAATGCGGCCGAGAAAAATACAACGACGGGAGTCATAGAGTTGGAGCCGCACAAGTGGTTGCGAGGAGTAGAGAAAGCAGGGTTGTTAAACCTTCTTTGGGTGCCACATTACCATCGTTCCCCAGTAACTATTTTTGTCATCAGGCAGCTGCTCTACCTGGTGCACAATGGGTGTTTGTGGCTAGAGGACCCCATCCCCATCACAGACCACCTAATCCATAGAATTACCCAACTCCCTTGCAAGGGGGAGGACCCAACGGATATTTCAGAGGGTAAGAACAACGATTTGGCCATCGTAGAGGCCATGAAGAAAAAAATCAAACTGGAGAGGAAGAAGAGGGGGTACGCGATCTCCAATATCAACAATAATGCGGTTAGAGTCACAATACAAATACTAGCTAGCAAGGTTATGCGTAAGTGTCGCGCGGATGAGGTGCCCACACTGGTGGTTGCACTTGCCACACAGTGCACAGAGGGGGTCCAGTTTAACTAGTCAAAGTACTTGTGCAAGGATTTCCCGGAGAATTGTCACGAGGAACAAGAACAAGGGAAGACTTTCCACTATGTGTGGCTTCTTCTATCCATAGTACTGATGGCTTGGGAATTGCCTGAGGACATCTAGTTCCCCATGATTGTGAAGGATCTTCCAGAGGCAGTGAAGTATGCTTCGTTGTGGGCAACTAAAGATGCGCAGAGGATTAGAGACAACAAAATATTCTGGGTGTTCATGGATATGAACATCAGAATGGGGATTAACCGCAAGCCGCGATTATCGCCCACTGTCTATAACAGTCTGCAGAGCTATGTGGAGTTTAAGGCGAACTTCCATCATGTATATATCAGGGCACGCAAGGACCCCGCGAAGAAATGGAATGAGCTACGAACGATGTCATATTCATCGTGCTTGAGTCCTGGCCGCGCTGGAGTGGCGCACTCCCGCCAGATCCATGATGGAATTAGAGAAGTCTGCTGCACAAAGGAAGAAGGAGGAGGCAAAACTGCGGATGGTGTAGCTGGTAGAGAAGAGAAGGAAAGAAGTGGCAACAGCCAAGGTGCAGGAGGCGTGCGACGCTGCGAAGGTAGCAGCAGAACAACAACAGGTAGAATAGAAGCAGTGAGAGGGCCAGAAGTTACCCTCACCTGAACAAGAGCCCGAAATAGAGGAAGGTGGCATGGACCCACAAACAACGTCCACACAGCTGAAGCGGCAGCGCCCGAGAGAGTAGGTGGGGCCGCGGAAGAAGTCAAAAGCCTCCAAGACTTCTTTCGACCTGATCACCCTCATTGAGGGCGATCTACATGATATAAGGGAGACAGTGCGCGACATCACCACGGAGGAAAACCAGATGGTGTTGGGGGCCTCTAGACACAGATACAAGAGTTGCAGTTGCGCACTCCTCAGGCTGGTACTCTATTGACCAGCCTCGCAGTAGGTACAGCCGTGGCTGAGGAAATGCTACACCCCCGCACGACAGGCATATGGTCAATGCGCTGAAGGGAGTTGGGATAAACATGGCTACGCTCCCACGAGAGACACACTATGTTCTGCAGGATGGAGTGACTGTCAAACTGCGGGCCAAAGAGAATTGCGCGCTCCAAGTGATGAGAGAGCAACGGATTAATATGGAACAATTGAGCCTGCGGCGCGATGAGCTTGTCACACAGAATAGGCAGCTAGTGCAAGTGGTCGAGGAAGCCTGCCAGATGGTCCCTGAGTTGGCCATCCCAGCAGAGGTGCGCATCCAGAGATTAGCAGTAGGGGTGCGCAAGGCGAAAGAAGAGATGGCTAAGGTTCAGCTCCGCGCAAGGTGAAAGAAGAGATGGCTAAGGTTCAACAAGAGCTGAACCTTTAGATATTTGAGCTGCAACTGAAGGCGCAACCTTCAACTTCGCCAGAGGTGAAAGAGTAGTGCGCCAGCACCATTACAACAGGAATAGCGGAGATCAGCAGTGTAGTGAAGGACTGCACCAAACCTTTTGAAGAATCGTTTGAGGTCCTCACCATTTTGCAGGAGGACCTGAACATAAAGCGCCTGGAAACAGAGGCCCGTGAGCTGCAGCAACAGTATGATGACATAAAAGGGACCGCACAAATGGTGGCCCTTACAAAGAGGCTCGCGAGGATGCAGCAGGCAAAAGCGCTCAAGGAGTAGGTAGACGTTGTGCAACATAAGGAAGTCTTGAAGGCGCACGTACAACCATGGATCAATGAGGCATTCACCATTACAGCCTCGATTGAAGCCAAGCTCTCACAAATGCAGGGAACGCAGGAACAGGTTCAGGGAATCAGTTCAGCTACAACAGTTTCTGAATAACGCATTTAGGAAGTGCAACAAGAAGTTGCTCAGTGCACTGTCAATCTTGCAGTAGTCTAGGCAGAGTTGGGAGGTCTCTGCATGAAGATCTTCGCACCGACAGAGTGACTCGAGGGTGAGTCACGATGTTTGTGTTGGGGGCTTGTTGGGCACGGGATCCCCCAAGGGAAGTTTTGGGGCTTAAAGCCCAGAGTTTGGCTAAAAAGTGTAAATCCAATGTAAAGACTCTGCATTTTTTGGGCACGGAGCGCGAAGTTGTAAATGAGTCATAAGGTTGTCTGCCCTCAATTTTGTAATGTAATGTCGGATTTAGAGATCTACCCATGGTCTGCGGACCATGGAATTGTATAAATAGAACGAGGCTCTAAGTTGTAAATCAGTTAGTCAATAGAAAGAAAGGAATGATGAGGAATTGAGTCTTGTCTGAAGTGTAGAGTCGATTCTTTGGGTCGTAGAGTAGGAGAAGGCTCTACAACTGAGTGCATAGAGGCCTAGTAGTTCGCAGCTGACTACGCGAACCCCTGCAGCTAAGTGCCAGCCCAGGTTGAGTCTGTCACTATTGAAGCATTAATAAAGAGAAGTTTTATACCATTCGTGTGTATTCAATATTGTTTTCTGCATTGAACGTATTGGGTATAAATTACGTTTATGCTGTTTATATAATGCGCGAACTGTTGAAAATAGCAACAAGAAATGCTAAAAATAGAACTGCTATAAATAGCATTTCGGGATACATTCCAATTTTAGTTAGTCCCTAAACTAAAATTGAGAATTAAAATTCGAATTTGATCTTAGCAACTATTTGTAAATAATTTATTAATTCATCTTGAGTTAATTAGTTGTAGAAAATCAAATATGAAGTCTATGTGAAGACATGCAACAGTTTCCCCTTTGATTGAGGAAGTTATCCCTTGATTAAGGAGATCAGGATGAGTTGTACTTTCAGTTGTAATTAGTTAGCTCAGTTAACTGAGTTAAGTCCAGTTAGATTAGTTCCAATAGTTTGTGGAACTGATTGTGAGTTCAGTTAGTTAATGCATGCATGCATGTAACTGTTGCACTTTAGATAACTGAATATTCTCTCATAAATAACTCATGCATGTCAGTTCAGTCAGAGACCCAGTTGAGATCAGATGATGGGACAGTGTACTATCAGTTGTAGGAATATTCCATTAGGGATATCTCTTGCATGTAGAATGAATTCATTCCTTGGAGATTACGCAGTTACTTCTGAGTTTGGTGAGTTGTGTGAGAGGTCAATTCACACAGGTGGCAGCCAAAGGACCCAGGAGAAACCGCGCAAGGAAATAGGAGGCTTGGAGGACTGGAGGAAGGCATATGTTGTGTCTATTCAGTCTATGAGTTGTATTGAGGGATTGTACTGAGAGATGGATAGCTTGTGAGATAAAGATTTGTGTAATCTTGAAATATTTCCACTTGTATGGTAATACAGAGATCGAGGTTTTTAGCTGAGGCTTTCCCCAGAGTATTCTTCTGTGTTCATGTGTGATTGCTTTCTCATTCTCTATTATATGTGTTCTATTTGATCTTGCTCAAAATCAATTAAGCTTCCACAAGTTTGTTTGTAGAAGTAGATCAAGTATTTTGCTTTAGTATATTGCATTATCTGGTGATCTATAGTGGGAAATTCTACATGGTATCAGAGCAAAGAACAGTATACAAAGAAGATAGAAGTTCGAAGTTTGAAGTTCCTGATTATAGAATTCAAATTCTTATCACATCTCAAATTTTACCAATGGCGTTCAACGGTTTGAGACTCGAGTATGCCCTTGATGGCAACTCGAATTATATAGCCTGGAAGGATCACATGGAAGCAGTATTAGAGGACAATGGTTTGAAGGACTTCATTGATCAAGAAGTCCCCAAGCTAGCAGCAACTAATGCTACAGAATTGGCGGAATGGAAGAAATGTGTGGCTAGAGCGAGGAGGATTCTTCTGGAGGGAGTTCGAGACCACATAGTCTCAAATCTCCATGGGAAGGAGACACTGTTTTCAATGTGGAAAACATTGAAAGATCTATATCAAAACAACAACGATCAGAGGAAGCTGGCGCTGAAAGACAAGCTTTGGAAAATCAAGTGTGAAAAGGGCGACATGATCTCTACATATCTGAACAAGCTCACCACCTACAGGGATGAGCTTGGAAGTGTAGGGATCACGACAGCCGATGATGACATGGTGAGTCTTGCTCTCCTCGGTCTTCCTAAGAGCTGGCATAGCTACCAAGACTCGGTAAATGGAAGAGAGAAACTGCCAGATTGGGAACGACTTTGGTCGGATCTGATGCAGGAGGAGATAAGAAGAAGCACCAGAGATGGATCTTCATCAAAGCAAGATGATGAAGAAAATCTAGCCTGTTACACAGTATTTTATCATCGACCCCACATCCCCTGATACTGGATAAAGTCAATCTCTGAGTGACATTCGCTCTTTGTCATATACCAAAATATGTGTCCAAATCTTCCATATTACTCAAGAAGATTGCCTAAGCTCATTAATCCTGAAGTTAACCCCTTTTTACCCATGTTTCAAAATCGTCTTAGGTCATCAGTGTCCTGCCTGCGATGATAGCCCAGAATGAACTAACGCCTCACGACGTCGTCTTTGAGTCTCAGTGTTTGACCTGAAACAACCCAGGTATGGAGAATTAGTTCAAACAGAATGCTTCTCGGTGGTTCTGGAATTGGTTGTTGGTTCAGATAGTGTTATTTGAGTTTTTGGTGTGCTAGTTCTTAGCTTGTTGGATTGATAGCTTACAGTTTGGATTGCCTTTCATGTTGTGGATTGAGAGTGCAAAATGGTTTTGTAAGAAGGAAGCCTTGTTGTGATTGCCTTAGTTTCATACTTGTGCTTTTGGGTGAGAAAGAGAGTCATCAGTGTTTCTGGGAGACCTTCGAGAGTGAATGCTTATGGAGACATAATGATCGGACCCTTCAAGGAAGCTTGCGACTTCAAGGCGTGGTTGTAAGCTTTACTATTGTTTACATTAATACAATCAATGGTTATTTCATATATCATGTATGAAATGTATGTTGATAGCTTATGGTTCCTTGACTCTGTAAGTAGATAGTTCGTTGTTGTGCTCTATTATGTTTTTTGTCATTTTCATATGTTGTTTTAGGTAAATCATTCATTAAGGAGAAGATCGCAAAAGCTGAAGCGACGTGACGAAGACTTCATCAAACACCGTTATAAGGTAGGCCTCTTCAACGATAACTATTTAAGGAATTAGCTATTGTCTTTGTCTTGCTGTGATTAGACCCACTCTAGGGCTAGATGGGTTGTCTTTGTCCGCAGAGGGAACTTACCTGCATCACAAGTTGGTGACTCCACTGGGGATCCCTTTGTGTATTGTCTCTTATTTTTTCTCTTGATTTGTTTTTTATTGAATTACATAGTGTCTCCTTGTTTGGGACTAAACCATCAATGTTTTGGATCACTTGAGTAGATTTGGTAGTCCACCTCACTGTCTGAGTGATAAGCTTGGTGTCTTTTAGCTGTTTTTGCCTTGTTTTCCTTCTCTGTTGAGATCATCGTTGTTTAATTCCTAACAACTACGATGAATCGCTCCTGTCCTCTTTACCCACGTTATACGTCACGGATATCTCGTCATATAGCTGCGACGATTCTTGAAATTGGACCATCGCGAAGAACAGGTGTGCCCTTGTGACGACATCGCTCAGTTGCCGTGTAGTGCCTGCTACGATTTGGCGATCGTCTCATGTTGTCAGTCTTACCCCTGCAACGATTCCTGTAGGGTTGATTTTTACATCCCTACCTCCTGAATAGACCAGTGTAGCTTGTCATTTGTTGTTTCTTTTACCTTGTTAAGCTTGTTTTGATTGTGTTTACTGAGGCATGTCCTTCTCGGTTCCATTTGTATGAAATTTGAATTTTTGGACTATGTAACCGAGGCCTTTCAGGGTTCTGTCAAGAATTCGTTGGTTTTGGGTTGCTTGTCCTTTCAAGTTTCTGAACTACATCCACAACAGTGTTGTTGACTTGTTTGAAGCTCTTCTCTTGCTACTTATTAACCATGTATATGGCTCAATTGAGGGTTTACTAAACCCTTGATTGAGCTATTTGAATTTGAAATCAAGGTGCTTGATCAAGTGCTTTAAGCGACTGACCGAGCCTCTTAAGTCCTAAAATCCACAATTTCAACACCCCTTCTGCAAAATTCCATGCAACACCATTTTGTATCGTAGCATAGTTAAGGCTAAATTTGTCCTTAGGTGGCGGATTTGATCACGTTGGATTCATGAATTTGATTCATGAAGGATTCATCCAATGGCATATGAATTTGACATTTTAAAATTCATATGATATTTTTCATCTAATTTCAAAATGGTACTTTTGGTTTTTCAATTTATTTAAATAGTAGAAAAAAACCTTACGTGAATACATGTGTTTGCTTGCAAAATGCAATTGAAATATTACTTCGTCAACTTTGAAAAATAATAAAAAATATATTTTTGCATAAAAAAATAAAATTTTAATATGAAAAACTTAGCCCTCTCCCCGTAGATCATGCTCATATATATATTTTTTAGAATTACACTTTTTACACTAAGTTATTGTATGTGAACACCATAATTTATTTAAAGGAAAATTGACATATTATAGGACACTAAATATTTTTGCAAAAAATATTATGATAACAATATAATTCTCCACAATTTATCTTTTTAGAATTTGGAAAACTTCAATTCAAAAATAAAAATAAAAAAAATTCATTACCATGTTTGGTCCAAAAATATAACCCATCTCCATACTTTCACCCCACCTCTAGAAAATAGTTTTTTAACTAGGTTGTTGAAACCTTACACGGCCAAGTTCAACTGCAAAATGGGTCTCTCGAGGCTCGTGCGGAGTAATGGGACATAGACCAAAGATTTGCGTTCAAGGGTTGTGTAATTTTACCAAGGGTGGGCCCGCTCGCCTCCCCTCCACTTATGGTGGATGCTATGGATGTTAAATATTTTATAATTTTTTTTATTTCAAGTATGTTGGACGTCAAAATTGACTTTAATTTTGAAAAAAAAAATTATTCATAATATGTCGACCTTAATTTTGAGAATATTATCGTGGAATTCTTTTGATAATATATTAATTATATTAAAAGTTCTTTTGTCTATTTTAAATCAACAACTTTAAACTTTATATACAAATACAAAGTTTAACCTTATAAATATTATTTATTTAATTCTTCATCATTATTTGTCAATAAATATCTCATTTTTCGAGACAATATTATAAATATCTCATCTTTAATTTTAGACTTTGAAAATAGATATGACTTCACTAAAAAGTAAAGTAAACCAAACCAATGATAGACAATCATATTTATATTATATTAATGCAACTTTAATGATAATTCAACAAAAAATCTAATAAATATAAAATCATAAACACATATCCGTTTTGGGCGGTAAACTTTTAAGTAACAGGGATGCAAAAAAAAAAAATCGGATAGTTTTTCATATAATTTAATAAAGAGTAGTTTAAGAATGTTATAATTTTATTGGGAGGGGTTTTAGTAAAAATCACATCATTATTTATTTGTTTAACCAATAAGTGTAGTTAGTTATCACGAGGATAAGTGGTGTTATAATTTTGTTTGGAAAATAGTAGAAATTTTGTTTAGATTTTTATTAAAATTTAGTATAAATTTTGAGAAATCAATTTAAATGGCCGCTATAAAGCTTTAATATTTGAGCGACTTAAATTTTTTTAATAATACTAAATTTATTTCTGATTTAAACACTCAAATAAATAAAAATTTTAAAATAAAATAAACAGATTTCAATAATAAAAAAATTCACAATATTATAGTCTGTATAGACAATACCATTTAATAATAAACGGATTTCAATAATAAAAAAATTCACAATATTATAGTCTGTATAGACAATACCATTTAATAATCTTTTTTCTTTTGTCTTTTTTTTTTTTTTTTTCAAAGGTGGAAAAACCTATCAAACTCAGTTTGTCAAACCAACAGTGAGGACAGCCATCTCTGGCTGCTATCCGCAAATGTCAGTTGACACATCACTGTTATCAAGGAAAACCACGCCACCTGAAATAACCCGCTGGTGGTCCGTAAGGGAGCAGGCTTTCACTCCTGCCAGATGCCTCTGGGTCTTGGGCCGTTAACCTTTTTCCTTACGTCCGAGGAAGACGAGCTCTTAGCCAAGCAGAAGCAGTTTTAGGGCATACTCCAGCCCAGGAAACATAATCATATATATATTACCGTTGTTTTTCAAAAGATAAATATAATTATTTTAAAACATATATATAAATATGATTCAGCGGTCATGGACTTTAAGGATAGATTGCATGTCATTAGACACTTTGTCCACCTACTTTTGCAAAATAATACCACAAATAAAATTGTTGAAACTAATTTTGACAGATTCATTAGATTTCAAATACCTAACATAAATA
Source organism: Pinus tabuliformis (assembly GCA_031772625.1). NCBI lineage: Eukaryota > Viridiplantae > Streptophyta > Pinopsida > Pinales > Pinaceae > Pinus > Pinus tabuliformis. The sequence goes on from CM062805.1 coordinate 21,799,655, forward strand.
TAACCATATTAAAATATAGCGGCCTTCTTTTGAGAAAATAAATTATCCAAATTCAAGTACCATGTCGCAGACCGTGAAGTGACATGCTCCCTCTTTTTTATTTAGAAAATATATCAAATAAATAAAAAAGCCGTAGTCTTTAACGCGACTTTTTGAAAGCCTTTCCGGCGATTTTTTCCGGTGAAAATCCGGCAGTAATTTATTGAAATCCAAGTTTGATAACTAGTTTCTGCACAATGAAAGCGTCCCAGGGGTTTTCCAGGGTGTTGAATCCGAATATGCAGTTAAAAAACCATTTTAACTGCAACAAATCATGATTTCATCTCAATTTCTTCCGCCGGATTCCGTCACCGGAATCTCAAAAAGTCGCATTATAGACAACTCCAATAAAAAAGTATTTTATTTACCTTTAATTTAATTCAGGTATTATTTTTTTAAATATTGATGAGTAGATATTTTTATAAAATAGGTAGTAAAAAATTGGGAGATTTATATCAAATATTGAGACCAGATTTTTCAATAAAACAAGACAAATTAAGAAGTTCTACAACATCAACACAGTGACGGTTTGGTACATACATCTTATTAGCATATTTGCAATTATTAAAGCTTGTAAATTTGACCATAAAGTATAATAGTTTTACAATATTTTGTCATTTATAAGAAGAGGAATTAACTCACATTATTTTCGCCTGATATGTTTGTGTTTCTTTCTAAAGTTTGTTGTCTTGTAGCTTAAGTTGTTGAAGAGAGACTCTCCACTTGGTTGCAAAGGGCACCTATATCATCATTTTGCCTATTGATATGATCTTGAAAGTCTTGCATTCTTTCCGATTAAGTTGAAAATAATTAATATTGTATTGTATTAATGGAGAAATGGTAACATGGTTGTAATCTAACTCCTTAAGTTAGTATTAGTTCCTAGGTTGTAGGAGTTTGTTCTCACCTCCCTATTCTTTTGAGATGTATTTATTGTCTTATATTTGATTAATTGAATATGGGAGTGTATGCTCCAATTTGTGGAGTCTCCAGGTGCAACTTGCTCACCTGTGAGTTGCTGGTTAATTCAATTCATGGTTTTCTTTCTAGTTTTCTAACATGGTATCAGAGCTCAGATCTGGTGAGCCTGATTTACCTACAGAGCCTTATTAGCTACATTAGATCCCTAGTGGCTATAGTGCCCCGTTGGCAACAAAGGAGCCTCAGTGCACACATTTTCAGAGTCTAGGTGGTTGGTAGTGATGTACCTTACTCACAAGAGAAATTTATTTTCTTACAGGTCTCAGCCTATCTCCAATTGAGCACAAAGCGGTCATCGTGCCTTTCGGCCTGACATAAGCGATGATCATCACGAATCTTAGGGTCAAACCTGCGATGATCGACCTCTCCTTAGAGGCATTTTAAATCAGTGTTGTTTTTCAGTATAAAAGAGTGATGGCGTGTTTTTTATGGTTCTAAGCTTTAGATCGGGCAGTTTGGTGACAGATCTGAGTTGCAGACACAAATATCGTGGTAGTTTGGTGGGAGATCGACCAGATTAGAAGCAGATCGGGCAGTTTGGTGGCAGCTTTGTGATCGATTCAAAGTTTTTGGTATGTTTTGAGAATTTTTTTTTGTAGCTTGTAATTGTTCACTTGTTGAGAATCGACTGTAAATCGAGAGATTGAGATTCTGATCAGTCGAAAATGTACAATTTCACATAGGCTTATCTCAACAAGTCTAACAAACTCAATGGGACCAATTATACCAATTGGAAATTTAAGCTACAAACGTTGCTTGAGGGATCGAGCGCTTAGTCGATCGTCAGTGGCGAAGAGCAGAAGTCGACCATGGTAGCAGGCGACATGACAACACTAATGCAAGATTGGGATAAAAGGGAGAATAAGGTGAAAGTCCTATTAAAGATGTTTGTTAAAGAGAATATTATCCCACATATCATAGACTGTAAATCATCCAGTGACATATGGACTACACTCAAGAACCTCTACCAAACACAAAACCAATCACATCTTGTCACTCAAAGGCAAGTTGTTTTCCATGAGGATGGAGGAGAATGAATCCGTTGTCGGATTCATTGCACGGGTCAAGGACCAGAAGGACAGATTGGGAGACATTGGGGAGAAGGTGTCTGATTCTGATCTTGTCACAATTACATTGAACAGAATGACAATTGAATACCAGATGTTCATCATAGGCTTGTCTGCAAGGAAGGAAACCCACAGGAGCTTCACTCAATGAACCTCTGACATATCATGTGCATTCGTGACATACTAAACAATACCCCTAATTTCACTACATATTGGAAACTACCTCTAAAAATCACATTATTTAACCCCCTAGCAATACGAACCCAATACACCTTCCCAATTTAAAAAACCCCTACTTACACTAGATATTGTAGGTATCCATTTTTTCATTAATTTTTTTTATACCCCTTTATATTTTTTCATTAACTCTGAGCTTCATTTTATATACCTTCCAATATAAAAATCCTTTACCCCCTATTATATGCTCAATATATTATGTCATTTTTTCCTCATTATATATCCCCCAATATGAACCCATGTGGTATGGTATTTCTCCCCGAGCGAAGCCCCTGTGAGGAAACCCCTTCATTTGAAGAGCTAATAGGAATCCTGATACATGTAGAAGAGTGGTGGCAGAATTTGAGACCAAAAAGTGTCGATATTGCTTTGATGGCAAAGAAGAAGCCATACAAAGGGAAACAACCACAGGGACAGAAAGGCGGTGGCGTTTTTCAGAAGAGACCATTTAGAGGTATGTCTCCATGTAACAATGGTAATAAATATGACATTAAGTGTTTTTACTGTGGGAAAATCAGTCACTTTGCTAAGTTTTGTTTTAAGAGACAAACATATGAGGCTAGAAACAAACAGAGAAAAAATACAAGGCACTTTGATGATGAAGGTCATAGTCATGATCTTCGATTATTTGTAGTTGATTATGCTCTTTCAACTATTGAGGAGGATAAGTTCAAAATATGGTTCGTAGATTCAGGCACATCTTCACATATGAAAGGTATTAGACATTGGTTCGAAATTTTTTAAGAAACTACTTATGGAGCTAACATATATCTAGGTGATGACAAAGGTTATCAAATCAAGGTGTACGGTGATATTCCGGTGATAATACCTGATGGTAACATCAGATATATTAAAAATGTGATGTATGTACCTGGGATCAAGAAGAACTTGATCTATGTTTCAATGATGGCAGATAAGGACCTACAAGTCGAATTCTTCATATCATATTGTGTCATAAAGGATAGCAAGAAGGAACCAGTTGCATCAGGAGTGCGTGTGGGAGGCATGTATAGGTTGAATGTCAAGAGCATGCCACACCAAGCTTTGACTTCAATAGAATTGACAACCGAGAATCTCTGGCATCAAATATTCGGTCATTTGAACCTACAAGATCCCATGCAGCTACAAAGAAAAGGTATGGTTGATGGACTACTTGCTTTTCAGAATGTACATTTAGATTGTGATGGATGTGCATTAGGGAAAATGCATAGGGAAGAATTTCCTTTGAATGATGATAGGAAGAAAAGAGATATTTTGGAGCTTGTGCATACAGATATATGCGGACCTATGCAGACTAGGTCGCTAGGTGGTGCATATTATTTTCTACTCTTTATTAATGATTACACTAGATTATCTTGGGTATATTTTATTAGAAAGAAGAGTCAGACATTTCAATGCTTTAAAGAATTCAAGAATATGGTGGAAAAGCAGACAAGGAAATTCATTAAGATTCTCTGCTCTGATCAAGGGGGAGAATACAAGCTGGGAGAGTTCATGAAATTTTGCAGGAATCATTGGATTATTCAACAATACACAGTACCATACACTCCACAACAGAATGGAGTTGTTGAAAAAAAGAACAGAACCCTTGTGGAGTGTGCAAGAAGTATGCTTCAAGGTAAGGGTCTATCTAATGGTTTTTGGGCTGAAGCTATTAACGTTACAGTCTACTTAAAAAATAGTAGTCCAACTAAATGTCTCAATTTTAAAACTCGTTTTGAAGCATTTTATGGATATAAGCCTGCAATGAATCATTTAAGGGTTTTTGGGTCAAAAGCCTATGCCCATATTCCCAAGGATGATAGGAAGAAGTTAGATCCTAAGGCTACGAAATGCATATTTGTAGGATATTGCACTGAGTTTAAAGTTTATAAGTTGTTTAATCCTTTGAATCATAAACCTTTTATGAGTTGAGATGTGCTACTTCATGAGCAGACTGAGGAAGGAAATAAGGAGAACAACCTTGAAGAGTGGGATATTCCATTGTTGATGGAAGAAAGCAGTGAGGACATGCAGCAGCAGTAGCAACAGAAAGAGGAAGAGGCAGGTGATGTACTCAGTAAGTCGAGCCCACTAAGTTTTGAAGCAGACATATTTGAGGTGAGTCCCTTGCCAAGAAGGTCAGGAAGGCAGACTCAACTACCAGCCAGATTGAAAGACTATGCTTTAATGTCAAACATTTTAGATGTTATAGAGCCCACAAACTATAAATAAGCTAGTCAATCTCATGAGTGGAGGGCCACAAGAAATGAAGAATTTGAATCTATTATTAGAAATAATACTTGGGAACTATTTGAATTACCCGAAGGAAAAATAACCATAGGTTGCAAGTGGCTTTACAAACCCAAATTTGATGTAGATGGGAGTATAGAAAAGTTTAAAGCTAGACTGGTAGCAAAGGGTTATTCAAAGAAAGAGGGAATTGATTATGAAGAAACCTTTGCTCCTGTAGCCAAACTGAATACTATTAGAATGTTAATTGTTGTAGCTATAAAACATCAGCAGAAGCTACACCAGTTAGATGTTAAGTCTGCATTTTTAAATGGTGATTTAAATGAAGAGGTCTATTTAATGCAGCCTAAAGGGTTTTTTAAACAAGGGTGGGAGCATTTAGTTTGTAGATTGAAAAAGGCTCTTTATGTTTTAAAACAGGCACCCAGGTCTTGGTACGAGAAGATTGATTCATTTTTCTTACAACATGGTTTTCATAGGAGTAAGAATGACCCAAATCTATATACCATGTATGATGAACAGGGGCAGATAATTTTGATTTCCTTGTATGTGGATGACATGATTATAACAAGTAATGCATATGCATTAATCAAAGAAATCAAATTGCAGATGTCACAAGTTTTTGAGATGAAAGACCTCGGAAGTTTACATTATTGTCTAGGTCTAGAAGTGTGGAGAGACTCTGGGCAGACTTTCCTTACTCAAGGGAAGTATGTCAGAGGGCTTCTCAAAAAGTTCAGAATGGAACAATGTAAAACAACATCAGTACATTTGCAGTAGAACCTGAAATTGTGCAAAGACAATGGCTCTAAGGAGGTGGATGCCACTTTTTACAGGAAACTAGCTGGTAGTCTGATATATTTGACTACAACTAAACCAGATTTAGCATACTCTGTTAGTGTGCTAAGCCAGTTTATGTCTAAACCTCTTGAAAATCATTGGGTAGTGGCAAAAAGTGTACTGAGGTGTCTTCATGGTACCAATGATTATGGTATTTTATACACTGATACATATGATGTTAGTTTAGCAGGTTTTTCAGAATCTGATTGGGCAGGTAACCTAGATGATCGACGATCTATCATGGGTTATGCATTCATTATTGGATTTGGGGTTATAGCATGGAGTAGTAAAAAGCAGAGCACTGTGTCTTTATCTTCAGCTGAAGCCGAGTACCAAGCAGTATGCGCAATGACATGTGAAGCTATTTGGTTGAGGAGACTTCTCCATGATGCAGGAGAAGAGCAGAAAGAAGCGACTGTCATCAACTGTGACAAACAGAGTTCCATTAAGCTGGCGAACAATCCAGAATCCAGTGTTTCATAAGAACACGAAACACATAGATACTCAGTTTCACTTTGTAAGAGAAAAGGTCTAGTCAAAAGAAATTTTTATTAAATACTATAAAACATGTGACAATATGGCTGATATTTTTACAAAGCCTCTTGGGAAAGTGAAGTTTGAATTGTTTAGGGGGATGTTAGGACTTCAAGATAATCCTTTCTCCATTAAGGGGGAGAGTTGAAAATAATTAATATTATATTGTATTAATGGAGAAATGGTTACATGGTTGTAATGTAACTCCTTAAGTTAGGATTAGTTCCTAGGTTGTAGGAGTTTGTTCTCACCTCCCTATTCTTTTGAGATGTATTTATTGTCTCATCTTTGATTAATTGAATATGAGAGTGTATGCTCCAGTTTTCACAGTCTCCAGCTGCAGCTTGCTCACCTGTGAGCTGCTAGTTAATTCAATTCATGATTTTCTTTCCAGTTTTCTAACAGTTTTGTAACTATGTGGGATCGTTGAAGGAGAATCTGAAGAAGGGAATGACAATCAATGCTATCATTGATAGGAAGGTGTGGGAATAGGGGACATGAATTTGAGGTTCCTTTGCCTCCATCTCTTCGACTAGAGTTGTCCATCATGTCCCTGAATACTAGAGGCCTCCAAATCCAAACTCTGTCACCAACTAAAACCATAAAAAAATACCCGAAATTTGCAATGTGTCAATTGAAGTAGGAGATGGGAATGGATAGCCACAGAGAAACACTAAAGAGATGTTGTAGTCGAATGCAATGTACAACGAAGGAGGAAAATCACCAAATTTTGCTCAAATGTTGCCAAGGAGTCACATGCAAGTACGTTATCGTGCAAGGCGAATAATTCTTGTGCTACTTAATGCTTAGACTAGCTCATCCCTAGACAATTATCATAGAATTTGCTAAGAGCTTGAAATCTAGTGGGTGTAGCTTCCTTTGCCAGCCAAGACCCAAAAAATAGAGCTTGAATGTGAAATATAATCTCGAGTAAACTTCAATCCCATCTAGGATGTAATGCGGGACCAATTTCTCATCCAAAACTTGTTGGCTCAAAGGGATCCCCACGACATGGAGAAGGTAGAGCCGAGCTTCCATAATGTTCCAATGACTATGATGCTCCTTTAAATAAATGAGACCCACACCCAAGCCATTAATCTCCTCCATGAATGAGAGGAATGAACTTTGTACCTCCCACACAGGTGTCATCCTTTCCTCTGGTGTGAGCAATAAACTTATCAATTATGGCTACTTGGAACTATTATGCACACAGTGTGAGATTGATCCAGGTGGATGTTGGTGGCCACCCACCAACCCATTTGGACCCCCACAACTGTCTCCTTCAGCATTTTCAGTTTCCTTAATTGCAGCACAGTTTACTATTTTTAGCAGTTTTTCGGGTCCTGAACTTCCGGAGCCGTTTTGAGGCCCTAAACGACGTTTTTTTTGGAATTCTGGGGCGACCGAGCTTCATGTTGCCTCCCAAAGTGGTAGTACTCGGATAGATCTTTCTAACGAGCTATCGTACGCGTCAAACGGAGATCGTATGCCAAAGTTACGACCCCGGGAAATTGATGTACCAATTTACCCAAACGGGGCCCACAATTTGGCGTTTCATCTTCTAGGGTTAGGTTTCGGTATGTGAAGGGTTTTCCATTGTTTCTCAACAATAAATAGGCCTTCGAGCCTCATTGTAATACAGTTCGGAACAGTTCAGAGGCATGTAGCCGCACATCTCTTCTCAGAGATAGCTACCATCGCCCTAGCTGGTTTCTCTCCATTTCTATTTGTAAGCATATTTCAGTATTTTACAGTAATGAAATGAAGTATTATTTCCACTGCATATCTGTGTTTATGGTTATTGCCTCTCTGTATTTATGGTTATCTCTGTAATCTATTGCGTTCCTGTCTAAATTCGGATCAGTGGTATCAGAGCGGTCTGCTTTTTCTCTGTTTTTCTTTGCATGTCCCCAACGAGGTCAGGGTATAAGGAGTTAGGGCTTGAACTGGTCGAACCTTTGCAAGACCAGCCTCGAAAATCCCGACGGCCTCCCATGGCGGACGAGAAGAAAGACGAGGGGGCAGGAGATCCTATCAAAATCTTGCTCGAAGAAGCACTCGAGCGGCAAAGGAACGCGATGATGGATAGCTTTGCGCAGATCCTTCAGCGGCTACCTAGAGGCGACGCATCGGCTTCAAACAGCGACTCTAGAAATGCCACACCCTTCAAGGTACAAGTTAATTTTGAAATCCCCATATTCGAGGGTCAAATAGACGCAGATGCCGTAGATAAATGGTTAAATCTGCTCGATGGGTATTTTTCTGTTCATGAATTTTCAAGTCGGGAAAAGATTGTTTTTGCCCTTCTCAAAGCAGCCCCCCACATCAAGGACTGGTGGGAAACCTACTGCGAGCAGAAGGATGAAAGTACAGGCTCACTATTTTCGGTCGCACCCACTTGGAATGACTTTCGGGATGCCATCAAGGAGCAGTACTACCCTGTCGGAAGCTATGAGGACAAATACATCAAATGGACCACACTGCGGCAGGGACGAGACCAAGATGTGCCAGAGTTCACAAACATTTTTCATACCCTTCGCACACAGTTGGGTATCAAAGATTCTGAGCTGCATCTAGTACTCAAATACCGCGGCTGCCTACACAGATACATCCAGGAAGAGATGGTGTTCTTGAACATCCCCTCACTCGGCACAGCATATCAATACGCTGTCAAAATCGAGCAAAAGTTCAAACAGAAGAAGCGAGACTTTGGATCTGCAAACCCGAAGCCCAAAGGACAAAGCCAAGGCGGGGTGACCCAAGACAACCCGTCAAAGCCGCAAGAAAATAACAACACCATGAAGCCGAAGAAGGACACAGGGAAGTGGTGTGAGTTCCACAAGAGTCCCACTCATAACACAAGTGAGTGTCGGACCAAGCAGTCACTGGTGGCCGAGTTGAAGGCTTCCGAATCAGATGCATGTTCCGATCCTGAGCCAGAACCCGACAAAGGGAATGGAAAAGGGAAGCAGATCATTGATGCGGATCCCAGCGCCACTGTTGCCACTGCCAAGATCAAGAAAAATGAGCCCGAAGATCCAGAGGAGGGGGAGCGTCTTTTCCACTCACAGATGTGGGTGAAGGGTTCACCGCTGCGATTCATTGTCGACAGTGGTAGCCAAAAGAACCTGGTTTCAGCAGAGGTCGTGAAGCGGTTGGGCCTACCGACTACACCACACCCGCAGCCGTACAGTATCGGGTGGCTTCATGAAGGACGAGATCTGAAAGTTCGCCAGCAGTGCCGCCTTCCCTACAGCATCAAGCCCTTCACAGACGAGGTATTGTGTGATGTTACACCCCTGGATGTTTGTGATGTACTATTAGGCCAGCCATACTTGTGGAGGCGACATGCTGTGTATGAGTCAAGGCCTCGTGGTGTCATTATTTCTTTGAATAATTCATTATACAGGATACCAGAGGTAGCCCCACCTACTGCTACATCCTTGATCACTACCAAGAAAGGCAGCAAGCTCATATCACAGACCAGGAAATTCATTTGTCTGGTTCACTCCCAAAATAAGGGGAAGATCGTTGCTACATCCATGACCCCTGCAAAGGGTTCCTACACGCAGCAGCAGCAACAAAGGGATACGGTCATGACAGAACACAGGAACAACTTCTCCTCACCCACAGGGGTACCACATAAGTTTCAGGTGGGCAACAAAGTTTGGTTACATCTGCAGAAAGAACACCTTACAAGAGCCCATCAGAAGCTCCGACCACTTCGACATGGTCCTCACAGCAGTACCAAGGCTATGGGCAACAATGCTTTGAAGCACAGCATTCCTCCATTCCTTCGCTTGCACCGAGTATTCAATGTGGACCATCGTCGACCATGCTTTCCACCATCACTGGACACATCAGAGATTGCAGGACAAGTTCAGCAGATGGAGGAACTCAACACAATGGGGACCATTGCTTCCTAAGGGGGGAGGAATGATCCAGGTGGATGTTGGTGGCCACCCACCAACCCATTTGGACCCCCACAACTGTCTCCTTCAGCATTTTCAGTTTCCTTAATTGCAGCACAGTTTACTATTTTTAGCAGTTTTTCGGGTCCTGAACTTCCGGAGCCGTTTTGAGGCCCTAAACGACGTTTTTTTGGAATTCTGGGGCGACCGAGTCCCATGTTGCCTCCCAAAGTGGTAGTACTCGGATAGATCTTTCTAACGAGCTATCGTACGTGTCAAACGGAGATCGTATGCCAAAGTTACGACCCCGGGAAATTGATGTACCAATTTACCCAAACGGGGCCCACAATTTGGCGTTTCATCTTCTAGGGTTAGGTTTCGGTATGTGAAGGGTTTTCCATTGTTTCTCAACAATAAATAGGCCTTCGAGCCTCATTGTAATACAGTTCGGAACAGTTCAGAGGCATGTAGCCGCACATCTCTTCTCAGAGATAGCTACCATCGCCCTAGCTGGTTTCTCTCCATTTCTTTTGTAAGCATATTTCAGTATTTTACAGTAATGAAATGAAGTATTATTTCCGCTGCATATCTGTTTATGGTTATTGCCTCTCTGTATTTATGGTTATCTCTGTAATCTATTGCGTTCCTGTCTAAATTCGGATCAGTGGTATCAGAGCGGTCTGCTTTTTCTCTGTTTTTCTTTGCATGTCCCCAACGAGGTCAGGGTATAAGGAGTTAGGGCTTGAACTGGTCGAACCTTTGCAAGACCAGCCTCGAAAATCCCGACGGCCTCCCATGGCGGACGAGAAGAAAGACGAGGGGGCAGGAGATCCTATCAAAATCTTGCTCGAAGAAGCGCTCGAGCGGCAAAGGAACGCGATGATGGATAGCTTTGCGCAGATCCTTCAGCGGCTACCTAGAGGCGACGCATCAGCTTCAAACAGCGACTCTAGAAATGCCACACCCTTCAAGGTACAAGTTAATTTTGAAATCCCCATATTCGAGGGTCAAATAGACGCAGATGCCGTAGATAAATGGTTAAATCTGCTCGATGGGTATTTTTCTGTTCATGAATTTTCAAGTCGGGAAAAGATTGTTTTTGCCCTTCTCAAAGCAGCCCCCCACATCAAGGACTGGTGGGAAACCTACTGCGAGCAGAAGGATGAAAGTACAGGCTCACTATTTTCGGCCGCACCCACTTGGAATGACTTTCGGGATGCCATCAAGGAGCAGTACTACCCTGTCGGAAGCTATGAGGACAAATACATCAAATGGACCACACTGCGGCAGGGACGAGACCAAGATGTGCCAGAGTTCACAAACATTTTTCATACCCTTCGCACACAGTTGGGTATCAAAGATTCTGAGCTGCATCTAGTACTCAAATACCGCGGCTGCCTACACAGATACATCCAGGAAGAGATGGTGTTCTTGAACATCCCCTCACTCGGCACAGCATATCAATACGCTGTCAAAATCGAGCAAAAGTTCAAACAGAAGAAGCGAGACTTTGGATCTGCAAACCCGAAGCCCAAAGGACAAAGCCAAGGCGGGGTGACCCAAGACAACCCGTCAAAGCCGCAAGAAAATAACAACACCATGAAGCCGAAGAAGGACACAGGGAAGTGGTGTGAGTTCCACAAGAGTCCCACTCATAACACAAGTGAGTGTCGGACCAAGCAGTCACTGGTGGCCGAGTTGAAGGCTTCCGAATCAGATGCATGTTCCGATCCTGAGCCAGAACCCGACAAAGGGAATGGAAAAGGGAAGCAGATCATTGATGCGGATCCCAGCGCCACTGTTGCCACTGCCAAGATCAAGAAAAATGAGCCCGAAGATCCAGAGGAGGGGGAGCGTCTTTTCCACTCACAGATGTGGGTGAAGGGTTCACCGCTGCGATTCATTGTCGACAGTGGTAGCCAAAAGAACCTGGTTTCAGCAGAGGTCGTGAAGCGGTTGGGCCTACCGACTACACCACACCCGCAGCCGTACAGTATCGGGTGGCTTCACGAAGGACGAGATCTGAAAGTTCGCCAGCAGTGCCGCCTTCCCTACAGCATCAAGCCCTTCACAGACGAGGTATTGTGTGATGTTACACCCCTGGATGTTTGTGATGTACTATTAGGCCAGCCATACTTGTGGAGGCGACATGCTGTGTATGAGTCAAGGCCTCGTGGTGTCATTATTTCTTTGAATAATTCATTATACAGGATACCAGAGGTAGCCCCACCTACTGCTACATCCTTGATCACTACCAAGAAAGGCAGCAAGCTCATATCACAGACCAGGAAATTCATTTGTCTGGTTCACTCCCAAAATAAGGGGAAGATCGTTGCTACATCCATGACCCCTGCAAAGGGTTCCTACACGCAGCAGCAGCAACAAAGGGATACGGTCATGACAGAACACAGGAACAACTTCTCCTCACCCACAGGGGTACCACATAAGTTTCAGGTGGGCAACAAAGTTTGGTTACATCTGCAGAAAGAACACCTTACAAGAGCCCATCAGAAGCTCCGACCACTTCGACATGGTCCTCACAGCAGTACCAAGGCTATGGGAAACAATGCTTTGAAGCACAGCATTCCTCCATTCCTTCGCTTGCACCGAGTATTCAATGTGGACCATCGTCGACCATGCTTTCCACCATCACTGGACACATCAGAGATTGCAGGACAAGTTCAGCAGATGGAGGAACTCAACGCAATGGGGACCATTGCTTCCTAACGGGGGAGGAATGATCCAGGTGGATGTTGGTGGCCACCCACCAACCCATTTGGACCCCCACAACTGTCTCCTTCAGCATTTTCAGTTTCCTTAATTGCAGCACAGTTTACTATTTTTAGCAGTTTTTCGGGTCCTGAACTTCCGGAGCCGTTTTGAGGCCCTAAACGACGTTTTTTTGGAATTCTGGGGCAAGCGAGTCCCATGTTGCCTCCCAAAGTGGTAGTACTCGGATAGATCTTTCTAACGAGCTATCGTACGCGTCAAACGGAGATTGTATGCCAAAGTTACGACCCCGGGAAATTGATGTACCAATTTACCCAAACGGGGCCCACAATTTGGCGTTTCATCTTCTAGGGTTAGGTTTCGGTATGTGAAGGGTTTTCCATTGTTTCTCAACAATAAATAGGCCTTCGAGCCTCATTGTAATACAGTTCGGAACAGTTCAGAGGCATGTAGCCGCACATCTCTTCTCAGAGATAGCTACCATCGCCCTAGCTGGTTTCTCTCCATTTCTATTTGTAAGCATATTTCAGTATTTTACAGTAATGAAATGAAGTATTATTTCCGCTGCATATCTGTGTTTATGGTTATTGCCTCTCTGTATTTATGGTTATCTCTGTAATCTATTGCGTTCCTGTCTAAATTCGGATCAGTGGTATCAGAGCGGTCTGCTTTTTCTCTGTTTTTCTTTGCATGTCCCCAACGAGGTCAGGGTATAAGGAGTTAGGGCTTGAACTGGTCGAACCTTTGCAAGACCAGCCTCGAAAATCCCGACGGCCTCCCATGGCGGACGAGAAGAAAGACGAGGGGGCAGGAGATCCTATCAAAATCTTGCTCGAAGAAGCGCTCGAGCGGCAAAGGAACGCGATGATGGATAGCTTTGCGCAGATCCTTCAGCGGCTACCTAGAGGCGACGCATCGGCTTCAAACAGCGACTCTAGAAATGCCACACCCTTCAAGGTACAAGTTAATTTTGAAATCCCCATATTCGAGGGTCAAATAGACGCAGATGCCATAGATAAATGGTTAAATCTGCTCGATGGGTATTTTTCTGTTCATGAATTTTCAAGTCGGGAAAAGATTGTTTTTGCCCTTCTCAAAGCAGCCCCCCACGTCAAGGACTGGTGGGAAACCTACTGCGAGCAGAAGGATGAAAGTACAGGCTCACTATTTTCGGCCGCACCCACTTGGAATGACTTTCGGGATGCCATCAAGGAGCAGTACTACCCTGTCGGAAGCTATGAGGACAAATACATCAAATGGACCACACTGCGGCAGGGACGAGACCAAGATGTGCCAGAGTTCACAAACATTTTTCATACCCTTCGCACACAGTTGGGTATCAAAGATTCTGAGCTGCATCTAGTACTCAAATACCGCGGCTGCCTACACAGATACATCCAGGAAGAGATGGTTTTCTTGAACATCCCCTCACTCGGCACAGCATATCAATACGCTGTCAAAATCGAGCAAAAGTTCAAACAGAAGAAGCGAGACTTTGGATCTGCAAACCCGAAGCCCAAAGGACAAAGCCAAGGCGGGGTGACCCAAGACAACCCGTCAAAGCCGCAAGAAAATAACAACACCATGAAGCCGAAGAAGGACACAGGGAAGTGGTGTGAGTTCCACAAGAGTCCCACTCATAACACAAGTGAGTGTCGGACCAAGCAGTCACTGGTGGCCGAGTTGAAGGCTTCCGAATCAGATGCATGTTCCGATCCTGAGCCAGAACCCGACAAAGGGAATGGAAAAGGGAAGCAGATCATTGATGCGGATCCCAGCGCCACTATTGCCACTGCCAAGATCAAGAAAAATGAGCCCGAAGATCCAGAGGAGGGGGAGCGTCTTTTCCACTCACAGATGTGGGTGAAGGGTTCACCGCTGCGATTCATTGTCGACAGTGGTAGCCAAAAGAACCTGGTTTCAGCAGAGGTCGTGAAGCGGTTGGCCTACCGACTACACCACACCCGCAGCCGTACAGTATCGGGTGGCTTCACGAAGGACGAGATCTGAAAGTTCGCCAGCAGTGCCGCCTTCCCTACAGCATCAAGCCCTTCACAGACGAGGTAGGTATTGTGTGATGTTACACCCCTGGATGTTTGTGATGTACTATTAGGCCAGCCATACTTGTGGAGGCGACATGCTGTGTATGAGTCAAGGCCTCGTGGTGTCATTATTTCTTTGAATAATTCATTATACAGGATACCAGAGGTAGCCCCACCTACTGCTACATCCTTGATCACTACCAAGAAAGGCAGCAAGCTCATATCACAGACCAGGAAATTCATTTGTCTGGTTCACTCCCCAAATAAGGGGAAGATCGTTGCTACATCCATGACCCCTGCAAAGGGTTCCTACACGCAGCAGCAGCAACAAAGGGATACGGTCATGACAGAACACAGGAACAACTTCTCCTCACCCACAGGGTACCACATAAGTTTCAGGTGGGCAACAAAGTTTGGTTACATCTGCAGAAAGAACACCTTACAAGAGCCCATCAGAAGCTCCGACCACTTCGACATGGTCCTCACAGCAGTACCAAGGCTATGGGCAACAATGCTTTGAAGCACAGCATTCCTCCATTCCTTCGCTTGCACCGAGTATTCAATGTGGACCATCGTCGACCATGCTTTCCACCATCACTGGACACATCAGAGATTGCAGGACAAGTTCAGCAGATGGAGGAACTCAACGCAATGGGGACCATTGCTTCCTAAGGGGGGAGGAATGATCCATGTGGATGTTGGTGGCCACCCACCAACCCATTTGGACCCCCACAACTGTCTCCTTCAGCATTTTCAGTTTCCTTAATTGCAGCACAGTTTACTATTTTTAGCAGTTTTTCGGGTCCTGAACTTCCGGAGCCGTTTTGAGGCCCTAAACGACGTTTTTTTGGAATTCTGGGGCGACCGAGCCCCATGTTGCCTCCCAAAGTGGTAGTACTCGGATAGATCTTTCTAACGAGCTATCGTACGCGTCAAACGGAGATCATATGCCAAAGTTACGACCCCGGGAAATTGATGTACCAATTTACCCAAACGGGGCCCACAATTTGGCGTTTCATCTTCTAGGGTTAGGTTTCGGTATGTGAAGGGTTTTCCATTGTTTCTCAACAATAAATAGGCCTTCGAGCCTCATTGTAATACAGTTCGGAACAGTTCAGAGGCATGTAGCCGCACATCTCTTCTCAGAGATAGCTACCATCGCCCTAGCTGGTTTCTCTCCATTTCTATTTGTAAGCATATTTCAGTATTTTACAGTAATGAAATGAAGTATTATTTCCGCTGCATATCTGTGTTTATGGTTATTGCCTCTCTGTATTTATGGTTATCTCTGTAATCTATTGCGTTCCTGTCTAAATTCGGATCAGTGGTATCAGAGCGGTCTGCTTTTTCTCTGTTTTTCTTTGCATGTCCCCAACGAGGTCAGGGTATAAGGAGTTAGGGCTTGAACTGGTCGAACCTTTGCAAGACCAGCCTCGAAAATCCCGACGGCCTCCCATGGCGGACGAGAAGAAAGACGAGGGGGCAGGAGATCCTATCAAAATCTTGCTCGAAGAAGCGCTCGAGCGGCAAAGGAACGCGATGATGGATAGCTTTGCGCAGATCCTTCAGCGGCTACCTAGAGGCGACGCATCGGCTTCAAACAGCGACTCTAGAAATGCCACACCCTTCAAGGTACAAGTTAATTTTGAAATCCCCATATTCGAGGGTCAAATAGACGCAGATGCCGTAGATAAATGGTTAAATCTGCTCGATGGGTATTTTTCTGTTCATGAATTTTCAAGTCGGGAAAAGATTGTTTTTGCCCTTCTCAAAGCAGCCCCCCACGTCAAGGACTGGTGGGAAACCTACTGCGAGCAGAAGGATGAAAGTACAGGCTCACTATTTTCGGCCGCACCCACTTGGAATGACTTTCGGGATGCCATCAAGGAGCAGTACTACCCTGTCGGAAGCTATGAGGACAAATACATCAAATGGACCACACTGCGGCAGGGACGAGACCAAGATGTGCCAGAGTTCACAAACATTTTTCATACCCTTCGCACACAGTTGGGTATCAAAGATTCTGAGCTGCATCTAGTACTCAAATACCGCGGCTGCCTACACAGATACATCCAGGAAGAGATGGTGTTCTTGAACATCCCCTCACTCGGCACAGCATATCAATACGCTGTCAAAATCGAGCAAAAGTTCAAACAGAAGAAGCGAGACTTTGGATCTGCAAACCCGAAGCCCAAAGGACAAAGCCAAGGCGGGGTGACCCAAGACAACCCTCAAAGCCGCAAGAAAATAACAACACCATGAAGCCGAAGAAGGACACAGGGAAGTGGTTGTGAGTTCCACAAGAGTCCCACTCATAACACAAGTGAGTGTCGGACCAAGCAGTCATTGGTGGCCGAGTTGAAGGCTTCCGAATCAGATGCATGTTCCGATCCTGAGCCAAACCCGACAAAGGGAATGGAAAAGGGAAGCAGATCATTGATGCGGATCCCAGCGCCACTGTTGCCACTGCCAAGATCAAGAAAAATGAGCCCGAAGATCCAGAGGAGGGGGAGCGTCTTTTCCACTCACAGATGTGGGTGAAGGGTTCACCGCTGCGATTCATTGTCGACAGTGGTAGCCAAAAGAACCTGGTTTCAGCAGAGGTCGTGAAGCGGTTGGGCCTACCGACTACACCACACCCGCACCGTACAGTATCGGGTGGCTTCACGAAGGACGAGATCTGAAAGTTCGCCAGCAGTGCCGCCTTCCCTACAGCATCAAGCCCTTCACAGACGAGGTATTGTGTGATGTTACACCCCTGGATGTTTGTGATGTACTATTAGGCCAGCCATACTTGTGGAGGCGACATGCTGTGTATGAGTCAAGGCCTCGTGGTGTCATTATTTCTTTGAATAATTCATTATACAGGATACCAGAGGTAGCCCCACCTACTGCTACATCCTTGATCACTACCAAGAAAGGCAGCAAGCTCATATCACAGACCAGGAAATTCATTTGTCTGGTTCACTCCCAAAATAAGGGAAGATCGTTGCTACATCCATGACCCCTGCAAAGGGTTCCTACACGCAGCAGCAGCAACAAAGGGATACGGTCATGACAGAACACAGGAACAACTTCTCCTCACCCACAGGGGTACCACATAAGTTTCAGGTGGGCAACAAAGTTTGGTTACATCTGCAGAAAGAACACCTTACAAGAGCCCATCAGAAGCTCCGACCACTTCGACATGGTCCTCACAGCAGTACCAAGGCTATGGGCAACAATGCTTTGAAGCACAGCATTCCTCCATTCCTTCGCTTGCACCGAGTATTCAATGTGGACCATCGTCGACCATGCTTTCCCACCATCACTGGACACATCAGAGATTGCAGGACAAGTTCAGCAGATGGAGGAACTCAACGCAATGGGACCATTGCTTCCTAAGGGGGAGGAATGATCCAGGTGGATGTTGGTGCCACCCACCAAACCCATTTGGACCCCCACAACTGTCTCCTTCAGCATTTTCATTTCCTTAATTGCAGCTCAACAGTTTACTATTTTTAGCAGTTTTTTTTTTGGGGTCCTGAACTTCCGGAGCCGTTTTGAGGCCCAAACGAACGTTTTTTTTTGGAATTCTGGGGCGACCGAGGCCTATGTTCCCTCCCAAAGTGGTAGTACTGTACGGATAGATCTTTCTAACGAGCTATCGTACGCGTCAAACGGAGATCGTATGCCAAAGTTACGACCCCGGGAAAGGATGTACCAATTTACCCAAACGGGGCCCCACAAATTTGGCGTTTTCATCTTTCTAGGGTTAGGTTTCGGTATGTGAAGGTGTTTTCCATTGTTTCTCAACAATAAATAGGCCTTCGAGCCTCATTGTAATACAGTTCGGAACAGTTCAGAGGCATGTAGCCGCACATCTCTTCTCAGAGATAGCTACCATCGCCCTAGCTGGTTTCTCTCCCATTTCTATTTGTAAGCATATTTCAGTATTTTACAGTAATGAAATGAAGTATTATTTCCGCTGCATATCTGTTTGTTTATGGTTATTGCCTCTCTGTATTTATGGTTATCTCTGTAATCTATTGCGTTCCTGTCTAAATTCGGATCAGTGGTATCAGAGCGGTCCTGCTTTTTCTCTGTTTTTCTTTGCATGTCCCCAACCAGGTCAGGGTATAAGGAGTTAGGGCTTGAACTGGTCGGAACCTTTGCAAGAACCCCCTCGAAAATCCCGACGGCCTCCCATGGCGGACGAGAAGAAAGACGAGGGGGCAGGATATCCTATCAAAATCTTGCTCGAAGAAGCGCTCGAGCGGCAAAGGAACGCGATGATGGATAGCTTTGCGCAGATCCTTCAGCGGCTACCTAGAGGCGACGCATCGGCTTCAAAACAGCGACTCTAGAAATGCCACACCCTTCAAGGTACAAGTTAATTTTGAAATCCCCATATTCGAGGGTCAAATAGACGCAGATGCCGTAGATAAATGGTTAAATCTGCTCGATGGGTATTTTTCTGTTCATGAATTTTCAAGTCGGAAAAGATTGTTTTTGCCCTTCTCAAAGCAGCCCCCCACGTCAAGGACTGGTGGGAAACCTACTGCGAGCAGAAGGATGAAAGTACAGGCTCACTATTTTCGGCCGCACCCACTTGGAATGACTTTCGGGATGCCATCAAGGAGCAGTACTACCCTGTCGGAAGCTATGAGGACAAATACATCAAATGGACCACACTGCGGCAGGGACGAGACCAAGATGTGCCAGAGTTCACAAACATTTTTCATACCCTTCGCACACAGTTGGGTATCAAAATTTCTGAGCTGCATCTAGTACTCAAATACCGCGGCTGCCTACACAGATACATCCAGGAAGAGATGGTGTTCTTGAACATCCCCTCACTCGGCACAACATATCAATACGCTGTCAAAATCGAGCAAAAGTTCAAACAGAAGAAGCGAGACTTTGGATCTGCAAACCCGAAGCCCAAAGGACAAAGCCAAGGCGGGGTGACCCAAGACAACCCGTCAAAGCCGCAAGAAAATAACAACACCATGAAGCCGAAGAAGGACACAGGGAAGTGGTGTGAGTTCCACAAGAGTCCCACTCATAACACAAGTGAGTGTCGGACCAAGCAGTCACTGGTGGCCGAGTTGAAGGCTTCCGAATCAGATGCATGTTCCGATCCTGAGCCAGAACCCGACAAAGGGAATGGAAAAGGGAAGCAGATCATTGATGCGGATCCAGCGCCACTGTTGCCACTGCCAAGATCAAGAAAATGAGCCCGAAGATCCAGAAGGGGGAGCGTCTTTTTCCACTCACAGATGTGGGTGAAGGGTTCACCGCTGCGATTCATTGTCGACAGTGGTAGCCAAAAGAACCTGGTTTCAGCAGAGGTCGTGAAGCGTTGGGCCTACCGACTACACCACACCCGCAGCCGTACAGTATCGGGTGGCTTCACGAAGGACGAGATCTGAAAGTTCGCCAGCAGTGCCGCCTTCCCTACAGCATGAAGCCCTTCACAGACGAGGTATTGTGTGATTTACACCCCTGATGTTTGTGATGTACTATTAGGCCAGCCATACTTGTGGAGGCGACATGCTGTGTATGAGTCAAGGCCTCGTGGTGTCAATATTTCTTTGAATAATTCATTATACAGGATACCAGAGGTAGCCCCACCTACTGCTACATCCTTGATCACTACCAAGAAAGGCAGCAAGCTCATATCACAGACCAGGAAATTCATTTGTCTGGTTCACTCCCAAAATAAGGGGAAGATCGTTGCTACATCCATGACCCCGCAAAGGGTCCTACACGCAGCACAGCAACAAAGGGATACGGTCATGACAGAACACAGGAACAACTTCTCCTCACCCACAGGGTACCACATAAGTTTCAGGTGGGCAACAAAGTTTTGGTTACATCTGCAGAAAGAACACCTTACAAGAGCCCATCAGAAGCTCCGACCACTTCGACATGGTCCTCACAGCAGTACCAAGGCTATGGGCAACAATGCTTTGAAGCACAGCATTC
Organism: Pinus tabuliformis; assembly: GCA_031772625.1. NCBI lineage: Eukaryota > Viridiplantae > Streptophyta > Pinopsida > Pinales > Pinaceae > Pinus > Pinus tabuliformis. The sequence continues at coordinate 21,820,238 of CM062805.1, forward strand.
CTCCATTCCTTCGCTTGCACCGAGTATTCAATGTGGACCATCGTCGACCATGCTTCCACCATCACTGGACACATCAGAGAATGCAGGACAAGTTCAGCAGATGGAGGAACTCAACGCAATGGGGACCATTGCTTCCTAAGGGGGAGGAATGATCCAGGTGGATGTTGGTGGCCCCACCAACCCATTTGGACCCCCACAACTGTCTCCTTCAGCATTTTCAGTTTCCTTAATTGCAGCACAGTTTACTATTTTT